>JAINUG010000214.1:520000-705000 GCA_029706075.1 Aldrovandia affinis
CGTCTGCCTCGACTTATTTATTTCTCTTTCTCTCCTTCTTTCTCTCTCTGATAATGGCCCTCCGTGTTCGTTACCTCCTGGAGGCCGGCGCTCCGCGGGTGTGCAGGCGCGGCTCTGATTCACCGATATTCATAAAAAGATCAGAGGAACACAGGCACACAGCCGAAATTGAAATGTCTCAATGTTCCAAATAGATTTTAATAGGTCTGTCAGGATATTTGATCAGGCTAACAGCCCAGTCGAGCGCTTCGTGTCACACAGACGCTGTGCTCCGGGCCTGCCGTTTGTTTCTATCCCGTATGAAAGCGCTTTTCGGACGTTCCTTTCGGATAAGAGCTTCTGCTAAGTGAGGACGGTGTGCCGCGGACAGGTCGGGTTGTTGAAAATAAGAGCGCAACATGGTGATGCGAACCTGACATGAAGTGGAGGTTATTCTGCTTTGTATTCCCCATTTCTCTCCTGATGTTTTTAGTAGCCAATTATACCCTCTCTTTTTCATGTCAATTATCAAATCAAATCAAATCAAATCAAATGTATTTGTATAGCGCTTTTCACAATTGAATTGTCACAAAACTCTTAACAGAGGGGGAACCCAGGCCTAGACCCCCCCAAAAGCAAGCCTAAAGGCAACAGTGGCAAGGAAAAACTCCTTGATAGGGAGAAACCTTGGGAGGAACCAGACTAAAGGGGGGAGCCCATCCTCTTCTGGCCGGCACAGGGTGTGTCCAAAAAGACCATATCATGGTCAGTCCAAGGTGACTCAGGGCTGAAAGACTTTGCCCCTCCTGAGTTAGGTAGTCAGCGGGGGGCTAAACCACGTGAAGAGGGTCCAGATCCAGGAACTGGGGTAGGCATGGGGGTGAGGGTTGATGGGGGCAGCTCACACTTCTCGCAGGATCTAGGGCCGAGACAGAGAAGATAACATGTAGTCAGAAAAAAAGCAGTGCTATAGCCAGTAGCATTATGTAAGAGCAGGGGAGCACAAGCATAGGAAATATACAGATAGCCCCGACAGGTGTAAGCTATGGCAGCATACCTATTAGGAGAGGGACAGAGAATACACGCAGCCATGAGAGAGTTCCAAACCATCCACACCTGATCAAGGATAACCAGCATAACAGTGGTGGCAACACGTTGAGGAGGTGACAGTATGGAAAGTTTCTCACTCCATAAGACACTAGGGCACGGCCTTCTCCATCTCTCCACCTAGACTATGTTTGGCAGTAGGCTAGGCTGAAAATATATGTTTTTAATCTAGACTTAAAAACCTCCCTAACATGCCTTGGTAAACCGTTCCACAACAGAGGAGCTCTAAAAGAGAAGGCTCTACCACCAGCTGTGCTTTTCAAAATTCTAGGGAGTAATAGATGGCCGGCTTCTTGTGAACGAAGCAGTCGTGTCGGCTTATAAGGGGCAATCATTTCGGTCAGATATAAAGGTGCAAGTCCGTTCACTGCTTTAAAAGTTAGCAACAGTACTTTATAATCTGCCCGATATTTAACAGGAAGGCAATGTAGTGACGCTAACACAGGAGTAATGTGCTCATACTTCCTGGATCTAGTCAAAATATGTGCCACTGTATTCTGTACTAGTTGAAGAGTCTTTAGAGAGCTACTAGAGGAGCTAGTAGCCGAGCTCTTCCGAGCCGGCACCCGCCATGGTCACCGTAACACACAGGACCACTCATATATGCAGCGACCTCATATCGGCTTCCCTCCCTCCGCAAGCACAAACAGCTAGTATTCTCTCAAGGAAGGGATGTCCGTGAAGGCCAGGGAGGGGTGTAGGTTTAAAAACCGGTGGGCGTTGGCTTGTTAGCGGCCACTTTGAATGGCATAGAGGCTCGCTTTTTAAACAGCAGCGTCTCCAGACGTCACCTCAGTAGCGCCGAGATTTCGTCTGGCCTCAGGCGACTAGCTGTTCTCAACCTCTGTGCTGGAAGCACCCCCTGCGCACGCTAGTCTTTGTTCCAATCTCTTAATTAAGGTTGTTGAAAACACGCGCTCAGTTTCCATAATTCCGTGCCCGTAACAGATTCTTAACACAATGCAGGTGTGACTCATTACCATTTTCCTTTTGTCTTTGAACTCTTCATTTCTCCACAGATGGTTGGATTTCAATGGCCAGGTGTCCACACTTTCAGCATTTAGGGCTTCAATGATTTCAGCTGTGGGACTATCAACAAATCAATTAAAAAATTTAACCTCTTTCAAAAGGAATAATTTGCCGCAACACATTACGGAAAATGGCACGCGTTCCTTTTCTCACAGCCGATCTGACTGTTCTTCGGTGGATGTAAAACACAGAAGGTTGATTCTTTGCAACGCGAATGTGTTTCCGACGCGGCGTTGTATTAAGGGGGCAACGTTAAATCATCCCTCGGTAGACGTTAAGTGTCTAATTAAGGAGAATTGGCTCGTTGTCAGTGCTGAACCCTATCGCAACGCTGGTGGAAATTACAAGTGACGAGGTAGTAAAATAAAACCGCCACAAAGTAGATGAAACGGCGACTTTGGTGTGGTGAGACCTAAACGTTCTCCCACCGCCACTGTCTCCACCCAGCACCTGGCCGCATTGAGTCAGACCACAAAGACAAGCGGAGATTAAACTGTCTTGCATTCAGAAAGATTCTAATAATGACAGTAAAAAAGTTGAAAAATACTTGTTTTGTTGTGTGTGCAGTATGTTGAATGACATAGAAACAAATGTATGTAGAAACAAAATAAAATAAAAAAAGGTGTACAGACAGGTGGTCAATTTGGGAATAACGCTCCAGCGATTAAGAGCCTTACATCCCGGGTCCTCTCAGGCTGGCTTGCATCGCTCGTTATGTGCTCTGTCCGCCCCCCCTTTTCTGCCAATCGGATTGTATTCCTGTTCCTTGTTGACTTTAATTAGGGCTCATCCTATAAAGGGCTGGATGTCCATTGAACTCTATTTGCACTCTGTGAAAGTCCAAAGACCTCAATACCATAGTAATCTCTTCACAGCTCTTGCTCTGTCTGGTGTATGTCACTTATAGGCCTTCGTGTCCCGCTATTCTTTTCTCTTAAGCATGTTGCTTATCTCTGCGATAACTAATCGTGGGTTTTTGCACACCAATTGTTATTGGCACAACAACTCTGTTGTGCATATACTTTTATTTTGTATTCGTATTAGAATGACTTTGCACGTCCCTTCGTTATGATTGGTGGTCTTGCGTCAGTTTCCTGTCTGCACTGCTGTAAATGAGAATTTGCTTAAAATTGTTGGCTGAGCACACTTCCTGATTGGCTGCGTGGAGAACCTGCTTTGTATTTCAACTGATTCAAGCTCTGGGACAAGCTGGCTGTGTTTACACCACTTTCCTTAAACTCACAATCAACAAATACATGGGGAAAGCACTTCTGACAGAATAAAGATGAGATTCCTGAATTATTCTTGACAAATAATTTGGGCTAATAATGAATCCATCTGCTATGGTTTTTAGCGGATTTGAGTGGATCTTCGTTCTCAAAGGTTAACCGTAAAATGTGTTGAGACATTCTTTAAAATGGGGTGCCATTTCAGAGGCATTAGCTAAATTTCCTCACCAATCTTGTTTTTGTGTTTTTATAAGAAAAAAAGCCCACATTACTTGCACGTCAAGTACCGAACAAAAGAGATTAGCATTGCAAAAATCTCCAGTGTGGGTGAAAGTAACTGAGTTTTCTGGATTCCATCCAACAATTTAAAATGCAATCATTTAGCAGACTTTTCTTTATCCAAAGAGACTTACAAAAAGTGAATTCAGCTCGAGGAGATGAACAACCACTTGCTGCTACAAAGTCTGAGCACATCAGTCGTCAAGTACACCACATAAACAATGCAAGCGCTAATTACAAAGGACATGAACAATAAGTGCAACAGACTGAAAGTTATTTAAATGTCGTGCCGCGCCACCACAGTGGCCCAATTGCATTGAAGTTGTGTCCCCCTCCCCTCCCCGCTCCAGATGTTGGAGTAAGTTATTGTTCAAATCGCAGTCACTTGCGGTACTCTGCCTAAAGGATTATTATGAACGAATCATCAATGAAGAACTTGATTAATTGAATCGGGTGTTTTTAACGCTGGGCTAGAATGAAAGCCAGCCCCCACACTGGCCCTTCTGCCCCTCACCGGCCCTTCTGCCCCCACACCAGCCCTTCTGCCCCCACACCGGCCCTTCTGCCCCCACACCGGCCCTTCTGCGCCCACACCGGCCCTTCTGCCACCACACTGGCCCTTCTGCGCCCACACCGGCCCTTCTGCACCCACACCGGCCCTTCTGCCCCCACACCGGCCCTTCTCGTATACGATTGGACACAGTTTTACAGCATCTGTCTCGTACTATAATTAGCAGTTGTTGTTACAGCGACTACTAAAAAATGTCTCGCTGTTAAAACAAAAGTTTTGCATCCAAAAACAGTGACTCCTGGTCATCCACAAAATATTTACATGCGTATTCTGTTCCATGAGTAACACCTCCACCAGAGTTCACTGTGTAAACAGTGAGATGTGGGTCCCTCGCCACACTGCTCCTCACTCCAGCACAGTAGGGGGCGCTGTGCACCTTTTCAGTCAGCTGGCCCACTGTTAATTATACCCAAGAAGAAAAGTGTAAGAGTGGCAACAGTTGGGGTTGAACTCTTAATAATAAGTAGCATCATTAATTTCATTTTTGTCGCCGAGAGGTTTGTTTCTAATGGCTTCTAATGTGTGTGTGTTATACGGTCTCTTAATTTGCACTTATTAACTTACTAGAGGTTTTATATTTTGTTATCTCACTGTTGAAATATGTTGAAGCTTCACACCATCTGCCGGTGCTGTTTATAAATAAACCACCTTGCCGTGAACCACGCACGTCGCCTCCTGCATCTGCCCGTCGCCCCTCTCTGTGTGTGACTCTCGCTACCTTCCCAGTGAGCACGCCCCTAACGGACCGGCCACCGCTGCAAGCCCGCCGGCGACTGGAACATTCCCCAGCTCTTCTGACACCAGCTGATACTCCACTGCTCGGCACGCTTCACTGGCTCCCTACAGCAGCACGAATCACATTTAAATCACTGGTGCTGGCATATCAGGCCGCAAAGGGAACTGCTCACTCCTGCCTCCAGACACTCATCACACCCTACACCCCAGCCAGACCCCTCCGCTCCGCCTCCTCTGGCAAACTGACTGTCCCATCCCTCCGGGCGCCCGGCAGCCAATCCTCGCGGTCTCGTCCTCTTCTCTGTCCTGACCACTCGCTGGTGGAATGATCTTCTGCACTCGGTCAGGACCGCAGAATCACTGGCCATCTTCCGCAAGAGACTAAAACCCACCTCTTCAGACTCCACTACCACTGATTCTGTACATTAATGAACTGACATCACCACTGTATACATATATAATAATTAAAACTATTAAAATCTAACTTGTCTCTCCCTGTGTTATAGGTGCGGCGTGCAGCTGTCTGTGGTGAGGTCAGTTGCAGTGTTACTGTACTGACCTCTTGCGCTAGCTGTGATTGTTCTTACATGTTTAAATGCGCTCGCTGTATGTCGTTCCAGATAAGAGCGTCTGCTAAATGCCTAAAATGTAAATGTGCTCATCGACTCGCTCGACTGCCTCCACTGCACTGTCTGCCGGCATCCCGCTACATTGCCAACTTTCAAACCACTGGTGAGCCGACAGCTGTGCCGACGGAGGGCCGCTGGCAGGCATACTTGCTGGGGCCTGATGATAGCAATGGCGGTCTCTCACCAATCTCAAACATTCCTGGGAGTGCTGTCTGAAGCAGCCCCCACCCCCCTGGTGTTTCACTAGATATAACACCAGAGATTGCCAAGGCGTGCCATTCAGATTCTGATAAACACGCTGTTCCTATGTTCACTTCCCGATGCGTTGTAAGGCCTTCTGGAATCGGAATGGACAAAACGAGCTGTCCTTGAAGGGGTTGAAATATCGTGAACTTAATAGTTAATAATCACTGTAGTTGCTTATGAGACTGTCACATTGGGCATCGAAACCACGGGAGAATTGGCAGAGAGTATTTTAAGCACCGCAGCTGTTAAAAGCTAGGTCAAAGTCAACAGGAGCACAATGTTGCATTCGCCACCGTTTAGCCACATTTTACCGACCGCGGAAACCACCGAAGCTCAAACATTCATCATTCTCCGTCCTCAAAAGGAAAACGAGCAGCTTTCACCCCGGGTTGGGAACGGCGCAGGCACTGCAAATGGGTGAAAACAGCCCAACAAAAAGAAAACATCCAAGGCGCTCTTTTTGTGAGCGAGAAAAAGCATGTTAAAAGCCTTTGGCACATCAGGAGCAAGGCAGAGAAATGAGGGCACTTTTGTCCTGTGTCCTTTCACCAGTACTGACAGTGCTGCGCTCCGCAACAAAACATTCTCATTTATTCTCCATTCTTGTTTCGCAGCTTGTGTTTGCTATTGTACCGCTATTTGTGTGGGTTTCAGCAATATGACTTAACGGGTAATGCCCCTGGTGGATAAATGTGTTTGTGTTGCTTTGACACTCGAGTCATAAATAGACTGTTATGGCAACACTTCAGCTGGATGAAAAAAAATATTGAAAAAAAAGTCAAGAAGTGAAAATAAATCAAGATGTTAATTTCGTAGGGCTCAAGGGCAGATCAAGGTTGTGGGTTCGATCCCACGGGGCTACATGTCCGTCGTTCGGATGGGACGGTAAAAACCGAGGTCCTGACTCTGTGGTCATAAAAGATCCCATGGCGCTTTTCGAAAAAGAGTAAGGTGTTAACCCGGTGTTCAGGCCAAATTCCCAACCAAGACAATATTTATACATGGAATTCATTCATTGCCTCTCCACTGTGTATCTGATGTGCAGTGAGTTTATATTGATGCACTATGGCTGCCATCGCGTTCACCCAGGTGGGTGCTGCACATTGGTGCTGGTTGAGGTGAGTTGCCCATATCATTGTAAAGCGCTTTAGGTTCCATGAACCAGTGCTATATAAATCCAATGTTCAATTCAACCTTTGTCTTCACCTACTTGAGGGAAGTAGACCAAATTCCAGTCCTGGGGGGCTGGTGTATATGCAGGGTTATCTTGCCCTGGTTCAATTAGCTGGGTGCACCAATGCTGGTTCTCTCAGCCTAGATCACAGTAAGCCATTTCATACAGGGACACGTGAACAGCCATCAGCTGTCATTCATGAGCTTGTCAAGAAATGTAGCTAAAATGTCCGATCACGTAAAATGGCCAGGCTAATTGAACAATAAAGAGCAAGAAGTTGGCATGAAATCCAGAAACCGATACAGCCCCTCCTTGCTCCCACCACTGATCTATTTGGATATTGAAATTGAGATGTCAGTAGTGTCAACAACAACAACAAATATATAACAAGTCAAACATGACAAGGCCTGGTTCTGTACGTTCACCCAAACACTTTTGCTTGAGTTATGACTCTCTGATGAGGAAGGAAGCCTCTGTGTTTTCTGAATCCCTGTGGAAGCCGTATTATTTTGCAGCGCGCCGATCGCTAAGTAGCGTACGGCTGCACATGTCACGGTTCGCCTTGGTTGAAGATAATTCTTGCTTTTGCCTCCCAACTTGTTTTTCCTGTCAAAGCTGCAGCCAGGAGAGCTAATCTAATTAGCGCCTGCAGTTTCACACACCCATTTCTCCTCTAGGTGATTAGCATGTTTATACGTGTGTTTACACATAATCTTACACCATGCGCACATTCATTTGGTGTTTATTTTTACGAACGGATATCGCATCCGCTCCCCGCGCTAGAGAACAGTGGTGTTTACGTGAATCTTACACAATGCGCACATGATCTTGTGTTTATTTTTTGAGCAAATATAGACTTAGCACCCGCTCCTCGTGTGAGAGAGACGGTGGTGTAAGGTGGGTGTGGGAGGGGGGTGGGGGGGAATGTCGTTTCCTCTCTCCTCAGAAATCGACATTAGTTCTGCTCGCATGACCGAACGCTGCTTCAGATCTTTCAGATCTCCAGATTTTTTATTTTATTTTTTTCCGCCATTTCCAATTTCTCTCCAGAACGTAAATCGGCGTGACTCAAAGTGACAATGTTTTAATGGCACACCACAACATGTCTGTTTTGTCACACATGCACACACACTCACACACATTTGTGTATATAATATACACTGCCTTAAGTTATTTTTCTCCATAGAATCGAAATGTATCTGTATCTGACGAAACACCAAACTGTCTAGCAGACAGCCCAAAAAAGTAACATGATATGGCAATCATGGAACTGAATAAATGGTCATACGCACGTTCATATATTCCACCTGACTCTTGCGTGCGCCGGGAGCTGAATCTGTCAGTCGAACACCTTTCTCCTTCGATCACAGTTAATTGAGATGAAGTGTTAACTAGGTCTCCCTAGTTGAAAATCGCAATTTGCACATTCGATAAAGTCTTCTATTAAAGGTAATGAGTACGGACGGAGGAACCGCAATTATGAAATACAATCAAGCGGGTGGACACAAATCATTCGAGAGCGATAAGGAGTCCGATTCGATGAAATAAACCCGCGCTAATATGTACTATAATCATCCATGTTTTAATGAAAGCCTGAATTAAACATGGCTGACCATTTGCAACTCCTAAGGACTAACTTTACAAGGTTATGCAAAAGTTTGCTGCTTTGTTTTAAAAAAATATATAATTGAAGCAACTTGCATGATGCTACACTCCAGTGAAAGGCAAACTTGAGTGGCGGGCATGGGGACATTAACATTCGTTTTGGCGGACGTGAATGTCAATTCGTCATTGTCCTCTTTTTTGCCACGTGCTTCCACGAGAAGCAACGCGAGGCTTTCTGCGTTTCGCCCAGATTCGTTCACGCTGCGGTCAGAGGATTGACTTAGCATTCCTGAATATAAAAAAAAGACAAAAGAAATAAAAAATGAAAATAAATAGAGGGAAAGTTTTCTCCGTCGCGGCGCCTGTCTCCCGGGATCCCCCCGTGATCGCGACCCAGGCCCTCGCTCTCATAAATCACTCCCGCAAATGGGTCTCCCGCTCCGCCTGCGTCTGACCCCCTTCCGCAACTCGTACGAGAGCGCACCCCGAAGCGTTTTAATTATACTGTAAATGGGTGATTCTTTAATTACTCTCAAAATTAATGTCTCCAAAGGGTTTTTTTGAATTCGAAGGCAAAAAGAGAGGATCTTTTTGAATGTACGCTTTTTTTCAAAGATGGCTGGCAAAAAAAATCTGGCTTAACGCTGCTCGATTTGGCTCGTTTTAGAACAACTCTGAACCATGTAAAAGGCCATTTTTCTTAATGCCTCTCCTTGCTTATTTTATTTTTCCCATTTAAGTCAATATTTTAGCAGCTACCCAGCAAGCACACTACATCCTTGCGATGGCTATATAAAGGTGCGTGTCCACCAGAAGCGAAGAAAGCGGCCGGAAATCGTTCATTTTCAACGGGAGCAGGCGACGTAGGGCGAAGCGACCGTTGGCGGCGTGAAGTCAGCGCGCTCAGTGACGAAAGAAAGTTGAACAGACTTTCACTTTATGCAAATTAGTGGTGACTTGGTTTGCCCTTATTTCTCCCCACCATAAACTAAAGTGCACGCTTAGCTGGTTTGTGTGATGTGAGTGCGAACACACTGTTCAAGTCAAATGATTTACTGTCAATGTCGTGATGGTAGTTGCTTTGTGTTCTATGGTCTCGACTCGGTTCACTCTATTGCAAACTTGATAGCTGGACGTGCACAACTTAGCCTGCTCTTCACAAAAGCTGTTTGTGTGGGAACGCCCACACGAGCAGCCATTGGCTAGTGATCAAAGCAACGTCTAGAGAGAAAATCACTTCCGGTGGATCCCGAGGGTAAGAGCGGTACATCTGCAATATGTCTATCAACGTGGCTATCGACAATCTAATTCTTTAAAAAATATATTTTGTTTCCCATTTTTCACCGTTTTTCTCCCAATTTGGTAGCCAATTATACCCTCTAATTCATTTGATTCGCCCTCCCCCACGAACTCACCGCCCATTCTCCGGGTCAAGCCAATTCCCCCGAGGCCGGCGATGATCCCCCTCCTCTGAGACGGAACTCGCTCACGGAACTTCTGGAGGCTCACCATCCCCCCTCCCCCTGGGGCGGACAGCCAAACGCCGACCCCGGTCGGGGTCAGGGCCGGTCTGACACAGTCGGGTTTCGAACCGCGACCGCAATAGGCAGCTCACACTCGCAAAGCGCCAGCCAGTGCGAGTGCGTTAGACCGCTGCGCTATCCGAGGCCCCTCAACCATCTAATCCTGATGCCCCGGAGATGTAATGCCGATGAGAAAATGCTCAAAGAAATTCCTGTTCCATATGAATTGGCAGAGATCATATTGACTGCTCAGAGAGGTATGTGCTCACTGGGTATTAATAATTCATGTAAATTATAGTTGGTTGGTGAAGCATTGATGTTTTACATGAGTGCGTCTCTGTTCACAGTACACATTTCCAGGACTGTGCTTGACTAAGTTTGCTAGACTGGGCTTGTGACCAGAAGGTCTTGGGGTCAGATCCCAGACAGGGGCACTGCTGCTGTGCCCATTAGCTAGGTGCTTAACCCGAAGCATTTGAAATGAAAAATCCATTTGCATGAATAGATGTGCCAGCCAGACAAATGAATAACAAAGGTTAATCATGGTTTTGCTGTCGTTACTCTCACAGTGTAGAACTGTCATTTAAAAAAAACTGAGTTTTTGTCAAAAATAAAAAGTACCTCTTTAACACCTTTTTACATTACATTCGAAATATGAAAATTACCAGTCTCCCTTTCCAGCACCAATGTAGATTAATTTTGTTTTGGCAAAAGACCAAGACTATGAAAAAACAAATTCTCAAAATGTCATACACATCAGTTCACTAGATTTTATGAAAAAGACAAGTGAGATGAACCATTAGCATTTTCTAATAAATACATTTGAACTTCTACAGACAGCGCTTTACAGTTTCTCACCAAATGAGAACATAGTTAGCTTGCCTGTTAGCCAGGGCACTTTAGTTTGACCATGCTGGAAACTGGAAGCCATTGCAACACACAAGAGCCATTGTTTACAGCCATCATTTAGAGCCAAAATGGCAGTGACCAGCAGTCCCCTGAAGCACTGTTATGACAATGGCGTTGCACACGTCTTCCTCTCAAAGACATTGAGTGCTGCGGTGCACTGAACACAGTGGCTCAGTAACATTTGTTCGCATCTAGTTCGTCAGTGGATGAGCTTAGGTTCGTTCTTGTAAAAGGATAGAACTTTGTACTTTTTATTTATAGAATTTATTACTTTGTACTTTTTATAGGCAAACGCGTGACAATGACGTGTAGACTGGCTCTAACCTTTACTGATATTGTGGAAGATGCAGACATGAACCAGGATCACAACGTAACCCTGCCCACTCCCAAACTTGAAAGAAGACATACACAAATCCCCAATACCACACAGTACATCACATGCAAACTTGCTGCAAACTTTACTTATGTTGAGGATGACTGTGATATGTGACTTGGGCTATTCGAGTCCAGGCTAGATGCAGTACTAGACTCTTTAGGTTAGGACATGCCAAGCCTAGATGGGCTGAACGGCCCGTTCTCGTAATTATGTATTCTTATGCTCACTCACACACTCTCACACTCACTCACTCACTCACACAGTCTTACACTCACTCACTAACTCGCAAACTCACTCACTCACTCACTCACACTCACTCACTAACTCACACACTCTCACACTCACTCACTCACTCTCACACTCACTCACACACTCTCACACTCACACACTCACTCACACACACACACTCACTCACTCACTCACTCACTCACACACTCAATCACACACTCACTCATTCACTCACACACTCCCACACTCACACACTCTCACTCACACAGTCACTCACTCACTCACAAAAATTAATCTGTATGGGTGGTGAAACCTTGGGTGGTGTAACGGTCAAAGCATTTGCCCGGAATGCAAGTTGCCCACTGCAGCTGTGGTTTGAAACCTGGCTGCGCCAGTCTGGCTCTGGCCAGGAGCCCTGATCAGGGGCTGCACTTGGCTGTCCGCCTCAGGGGGAGGGGGGAAGGAAAGCCGGCAGTTGAGGAGTGGTAGGGCAACCTTGTAAACATAGTTGGGTGAGTTCTGTCTTGGTGAAGGCAAACATTGCCTCGAGCTATTAGCTTGTCTCGTGGGGGTGGGTGGCGATGATTAGTAATAATTATACATGATTAGTAAGTTTCGTAGCTCAGTAGCTAGTTCCGTAGTTGGTAGAGCATGACACTAGCAATGCCAAGGTTGTGGGTTTGATCCCAAGGGACTACATGTCTGTTGTTTTGATGGGACAGTAAAAACCGAGATCCCATGGCATCTTTGAAAAGAGTAGGGTGTTAACCCAGTGTCCTGGCCAAATTCCCAATCAAGACAATATATATACATGGAATTAATTCATTCCCTCCCTCCTCGCCTCTCCACTGTGTATCTGATGTGTGGTGAGTTTGTACTGGCGCACTATGGCTGCCGTCGCGTTCACCCAGGTGGGTGTGCTGCACATTGGTGGTGATTGAGGTGAGTTGCTCCTATCATTGTCATTGTAAAGCGCTTTGGGTTCCTTGAAAAGCGCTATATGAATCCAATGTTCAATTCAATTCAATTCAATGACAGAGAACTGTACAAAATCACTTGGCGCTCAACCCACTGTGACACATTCATAAACGTGATCAGAGAAAGAGACTTATGACAGCCGAAAGTCTGCTGACGCCAACGCCACTTAGCCTGCTGGTCTCAACTTTACCATCTTACCACAAATGAACAAAACCAGGAAGCATTCGCTGGAGCTGCATAAAATGACACGACAAACTTGGTATGCTAAAGTCACTATGCTGAACTTGCTATGCTAAAGTCGCTATGCTAAAGTCGCTATGCTGAACTTGCTATGCTAAAGTCGCTATGCTAAAGTCGCTATGCTGAACTTGCTATGCTAAAGTCGCTATGCTAAAGTCGCTATGCTGAACTTGCTATGCTAAAGTCGCTATGCTAAAAGTCGCTATGCTGAACTTGCTATGCTAAAGTCGCTATGCTAAAGTCGCTATGCTGAACTTGCTATGCTAAAGTCGCTATGCTAAAGTCGCTATGCTGAACTTGCTATGCTAAAGTCGCTATGCTAAAGTCGCTATGCTGAACTTGCTATGCTAAAATCGCTATGCGAAAATCACTATGCTAAACTCACTATGCTAAAGTCGCGCTGAAGCAAACCCTGAGAAACAGCCTGACAAACGTTTGTCACCCCCTGCCCCCCCCCACAAGTGCACCAGCTGTCTAATACTGTCTAATACAAGTATAATACTGGTCTAATACTGTCTAATACTGGTCTAATACTGGTCCAGCGTTCCTGTCCCACACAGATTGCGTGTAAGTCCAGCGTTCCTGTCCCACACAGATCACATGTTGCGTGTAAGTCTAGCGTTCCTGTCCCACACAGATCACATGTTGCGTGTAAGTCTAGCGTTCCTGTCCCACACAGATCACGTGTTGCGTGTAACTCCTGGCGTCCCGCAGGTTGGAAGCTCTGGTTCACTTCCTGCTGTTCTCAAAACTTGTCTCTCCATATTTTTTTTTCCAGAAGTTTTATTTAAAAATTCGAACTACTCAAGCCGTTTCTAATAGTACTTTAAATCTCACTGCTGTACTTCACTGACCTTGACTGAATAACTGGAGGGGGCTGGGGGGTGAGGGAGGGGCTGAAATTCTTTTACTTTCTTCTAAGGGCAGTCAGCTGACACCTCAGATCAGCCTCTCTCTCTCTCCCCCTCCCTCCCTCCCTCCCTCTCTCTCTCCTTCTCTCCTTCTCTTTGCGGAAGCTCGGGGCTTATCCACGCCTCCTGCTGCCAGCGTACTCCCTGACTTTTCCACCTCCTTTCCCGGTTTAGACTTGCAGAGCGTGTGCAAACGTCTTTGGTCCTGGCAGAGACTGTCTGCTGCCTTATTAATGAGTACCTGGGCCCTCGCCAGCCTCGTTAATTTCCCACGGGCCCAGCGACCGGCTCCAGGTAGGGTGTGATGGAGACCAGATTTAAAACTGATCTCAGAACAGTGAGGGCAACGGCCCCCAGCAGGAACCTGCCCCCCGTGTCAGAAAAAAAAAATGTATCCTGCTCCACCCGACAAAACACGCCGCTACGCAAGCCGCTACGCAAGCCGCTACGCAATTTATTTACAGAGCCGCCAGTGTCCCTAATTTACTTGAGTGTTTCCTTTATTTTGGCAGATACCGGTACATAGTATATAATATGTTGTATTGATAGATGTGCCAGAAATGGAGCAATTAAGACAAGAGGTCTGGAGCCAATCAAAAATGTATCCTTCATTTCCGTCTCGTAAATAGATTCAAGTGTTAGTTTCTTTCTCCGTTCAGCTGCGGCCAAAATGAACTCCCAAACCACCTGTGAAGGAGAACACATTCCCATATTAATATATATGCTATTTAGCAGACACTTTTATCCAAAGTGACTTACAGTACTGAATGCATACATTTTCAATATACGTGGTCCAAGTGGGAATGGAACCCACAGCCTAAGCGTTGTCAGCGCCGTGCTCTACCTACTGGGCCACACAGAATGGTACATTTCGATGCTGTTTTGAGAAGGCTGGAACTCGTCAGAAACCCACTCCACTGACCTGTCGGGTGGTGAGCACATTTGGTCTGAAACGATGGCATGCACGGTGCGGCACCATCCTGAAAAGCAGCGTGTGTTGGAAAGATCACCGTTGTGGCATAGTTCAAGTGAGAGTGCCGTGGTGCTCTAATTTTGAATTCCCTTGCTTTTTCGCCATTGTCAACTCTTACTGTCGCTTAAAACAGTAGGTTGTTGTCCTGGAATTTATTTGAATCCAGGCTGGTGCTTATAAATGTGTAATATTATTATGTAATTGTGTAATTGCCAGTTGCTTGTGTTTAGTATTGGGTTTGTTGTTGATATGTTTACTGCAGTGCCAGGATGTTCTTTTTATAATGTGTCTGCACATGTATTTTGTATCTTTTTTTAAATCTTTTTTGATACATACTTTTTGTTCTCTCTCTAGTTTATTGGAGACAGGTGTTGTAAATGATACAATATAAACTTAATTATAATATTTGATGTTTCTTGTTTCTTTTATCATTGTAACAATGCTTTTGCTATGTCCCCCTAAATAAACGAATAAATGAATAAATATGACCACCCTTATGATACAGTATGCCATCGCTACTTAAATAAATTATATAGTTTTTAGTGTTGACTCCGTTGTATCAGAAGTCTCTTGACAACAGACACAATAAGTATTTCATAACCAGTTCAAACTGTTTTGTTGATAAAATACCTAAGGTGTTTCCAAAACAAACATTGCTAATGTTCAGTTATATTGTTAATTTATTGTTGATGTTAATTTACTCTTAAATCTTTAAAAGTCCTTTCCTGATCTCCTGCTTCCTGATAATGCGCAATGCGGCCAATGGGATGGAGGGAGGGATGGGGGAGGAGGTATGGAGGGATGGGGGGAGGAGGGATGGGGGAGGAGGTATGGAGGGATGGGGGGAGGAGGGATGGGGGAGGAGGGATGGAGGGATGGGGAGGAGGGGGTTGAGGGATGGGGGGGAGGAGGGATGGGGGAGGAGGTATGGAGGGATGGGGAGAAGGTATGGAGGGATGGGGAGGAGGTATGGAGGGATGGGGAGGGGGGGGGTTGAGGGATGGGGGAGGAGGGATGGAGGGATGGGGGAGGAGGGATGGAGGGATGGGGGAGGAGGTATGGAGGATGGGGGGAGGGGAGGAGGTATGGAGGGATGGGGAGGACGTATGGAGGGATGGGGAGGAGGGGGGTTGAGGGATGGGGAGGAGGGATGGAGGGATGGGGGAGGAGGTATGGAGGGATGGGGGAGGGGGTTGAGGGATGGGGGAGGAGGGATGGGGGAGGAGGTATGGAGGGATGGGGGAGAAGGTATGGAGGGATGGGGGAGAAGGTATGGAGGGATGGGGAGGAGGGGGTTGAGGGATGGGGGAGGAGGGATGGAGGGATGGGGGAGGAGGTATGGAGGGATGGGGGAGGGGAGGAGGTATGGAGGGATGGGGAGGACGTATGGAGGGATGGGGGAGGAGGGGGTTGAGGGATGGGGGAGGAGGGATGGAGGGATGGGGGAGGAGGTATGGAGGGATGGGGGGAGGGGAGGAGGGATGGAGGGATGGGGAGGAGGTATGGAGGGATGGGGAGGAGGGGGTTGAGGGATGGGGGAGGAGGGATGGGGGGAGGAGGTATGGAGGGATGGGGGGGAGGGGGGGTTGAGGGATGGGGGAGGAGGGAGAGAGGATGGGGATGGGGGGCTGGTTGAGCTGGAACCCGTGGTGTTCCTTAGCTGGCAGTTTGAGGCCTCAGTCTCTCCCCTGCCTCTTTTCGCATAGCGAGTACAGTCAATGTTTCTCAATTCCCCCGACAGCCGGACTCCCTGACCTCCCTGCAGTAATTTTAGACTCCCATGCAGTCTGAGTCAATGCCAAGTAGCAGACCGCCTGATCCCAACGTTTTTTCCCCTCATCCTAACAACCGAGCAAAAAACAACTTTCGGCTCCATTTTTCAAACTCTTGTCTGCTCCGGACAACCCCTTGCTACCCTTCTGTGGAATCTGAGAGGAAACGGGGGTAATGGAGTTTCGCCGAGTTTAAGGACTGAAAAAACTGTAGGAGTAAAAGAAAAAGTGAGAGTGAAATTGAACAAAGTGTTTGTCTCTCGTGGGCAAGTGGGGTGGTTTAAAATGTATTTAACCGGCTTGTATCTACAGTATATGTCGCTAAATGTAAAAATGATGTGTTTATGAGTTTATACGGTGAAAGAACAAAAGTGGAAATTTTGTTTAAAAGGTGACTTTAAGGTATTAGTTGTTTTTTTTTGCTATGCTTGTTCCTACACCATTTAACTGTGAAAAGCAGTTTACTTCACAGGTTAGAAACTCTGCGCTCTCACATTCCCACATTTAAGGAAAAGAGCAGAAATGGTGTAATGCAGTCCAGCTTCATGATTCTTAAACCCTTGTGTTGTCCTTGGGTCAAAAAATACCCTTTTCTGAGTTTAACAGCAGTGAAAACCCCTAAATTATTTCTTTTCAGCATGAAATGTGATGACTTCCCCTGGAGTGACCCTACCATAAGAAAAAGTGAAACATTTTATAATTTTATAAAAGCTGTACACCATCAGGGTACAAAGATTGTCACATCTATTACAGGAAAAAAAATCTATGATGTGTGTTTTGTAGTAAAAACGAATGGTGTACACTGAATAAATACAGTCTCTCTGCACTGTGAAGTAGGAAAAAGTTATTCACCAAGTTGTTGATGAGTGACAGGTTGTTTCTTCATGCAAAATAGAATTGGGGTTTAAAATTCACTTCACAGGCTTTATCACAGGGGTGTGGTGAGGGTGGGTCACTTCTGACCCTGTGGACACGGGGAGTGTACAGAATATGAAGATCACACAAAGGGTTTTAAAACTGCACTGAAAAGTGACCAGACGCTACCCACACCTTGATGACACATCACTAACAGACTGTAGGGTGTGTCCTCCCGCTAACAAATGTCATATGATCGCCAAGCAATGAGTTCCATTCCTGAACGTTCACACAGAATCTATGGATGTATGGAACTCCAACCTCCCCCGACAAATCAAACTCAGCTTCTTCTACGCAACGGTAGAGTCTGTTCTCCTATATGGCAGTGAATGCTGGACCCTGAAACCAACCCTGCAGAAGTCTCTAGACGGGTGCTACACCAGAATGTTGCGTGCAGTACTTAACATCAGCAAGAGTACACATGTTACCAACAAGAATCTGTATGATGGAACACCAAGGGTGAGCGATAAAATAGCAGCCAGGAGAATGAGACTTGCAGGACACTGCCAAAGACACCAGGAGCTGCCAGCCAGCAAATTGGTGCTGTGGGAACCAACGCATGGGCACCGGTCACGAGGACGTCCCACATTAACATGTGTGGACGTACTCAAGAAAGACGCAGGAGCGCAAAGCACCAACGAGTTGGCCAGATGTATGGAGAACCGGGATGACTGGAAGCGACGATGGAGGGCTCGTCTGAGGACGACCTAGAGAGAGAGAGAGAGAGACACAGAATTGTATTCATTTTGCCCTTCGCTGGTGTTTCCAATTGTGACCGCTATTGTCTTCTCCGCAGACCAATAAGTGGAACACCGGACAGCTCACTTTCGATGGCGTCATCTGGACGTCGAGCTGAGGATGTTGAATGAGATGTATGAGATATACAGGTAGCTGCCAAATAAAGGCAACACTTGAGTAAATTAGGGACTTTTTAAATGGGAGCAGTAATGCGAGTGTCCGTCTGGGTTTCCAACGAGACCCATCCCAGCCCAGCTGGGACTCTCCTAGCCCAGGCCAGGTTCGTTTGAATGTCCCCTCCGGGTTTCCAAACTGTTACCTTTATTTTGGCAGTTACCTTTAAGTTTTTTTCTTATGGTGTGATTATTGCTGCTTACAATTTTTTTATATTTTCGTGAATATCGGCCACTGCCAGGAAGTCCTGTTGACCAATCAGTATCCAGGACCGGAAGTGTTTTATAAGCCGGTTTAAATATTCTGTTGGAGGGTCACGGAAGAGGAACATTCCACATGTACAAGTCGTCTCAAAGGCATACATGTGCATGTAGCTGACATGATTCCTCATGTAACACGCATACAAACCAGATCCTACATACCCAGACATGCCCCTGCAAAAAGCCATGCAAAAGTATTTCTCAAATAAAATACAGGTAACTGCCAAAATAAAGGTAACACAGACAGTGTCTCAATAGGGCATTGGGCCACCACGATCCACCAGAACAGCTTCAATGCCCCTTGGCTTAGATTCTACAAGTGTCTGGAACTATACTGGAGGGATGCAACACCATTCTCCCACTAGAAGTTACATCATTTGGTGTTTTGTTGATGGTGGTGGAAAACGGTGTCTCAGACCCCGCTCCAGAATCTCCCATAAGTGTTCAGTTGGGTTGAGATCTGGTGACTGAGACGGCCATGGCATGTGGTTAACATAATTTTCAATGACCGTTTGTGCCCTGTGGATGAGGGCATTGTCATCCTGGAAGAAACCACTCCCATCAGGATAGAAATGCTTCACCACAGGATGAAGGTGATCACTCAGAATGTCTTTGTATTTACTGGCGTTTACCTTGCCCTCTAAGGGGTTGAGTGGGCCTAAACCATGCCAGGAAAATACACCCCACACCTTAACAGAGCCACCAAAAGCCTTAATTTACTCAAGTGTTTCCTTTATTTTGGCTGTGTGTATGTGTGTGTGTGTGTGTGTGTGTGTGTGTGTGTGTGTGTGTGTGTGTGTTTGTATATGTACAGTGATGCTTGATTGGTACCTTTTTTCCTTCCCAGTGTTACAGGTATGGTATGCAGCTGCCTACAACGATGCCTATCACTGTATTACTGCACTGATCTCGTGCACAAACTATGATTGTTCCTACCATGTATTAATGCACATCTTGTAAGTCGCTCTGGATAAGACCGTCTGCTTAATGCTTAAAATGTAAATGTAAATGTAATGTAAAATGTGTGAACCCCTTGTGCAATCATAGAAATCTGTAGAGTTTTTACCACAAAATCCTTATTTAATCAGAACCAGTCTTTTCTTAACTGAAATTTAGGGTCAAAACACACCATGCCGGGATCTAAGGAGACCTCAGAGGACCTCAGGAAGAGAATAGTGAATGTGCATCAGTCTGGAGAAGGACATAAAATCATATCAAAAAGACTTGGGCTCCATCAGTCCACTGAGAGACAAATAATATACAAATGGAGAGCGTTTAACATGACAGCGACTCTGCCTAGAAGTGGGCGTCCTTCTAAAATATCACCAAGAGCCACAGGAAAAATAATAAATCAAGTAAAAAGCAACCCAGGAATAACATCCAGGGATCTACAAGCCTCCCTCACTACACCTGATGTCATTGTGCATCCATCAACAATAAGAAGAACGCTGAATAGAACTGCCATGCAAGGGTAGCCAGGAAGAAGCCTCTGCTGTTTAAAAAGAACCAAGCTGTCCGTCTTCAGTTTGGCAGAGACCACCTGGACAAACCGGAAGGTTTCTGGAAGTCTGTTCTCTGGACGGATGAGTCCAAAATCAACCTTTTTGGTCACAATCAAAAATGCCATGTTTGGCAAAAACCCAACACTGCCCACCACCATAATAACCTTTTGCCTACGGTCAAGCATGCTGACGGGAGTGTTATGTTCTGGGGCTGCTTTTCTTCCTCTGGGCCTGGACGACTCGACATCATTAAGGGAACCATGAATTCTGAGGGATATCAGAGAATTATTGAACAGAATGTCAGGCCATCAGTCTGAAAGCTAAAACCTGGCCAAATGTGGGTGTTCCAACAAGACAATGATCCGAAGCATTCAAGCAAATCTACAAAAGAATGGCCCAGGAGAAATAAGTTCTGTGTTTTGGATTGGCCAAGTCAAAGTCCTGACCTAAATCTAATCGAGATGCTGTGGCAGGACCTGAAGTGGACTGTTCATGCCAGACAGCCCTCAAACCTCACTGAGTTGGCTGGGTTCTGTAAGCAGGAGTGGGCGAGAATTCCTCAAAGAAGATGCCAGAGTCTGATCAGTGGCTATAGGAGACGTTTGCTTCAAGTCATCGCTGCTAAAGGAGGTGCCACAAATTATTGATTGAAGGGGTTCACCTTGGTTTTTTTTGCACACAAGGATATCTGAGTTTTTGTTAAATTATCCAGCTTTGTTAAATTAACAATTAAAATATATAATATTTCTTTGTGTGTATCTTTTATTTGGGATATCTTCGTTAATAATTGATGTTTAGATAAGGATGTTATAGGGTTATTGTTCTATAATATATGAAAATAATGACCACCCCCTGCAGGGTTCACAAACTTTCAAGCATCACTGTGTATACTGTATATATGTACACTACCGGTCAAAAGTTTTAGAACACCCCCATTTTCCAGTTTTTACTGAAATTTAAGCAGTTCAAGTCCAGTAAATAACCTGAAATGGTACAAAGGTAAGCGGTAAACCGCCAGAGGTTAAAAAAAAAAAGTTTAGGTTACCGAAAACTGAAAAATTATGTAAATTTCAGAGTTATAAAAAAAGGCCCAAGAACAAGTAATGGGTTAACGTGGGTTAACAGTCACTCTGTGCAAGTCGCCGACTCTGGATCCAGCAAAAGGGCCCCAGACCATCATGCTTCCTCCTCCGTGTTTGACAGTTGGTGTCACACACTGAGGAACCATCCTTTTGCCTACTCGACAGTCTACAAAAACCTTTCAAAATTTCAAGATTTCATATTTTGATTCATCGGTCCATAAGACCTTCTTCCAGTCTTCAGTAGTCCACTGACGGTGCTTCATGGCCCAGGCAAGCCTCTTTTTCTTATTTTGCCATCTTAGCAATGGCTTTCTTACTGCCACTCGAACCTGTCAAACCTGCAGCTCGAAGTTTTCTCTTCACAGTTGAAACTGAGACTTCAACAAGCTGTTGACCTGAGAGCTGCCTATCACGCAAGCTTTTGACTCTCAGAAACTTGTCTTCATGCTCAAACCAGTAGGATTGTCAGTTTGGGTCACTTGATACACCCAGATCAAGAACAAATCTTCTCAAACACAGTTATTCAGCGGGCAATCACATAATTGAACAAATCATGCACACACACACACACACACACACACACACACACACACACACACACACACACACACACACACACACACACAAAACAAATGCCCTTTCAAAAAAGCGTCTGAAACAACCTCTCATGTGGCCAACCATATGACTGGAAGCGATTTGTTTTTAACAAGTCTTGCCTCTCCCTTATCTCTTGTCTTTGTCTCCAACCCATTCTAAAGTACTAAAATTCTCATTTTTATACAGTGGGGTCCAAAAGTCTGAGTCCGCTACCAAGATCTGTTTGTTTTCATCATTCATCAAAAACTAACAAAACATTTTTACTCAGGAGAACAATCTGACCTCTAACTACTTCACTAAGCTCTGCTGACATAATTACAAACAGTTGCAAAAACATTTGCAAAGGAAGTGTCCTTTTTCAAGATCAAAGCACCTGTCGTAGCAACGAGAACACACACAGGACCACATAATTATGTCAATATCCAGTATTAATTGTTACAAGACCAAAACAACTCACTGTGTATTAGGAGTGCCCATGTATTCAAACCTAAAATAAAAACATTTTGAGGAAATGAAAGGCAATGGTGTGCAAACAAAATATTTATAGATATTTCATACCATCCTTTCTCAAACATAAAAAAAAAAAAATTGTATCAGTGTTTTATGACAATTTGAATAACAAATGCCACATGAGTAAAAATGTTGTGTTAGTTTTCGATGAACGATGACAACAAACAGATCTTGGTAGTGGACTCAGACTTTTGGACCCCACTGTATGTTTGTAATTGTGTTTGTTATGTCTATGTTGTCCTTGTATATGTGAAGATGTGTTCAGCTGTCCGTGTTGTGATGTCTTTTCTGAGGGCCGCAGGAAGACTCGTGGTTAAGGCGTTAATTCGTTAAGGTGTCAGATAATGGGGGAACCACATTTTTTTATTTATTTGATAAAGAGAAATAAATGAGTTTTGCTCGTTTTAGTTTTTTTCTAGCTATAGCAAGAGAGAGCATAATGGGAAGAGAAAAAACACACACACACACACACACACACACAGTTCAAAGCTCAATGTTGAACACAGCAAATTATGAACAAGGGCAAATGGATAGGTCCTATCGGTTCCCATGGTAATGATTTCCTCATTTTTTTAGCCATCAAAATGACATCACACTGTGCTACGTGAGCCACTGCTTAGTTTAGCCACCTGACCCGGGAACATTCAGCCCCCCCCGATGAGGCCCTTCAGATTGCTCTTATTGAGCAGACCGTGCCCAGAAAGGACATAACGAACCGGTCTCACGAGCTGGCAGTACGGTCTCATGAGCTCTCTCTCTCTCTTTCTCTCTCTCTCTCTCCCTCCCTAGAGGAAACTCTCCCGCCAGCAGATTCAGCGTCTACGGCACACAGCAATAAGAGCGATCCTGGGACGGAAGGAAGCTAGGCCGTAAACGAGTCACGAAAAACAAAACCACAACCACAACGACAAAGTTTGAAGTTTGCGTTCAGGGGGCTCTGACATCCGACTGGGAGCACGGTTCCGTCCGGCTCGCTTTGTGTAACAGGACGTGGAGAACTCTAATGACTCGTCGTTAAGACGAGAGACTGAGAGTCTCTCTCTTTTTATGTATTCCAGTGGATTCATTTTCCGCCATCAGTTGATTAATTCGCTAAATTAATTCACCCATTAATCAGTGCACTTCTAACGACGGGGCGACGATGTTGTACTGACGAGGGCCCGGCGGCGGGCCCAAACGCCGCTTCCCTTCACCGGACCACAACAACGTAACGACGAGCGCGTTCTTCATCGTTTTTCAACCACTCGCTTTCACTTAACCTCAGACTGAGGTCTCCAGGGCACCTCTTCCAGGCCTTCGGTGCCTGCTTTTTTTCCGTTTTAAAACGATTACACGAGGTATCTGAGCCTCGTATGATACCCAGTACAATAACATTGTGCCAAGAATGTATTTATGCTTTCAGTACTTGGGACACACAGTATTTTATGACTTTTTTATGTTCATTGTTGTATCCATATATATATTGTTTTCCTTTTATTCCCCAATTTAGAAGGACCAATCGTATTTGTTTGCTTGTCATATTTGTTGCTGCCCTTATGGGGAAATCACATGAATTCTGCAAACCTGAATAGCATGTTTTGTTTTGGACACTTCACATGTGGTTCACGTGTATACTCCCCACTCATTTCCACACACCCGCCACATATTGTCACATGTGAATATCATGTGATCAGATGTTGTCACTTCACTTCACAGGTATTCACATATGATTACATATGGAGGGGGGGGGGCACTCAAACTGGATGTGGACCATCGGGTACGCCCAGAGCTGCAAACAGAGCTGTGGGGGGGCTCGTTGGAAAGGGGAGGGCTGGGTCTATCTGCCAGTTCCTGCTGTGGCACCTCCCGATGGACACTTGCGGTACTGCACCCATTTAAAGGATCCCTCATTCACTCAAACGTTCCCTTTCTGTTGCCAGTTACCTGTATATACATGTTTTTTTAGGATGTGTGATTTAGACGTTTTTAGTCGTGACCAGAAATGTAAAACATTTAAAAACATTATTTTTGCGGTGAATATAAATCCCTTTCGCATTATGTAACGGTGATAATGGCCTTGAAGTAGTGCTTGAAGTTAGGAGAAGCCTATAACTCAATGGGTTACTAAAAGCTTCAGTTTAAAAAAAGCACTTCTCCTTTTCAACTTCACAATCAGCGTCTTACGGATGCTGGCAGTCTAACAGCTAATCTCCTGGGAAAATGGTGGGGGGGCCAAGTAGTCTGCACTACATCACTTGCCAACAATCATTTGAGGAGTGCCTCTACAACAGCATGCTGATCTCAGATCAGTTCAGACACAGCTAAGTCTCCACCCCCTGTGGCAGGTCCAGCTAATCCCAGATCAGTTCCCCCAGGTGAAAGAACCCAGGCTTGAATAAACCGATCCAAACTTTTATAAACATTGGAAATAATTCCATAGCTGCTGCTGTGACCCGATTTATTTCCATCTTTGCAGGAAAAAAAAGAAGAATATTCCATTTGAAAAATAATTGTCCAATATTCTGATTTTTGAATCCCCTAGTTTCCGTGCCTACCTTGCCAGGTAAACTGAAGCAGGTTTGCATTAACATTTTATTATACTGGGGTACTCCCCCCACATTAATCATTCCACGCATTGTTTCTTGTGAATTTAAATGCAATTAATTGGTGCTGCTACATGTGTAAGGACCGACTCTTTAAATGCCTGCTGACATGGTTTGAAATGGTGTGATATCACTAATTAGTCATGTGTGATAGGTTGGCTGTATCTTGAAGATAATACTCCTGGTTTATTTCAATGTCTGCTTTGAGAAATATAGGAGACAATAAGTAGGGGGAAATACAGATAACTGCCAAAATAAAGGAAACACTTGAGTAAATGAGGGCTACAACGTATGTTGAAAGCAGGTGCTTCCACGCAGGTGTGGTTCCTGAGTTAATTAAACAATGAACATCCCATCATGCTTAGGGTCATGTATTAAAATGCTGGGCAGGCCCAGTTGCCCGTTCTTTTGTCTACCATCACTAGAAGAAGAGATCTCTTTTTTCTTTGAAAGAGGGGTAATTATTGGGCCACTTTTGGCAGGAGCTTCATTGCTGATGTTTCAACTTGCTTTTATAAGGGACGGTGGCTAAGGTGAGGTTGGAATGGAAGTCTGAGGGAAAGACATCACCAACTAGGGGCAACTGTGGTTGTGAGCACATACTCCTCGACCGTGATGTCTGTGCATTGGTTTGAGATGCAAGGAAAAACAGACGAGCAACTCTGAAATATCAATCTTGGACATGAGCAGTTTCAACACAAACAGTCTGTGGAGAACTTCATTAAGAGGGATACTATGCAAAGCATGAACCCCTTATTGCACCTAAAAATGCACGTGTGTGAGTGGGGAAGCATTTCTCTCCTGATGGGAGTGGTCTCTTCCAGGATGACAATGCCCCCATCCACAGGGCACGAGTGGTCACTGAATGTTTTTTTCCGTGGCCAGCATTGGACGTTGAAACCACTAGACCACGCGGGAGGCCGTCACTGAATGGTTTGATGAGAATTAAAACGATGTAAACCATATGCCATGGCCGCCTCAGTCACCAGATCTCAACCCAATTGAACACTTATGGGAGATTATGGAGCGGCGCCTGAGATGGAATTTCTCGTTGAACAGTGTTGCATCCATCCAACAGAGTTCCAGACACTTGTACAATCTATGCCAGGGCGCATTAAAGCTGTTCTGGCAGCCGAACACACTATCAAGACCCTTTATGTTGGTGTTTCCTTTATTTTGGCAGCTGCCTGCATTTCAGTATCTAATTTAGTCAGTATGTATTCCTCTCACCTTTTTTCCCATTTGCTCTGTTGATGGATTTACCTTCTACCTACATTTTACCCCGGCAAACACCAGATTAAAAACGCGTCCATGCAACCCACGTGTATTTCTTGTCTTGCTGAGCCTTTAATAACTCTATAGATCCCTCACTAAACGAGTTCTCTCGTTTCATTATCCAATGCCAAGACAGACCATCGTATGATGAAAGTACAATTGTGTTTTGTTTATTTGAGTTTTTTTGGTGAAAATACAATTGCCTATTATTGCATATTTAATTATGAACATTATTGCTCTGGGAGTAATCTCCCGTTTATTGACAGGTGCCCCGCCAGGAGTCACCCAGAAAAGACGCCAGATTGCCGAATGACGAATCCCGCTCGCGAGGAGCTCCGACAGTATGTAAAACAAGTCATTAAAGGCGACAGCTGTACCTTTTAATCTCTGGCTCCCGCGCGCGCACACCCGGCGGTGAAAAGGCCACAGAAATGGAAGCAGACGCGCTTTGCCTTTAAACCATCGCGCTCGAGTTCCATTTGCGTTTTGACGATTTTATTAGCGCCGTTCACGTCCGGTGTGCATTCCCCCCTTTTCCACATTTCAGAGCGCATTAAGAGGCTGCTGGCCAGCCCCCGAGAGACGCTGTCGGGTTCTGCGCGCGTGCGGGGAAGGCAGGATGTGAGAGAACTATCAAGGAGACACAGAGGGGGAGACCGGCTAATGATCCAGCCGTTGGCCTGTCGCGGAAACACGCCACACTTTCCCAAACCCAAGTCCACGCTGTGACCAGATTATAATGAGCGGAAGTAAACCAACGCACTATACTTGTCCTTTATTTATTTATTTATTTAATGTAAAAACGGTGTGTTGTTTTTTGTTTCCATCTCTTTCTTTCTTTCTTTCTTTCTTTCTTTCTTTCTTTCTTTAAATAATGAGCTTTCGTCTTAGCATGATATCTTTTTTGTGCTTGTGTCGAACGCGTGTAATCGTACGATTTATGTTGCATGCATCAGTGCTTACATTGGCTTACTCATATTTCCTATGTTCAATTACAGTTTTATGGCCTCAGTAAATATAACACCAGTAAAAAATGGTCAATATACATAAATCTCGTTCTATTTTACAAGCGCCATGCTTGCATGGGAAGATTTACATTGAATATTAGTATGCCATTGACAACGGTGCATGTTATTCTGACCCAATAAACAAAATGGTAAAATCAGACTTGTTGATGGTCCCAACTTATGAATTTCGCAATTTATGCTAAGGCTGTCATCCAGAAACCGGAAACCGTGTGTAACCAAGGGCAACGCACAATGACGCATAACCTGGTGTTATGAGCACAAAACCTGGACTTCTGAGCAGTGGAGGAAAGTAATGGAGTCAGCTTTTACTCTTTTTCCCAGATCTGGACAGGTTTATGGAGAAAGACAAAGGAAGCCTTGAACCCACATTGCCTGTTTCCACCTGTTAAACATGTTGGTGGGTCTGTTATGGTAAGGGCAGCCCTATTGTGGGAGAAATTGGATCTAATTATTACTCTTCATGGCAGAATTACGGCCAAGTAATATGAAGCCATTTTAGGTGACCAGGTGCACCTTATGGTGCAAACATTGTTTCCTCAACATGTTCCCATATTCCCACAAGATGACGCCTTCATACACACTGCCAAACAGATTCAAGACTGGTTTCATTAACACCAGGATGAAGCACCTTCCATCGCCTCCCCAATCACCAGATCATCATTGAACCTTTATGGGAAGTTCTGGAATGTAGAGTGCGAAGGAGATTTCCACCGCCTTCATCTCTCAAAGAACTGGAGGCTTTACTTGAAGAAGGGTCCAATATCCCACTAGAAACAGTTTAACTTGTACAACAGCATTCCACGGAGGATCACAGCTGTTCTGAATGCAACGGGTGGCCCAACTCCATATTAGTCAATAAATATTCATATATCGTTTTGTGTTTCCATTATTTTGTCCACCTCCTCTACACATCGGTTACAATGTTTCTTAAACTAGTGACATTTGCAAGTGTTCAGAATTAAGTGAAAAGAAGAATGAGAATAAAATACATAAAGTGATTGAATATAAAAGGATTTGCTGCGAATTAATCTATCAATTATAATAAAAATGTAAAATCCTTAATCCTCGGACAGTAGGCAGCCAGAAGAGAGAGTGAATTGAGCAAATGGGATCACTCTATTTATTCTACAAAGCCGAGAGAGTCGCAGTGGGTCATTAAACAGCCTGGCCCAAAAATTCTCACCAGCTCTGATTGTTACCCCTTGTGGGAAAAATGAACGCGTTTTCAACATTTGCCAACGCAATGTAATACATTCCAAGAGACCATTTCTTTACATACATTTAAATATATGCACATAATCTTGTCAAATTTAATTTACGGGTCAGTTTCAAATATTTACATTTTAAGTTCAAATGTATTTTGAAAATGCATGAAAGTACAGCATATTTATTTTGGGGCTATCATATTTGTCCTAATTTCCATAATGTTTACGATTAGAAAAACAAATCAAAGAAGTAGTGTGATGCACACACACACACACACACTTCTGAATGCAGCGGAGCACCTTTTGTACTAACATGCACGGACGCGCACACCCTCACCCTCATATGCAGCCTCAGCCTCACATGTCACACCTGCACACTCACACACACACACAAGCACACATGCACCCTCACACCTGCACACTCACACACACACACAAGCACACATGCACCCTCACACCTGCACACTCACACACACACACACACACACACAAGCACACATGCACCCTCACATCCGCACACTCACACACACACACAAGCACACATGCACCCTCACACCTGCACACTCACACACACACACAAGCACACATGCACCCTCACACCTGCACACTCACACACACACACACACACACACACAAGCACACATGCACCCTCACACCTGCACACTCACACACACACAAGCACACATGCACCCTCACACCTGCACACTCACACACAATTACAGGCACACACGCACCCTCATACATGCACACACACACACAAGCACACATACAGCATCATACCTGCACACTCTCACACACACACACAAGTGCACACACGCATGCACTCAAACACACACTCACACATTTCCTGCCTCTCTCAATATTCCTGTCACCCGTACAGTACTATCAGTATCGTTGTTTTTTGCTTTTTTTACATTTTGTATCTCAGAACCATTTCGTTTAGTTTTTTTTATGTCTGGAAATGTGTGTGCCACTGGCCGGAAGGTAACAGCAATGGCTGCCGTGCCTTTTGATGCTCCAAACCGAAGGAACCAAACAGAAGTGGTGTCCAGAGAGATTCCAATCAACACTGTGGCTTTCGTTTTAGATCCGTGCCCGCAGCGGAGGGATGTTACAAACAGGGACGCATTCCGCTCCTCCAAACGACGATCTGGAAATAGACTTTTACAATATTTATTACATGTCCTAATCTCCTATAAAGACTATACGAGTAGGGAATGGTGTAAGGGGCTAAAACGAGCATCTTTTGTATATCAGTATATCAGATTGAAATATGCAGCACGAAGCCAGAGATAGCTCCATCGGTCATGTCATCGCTCATTGGTGCGCTTAACGCAATAGCTCCCAGCCTCGGTCCTGGGGACCCACTGTGTGTACTGGTTTACGTCCCAACCATAATTGCAACCTCTGAATTGTAATTAGGTGTTAATTGTTCTTAATTAGAGACTATGTACCCACTCAAGGCCATATTATTTCTGAAATAGCTGTGCACGCCATGAAGAACAAATGCTCCATATTCACATCCCAGGACTATTAATCAGTCAGATCAACTAACGCTCTCATTTCCTGTTATGTGCTATGTGGTAAATTATTCCTTTAGAAAGAGGTACATTTTTTTTCATTAATCCAGTTAGACTAACTGATGTTAGGGGTGGCAGTGGCTCAGTGATTAGCAACATGGGCTGGCAAGCAGAGGTTTGAATCCCAGGAAGGCCAATGAAAAAACAATGAACTGGAGGGAGGCTAATTCACTTCCTGGGGCACTGCCGAAGTTTAGTGTCTCCTAAATGCTTAAAATGTAAAATGTAAAATGAAGTGCCCAAGGGTGCCGTACTACGGCTGGAATGCATATCTATAGTAGTCTGTGTCTGTGTCTCTGTGTGTGTGTGTATCTAGGAGAGATATGCGAAAAGACAAATTCCAATTGCCTTGTAACATGGCTAATAAGTCTATTCCTATTCCTATTAGCGGGGTCCTAATTGTTGAAAGTGTGGACACCTCACCACTGAAACTAAACCCTTTAGTATTCAAGTATTGAATGACAAAGCATATGCCGACAAGCATTGTGTTAAGGCACAAAAAAAAAGTGAGAACATAAACACATTTTCAGCAGCCTTAATTGATCAAGAGATGGGCTGTAACAACAATCCAGCTCACACAGGGGGTCCCACAGGGCCAAGTTTGGGAACCATGGCGCTTACGCCTGGCGACTTGCGTACATTTCACAGATGAAGGCAGTACACCGAAAAGTTGGAATCTTCCACCTCATCCCGAGTGTAATGTAATGGATGTGGATCTTTTAAGAGCACAGTTACTGAATCCCTTTGATCCGCCCACCTCCGTTCTTTAAGCCTGAAGGCCCACATACGAAAGCGATCAATTTTCTGTTTAAATTGTACTAATATTGCAATTTAATCAAGTTAATCGGTCTCATACCACCTGCTCATAGAGCCATGCATTTTCAATGAGGAAAGTTGGCGTTAAGTAGCTCACTCAACAGCCAAAATCTGGGATCGGAACCAGCATCTGGTTTTGGTTCAAACCTAGAAATCCCCACCCTCCACTAATGCACTATTATTCATGTAAAATTGGTTATGATGAATACCAAGAGCATAAGATAACCACTGCGTCTGTTCACTCTGTTCATTACATCTTTGATTTCAACTTCTGCTTTCCTTTTGACTCTTCTCCTCGTGATCTGCAGCAGGAAGGTGGAGAGAGAGAGAGAGAGAGAGAGAGAGAGAGAGAGAGAGAGAGAGAGAGAGAGAGAGAGAGAAATAAAGAAATGTCTCTCTATTGAGCGGGGTAAATACATTGCGGTAAAATTTGTATTCATTCCTTATCAGCCGGATAATGGGTGGACATGGGTGGACCACCTCGACACATCAGACCAGTTGAGTCATTAAAGGAGATTTGTGACCTGAAAGTTTGAATAAGAAGAGAAAAAAATAAATAAACAAACAAACAAATGGAATACAAAATGAAGGAGGCAGAGAACTGGATTAATTATTTGCTCCGTTCCGCAGCGGTCTGATACAGGCATCAGGGGGCCCTTCCCTCCGTCCGCATTCATCTCTGACACGCTCCCCCCCCCCACAAAACCCTCCAGCAGCGCAACTATAGCATATCAATAAGAACCTGTGGTAAACCGGGAGGGGGGATAAAAAAATAAAATAAAATCCATTAATTTTTTTGTGCAAAGCTTTTTGCTCCATTGTCCTTTAACCCTCTCTTATCGATACTTTGAATCAATCATAATTAAATGGTTTTACACCAAAAATAATCATTTTTTAAAAATGGTGCCAAGAGAAAACGATCAAATTAAAATGAAAAAAAAACCCTTGGTTTGAATTCCAAAGGCAGCAGGCGTGATTGAAGTCCGCCGTGCTTCAGATCAGGTCGAGATTTCTCCGTTAGTTCAGTGGGCGCAGCCTGTATGCACAAAGCTGGCCTGGTATCACAAGGAGCAAGAATTATGATGGCACTACGTATGTATGTATGTTTGTTTGTATTTATGTATGTACACATAAACGGACAATTTGATGCGTGTCTATGGTTTTTTGCAAGGCAGCGAAACTGAGTCCGAGTCCAAGTTTGCCTACGGGGACAATAAAGTATATCTTATCTTGTCTTATCTTATGCAGCTGAACTAGGAAATAAAATAGTTGTGCCATATTTGGGGCATAACAATAATAATAATAATAGATTGCATGCATACAGCACCCGCCCACCTATCATAACTATCGTTAAGCACGGGGGCACAATTCCAGCCCGGAAATACCAAGAACACCATGTCCCAGGCCTATTTGAAAAGACAGATGTCGTCCCCATGACATTTCCCAATTAAAACAAGGGTGCAAGAATTACGCACGCATTTGAAATTAACATGAGGTGACTCTTATGGCAAATACGTTTTTACAGGAATGAAATTAACCCTTCCTCTCATCGACAAATCAATCCCCCCCCCCCTGAACAGTATGACCCATTGGTTAAGTGACGAAGGGGAAAAGAAGGCAGACACTCACAATGCTAGCTTCTTTTCTCACAAGGAAAGATTAACTACCTGCACAGCACGCACGTTACTGATCAAGGGCTGTAACAAAAAACACAGGGGGTCCCACAGGGCCAAGTTTGGGAACCATGGCGCTTACGCCTGGCGACTTGCGTACATTTCACAGATGAAGGCAGGACACCGAAAAGTTGGAATCCCAACATCCCGAGTGAAATGTAATGGATGTGAATATTTTAAGAGCGCAGTTACTGAATTCCTTTGATACGCCCACCTCCGTTCTTTAAGCCTGAAGGCCCACATAAAAGAGCGATCCATTTCTGTTTAAATTAATAATATCGCAAGTTAATCGATCACGTGCCACTGATTCACAGAGCCGTGTGGTTTGCATGCACCACATGGCAATAATGTAAGTCCTGCACACAGAACGTAAAAAATGAGCGACCATTTAATCTTCATAGAACGTTTGCTGAAAGTGACTTTCCTTCCTCCGGCACATTTTCCGTGTAGACTCGGCGAAGGTGAAGTTATCAGTGCAGTCATCGCTGATGAATGATTCACACAGCTCGTGTTGCATCGCTAACGTGCTACGGTGTATGAGCTCACACAGCCCGTAGTGAAGGAGACCTTACACTACGTTTATTTAACACAGATCTAGCAGACCCAGGGACTGATTACATGGAACCCTAGCTGCGGACGCCTGTGCATTTGTTCTTCCGTGCGTTTTAATGTTTTAGCACGAGTTGCTTCCCCTTTAGCCTAAATGGCTGGTATTGCTGCAGTCCTTCTGAAACATTTCCCCTTCATGAATATTTCACCATCGGAGTGACGCGTGGCCTCTTTGACTACAAGATATTCCACTTCCTTCCTCGGCATCGTCTTATTGTTGTGTTTTTGATATTTATGCGCAGTGTCATTTAGCGGTGATTGCAGCGCTGTGTCTTTAAGCTCGCCGAGCGTGACCGAAGCTTTGAACAGGAGCAGGTGTTCTTTCTCTGTGATGTTGCTTCAGTTTATACATTTCATTGATTTTTTTTCTCTTTTTAATGGATGATATTGTTTTTTTATGCGGAAATCAAGAAAGGGTTACAGATGGTCTTTCTTTAAAAATTTTATTTCAGCCTTTGTAAACATCTTATGGATTTTCCATTGCAATGTAGATATAAAATCCTGCGATCCGCATATAGAATTAGCTGGGATGCTGCTACTTGACAGGTTTTTCCGAAAAAGAGAAGAAGAAAAAGACTGAAGGGACTTGGTTTTGAAATTTCTCACAACAGCAGTTACTAATTTCCTCATTATCTAACCATTTGAAAGTGAGCTCTCTCTTTCTGCCAAGACGGTGAAGATGCTTAACAGCTGAATTGAATATGAGCTTTAGCACTGAAATATAGAACAATCCCTGCAGAGAATCTACAGAAAGGTACATTAAGAGTAAAACTCATTAAAATTAGATTTATACATTATACATATATATATATATGCACACACACACACACACACTCACACACACACACAAACACACACGTAACTGCCAAAATAAAGGAAACACTTGAGTAAATGAAGGGTTCTGGTGGCTCTGTTATGGTGTGGGGTACATTTTACTGGCATGGTTTAGGTCCACTCAACCCCCTTAGAGGGCAAGGTAAACACCAATAAATACAAAACCATTGTGATCACGATTGTCAAAAACACGAGTGATCACCTTCATCCTATGGTGAAGCATTTCTATCCTGATGGGAGTGGTCTCTTCCAGGATGACAATGCCCCCCCATCCACAGGGCACGAGTGGTCACTGAATGGTTTGATGAGCATGCAAACGATGTAAACCATGTGCCATGGCCGTCTCAGTCACCAGATCTCAACCCAACTGAACACTTATGGGAGATTCTGGAGCGGCGCCTGAGACAACATTTTCTACCACCATCAACAAAACACCAAATGATTAAATTTCTTGTGGAAGAATGGTGTTGCATCCTTCTAATAGAGTTCCAGACACGTGTAGAATCTATGCCAAGGTGCATTGAAGCCCTATTCAGACTATTTATGTTGCCTTTATTTTGGCACTGACCTCTGTGTGTGTGTGTGTGTGTGTATATATATACACACACACACACACACACACACATTTGTTTCCTGATGTTCAGTTGGCAAACACACTGCACACCCCACGATGCAAGGTAGAATAAGGTCAGAATTGCTATTCCGCTATTCAATACGGCAGGTCTTCCCTTTCACTTCCATGCATACAAAGCCAAAATGCGCTTATTCTTCTAAATTAGAACCATCGGGCCGCGCTCTGCATCTCCGTTCATGCGGGGCAAATCAATAAAAATAGTTTGGCACCAGCCAATTTCCCGAGGGGACGCGGAGCCTCAATTTAGACCTCTTCTGTTCTTGGATCTACCCGTTAACGGAGCGGCCCTGATTAAAACCGGCGTGGGCCAATGTGAAGATGAAACAAAAGCATATTTAAAATGAGAACGATGACCTGTGACTGAGAGCGGCAGGGAGAGACGGGACGAGAAACAAGAACGCGGGTTCGGCGCTGAAAAAGTTCACTTCGACTCCTGGAAGGAGAGCAACCGTCTTCGGCACCGTCGTAGTTTATTATAACGAGGGCGGACACGGCGAAGCGCTTAACCGTTAAACGCCCTGCTCTGCGACGCCACAGTGGACCGCGCGCTTGTAAACGGCTCTTAAAAAACGTGAATCTCAAAACCGGTTCCCTTCATCTGTAGCTTTTGATCTTTTATTGCAAAACTGCTAAATATAATACCCCGAGTTAATGAATGCTACATGGAAATGATGCTTTGTCACAATGGTAATAAAGATTGACTGTTTATTACCAGTACAAATCAAACAGCAATGGGCCAGAAAACATTACACGCGGTTTAATTCCATTTTTCCCACATTCTATATTAAGTCTTGTTCTAGACGGATAATGTTTAATATAAATAATGTACATTTCAGAAGTGACGTTCTTCTGCTCATATTTTCTCCTCGATTTGATTTTGTCGTTAAACCGCATCCGCACGCTTGTCGCTCTGTGGGCCTAGACCTACGGGACTGTCTTCATATAATATAAATAATAATATACGCCATTTAGCAGACGATTTTATCCAAAGTGACTTGCAGTAGTGAATGCATACATTTTTCAGTACATGTGGTCCCAATGGGAATCGAACCCGCAACCTAAGTGTTGTCAGCAAGACGCTCCACCTGCTGAGCGACACAGAACCACAAACAGCGTTGTTTGTTTCCAAACAACAGCCTGATTCCTACCAGATGTCACTTCCTTTTCGACGTTTATCGACATAACCCCGCTCTCCAGGCTCACCCTCTCCCCTCCCCCCTGACTCCAGCGCCGTCTCCGCTCAGGTGTGGCAGAGCGACGCCGACGCTACCTTCCGCCGCTCAGCTGCTCCGCTCCCGAGCCCGAGCCCCCGCTCTCGAATCCTTTCCCACAGGCTAAAACTTGAGCAGAGAGCTTTCATTAGGAGATCATTGAGAGCTCGCTCATTCACGGACGGACGGACAGGGGGGGGCTGTCAGCGAGCTGTCGTTAAGCCACCAGATTTGTCTAGCTAATGAACGGGTGACAAACGAAGGTTAGCCGTGTCAGGATGTCTGAGGACGGGATGGGGTTCGGGAGAGAGAGAGAGCTCGTCGGCGCTGGCGGCTCAGAGCAGGAGAGGGACAGGGCGGTACGAAAGGAAAGGCGCTCTGCCGTCTAACTGATGATAGAACGTTAGAAAGTAAAGGTGAAGAGGAATTACTTCCCCCAGTCACTCGATGGTGTGATTCCTGAATTATTATGAAAGAGAGCAGAGTGCCGCTCGCGTGGAGAACGAGGAGAAGTGGAGCGAGGGGTTGGGGGAGGCATCAGTGTGTATCGGCAAGGTTATTGATCGACCACTACTGAAAGGTAAGCACATGTGCTGCGGAGGATAAGGAGGCAATCTATGGAGGGCTGTCTTCGTCTCCCCCTTCCTCCTTCTCTCTCTCTTTCTCTCTCTCTCTCTCTCTCTCTCTCTCTCTCTCTCTTTCTCTCCCTCAGCAGGTCCACCAAGAAACATGTGGGGGCGAAGCTCGGGGAGGGAATCAAATTCACCAGCCGCACACGTCAAAGGGCGGCCCAGATTACCACACTCGAGGCACCTTCGAGGTCCAGACGCCATCGGCCAGAGGGGCGGAGCGGGGTTGGGGGAGCGGGGCGGCGGCGGCGCTACCGTGGAATGACCTTTGAGCAAACGACCCCGGCGGACGGAAGACGGCGTGATGAATTGGACCCCTCGCAGTCTGGAGAAACAAGAGAGCGTGACTTACTGTCCACCGCGCGCCGTTTCCCCGGGAGCACACTTATCGCCGAGGGGCTCTTTTTTTCCCCGGTGGAAGGTGAAGGTGGCCGTCCGTCCCGTCTTTCCGGTGCCAGAGAGACACTTCATTTGTCAAAGTTTGTCATTGGCTCGGAGGTTACCTTCCCTTTTGATGAAATGTGATGGGGTGGAGAAGTTTCATTTGTTCTCTTTTATATAAGACATCTATCACCGCGGCGACATCCCCATGTCACCCGCCGAGGCAGAGGCAGGCGCCTCCATGGCAACGTGAAGGAGAAAGCCAAACGATGACAAAATAAAAAAAGCGCCGCGTGTAATGGAGCCTCGCAGGCGAAGGACGAGGCTTTTAGTTTTAGTCGTTAAAAAAAAACGGATAAATAAAAGTTAATTCCGTCGAGAAGTCATTATGATCGGCATACTCAACGCTCGCATAGTATTTGAGATCTAGGAGTCTCAGTGGAAAGCAGGATGCAACACAATCATTTTTTTTCAACCGCTGAAGATACACTCGCAGTTTAATGTGTAATCCAGGGTTAACGGGAATGTCAACGTTAAGGCGTGCTCTTTCTAAAATGTTAACGACTCTGTCGCCGGTTCCCATCGCGGACTTGCGAAAACAGTTGTGCACTTGACGACCTTGTGCAACTTTGAAAAGCAGGATCGCAAACAATAATCTAAAATGTATTACCACTTCCTGTTTAATCCGCCAAAATGCAGGCCCAAAAAGGATGGCTGTTTCATTCGCATCACTTGTCTGCCAGGTCCTGGCCTTTCTCTCTGTTTAGTTCCTGAAATGGCACCCTTGCTTTTTTTGTTCTGTTGCTTTATTTTAGAGGGCACAGAACCTGGGATCCATCAATCTCGGTTTTGAAGTGTGAAGAGAGCCCGTCTGTCTGCGGGAATCCCTCCCTGTTCACTGAGTTCATCCACCTGACCTCGTCTCACCACATCACAGTCACATTTCAACCCATCAGCACCCGCCTATGGGGCGTGAGACCGGGCTAATGACACAGCCTGAACATTTTCACCAAAACAGTGACGGTTTTGTGCAACTCTTGTCGTGCTTATTCTTTTTTGATAATGGTTTGGAATGCCAGGTGAAGCGACCCAATTTTAAAAAGTACACACAACACAACTACAATAGTTTTGGTATGAAAATATTGCAATTCTCCCTGATCTGCCCCTGGGTTAATACAATTTGAAACTTAAAAAAAATGTTACCCTTTACATTATTTTAAGCGATGCCATTTGAGGTCGCGGTTGTCTCGATCACCGGGCATTGACATTGTAGCACTGGTATGAGAGCCTTTAACAATTCCTGTGGTCCAGGAACATTGTGCTCACCGGTACCGCACCTCCATTCGGTGGAGTCCCCTCGGGGCCAGGGGCTGCCCGAGTCCATCAGATAGAGAGTGTGTGTGTGTGTGTGTGTGTGTGTGTGTGTGTGTGTGTGTGTGTGTGTGTGTGTGTGTGTGTGTGTGTATGTGTGGGGCATGTCCATCAGATAGAGTGTGTGTGTAGCATGTCCATCAGATAGAGAGTGTGTGTGTGTGTGTGTGTGTGGGGCATGTCCATCAGATGGAGTGTGTGTGGGGCATGTCCATCAGATAGTGTGTGTGTGTGGGGCATGTCCATCAGATAGTGTGTGTGGGGCATGTCCATCAGATAGTGTGTGTGGGGCATGTCCATCAGATAGTGTGTGTGGGGCATGTCCATCAGATAGTGTGTGTGGGGCATGTCCATCAGATAGAGTGTGTGTGTAGCATGTCCATCAGATAGAGAGTGTGTGTGTGTGTGTGTGTGTGTGGGGCATGTCCATCAGATGGAGTGTGTGTGGGGCATGTCCATCAGATAGTGTGTGTGTGGGGCATGTCCATCAGATAGTGTGTGTGGGGCATGTCCATCAGATAGTGTGTGTGGGGCATGTCCATCAGATAGAGTGTGTGTGTGTAGCATGTCCATCAGATAGTGTGTGTGGGGCATGTCCATCAGATAGTGTGTGTGGGGCATGTCCATCAGATAGATTGTGTGTGTGTAGCATGTCCATCAGATGGAGTGTGTGTGGGGCATGTCCATCAGATAGTGTGGGTGTGTGGGGCATGTCCATCAGATAGTGTGTGTGGGGCATGTCCATCAGATAGAGTGTGTGTGGGGCATGTCCATCAGATAGAGTGTGTGTGTGTAGCATGTCCATCAGATGGAGTGTGTGTGGGGCATGTCCATCAGATAGTGTGGGTGTGTGGGGCATGTCCATCAGATAGTGTGTGTGGGGCATGTCCATCAGATGGAGTGATAAGAATAGGTCCTTAGATGTATACCACTATAACACACAGGTCCTTAGCTGTACATGTTAGGAACCGGACAAGGACCCAGACGCAGATCAGGATAAGGCAAAAGAGTAGTTTAATGGGAAGCAGGGGTCAAAACCAGGGGCCTCATTTATAAAAAGTTGCGTAGAAACCATCCTATATTTGATCTAAGATCATTTCTGAAATGTGCGTAAGTGTGATTCAGAGAAACTGAACGTACGCCCAAAAACGTCGTACGCCAGTCCCCAGATGTGAAATCTATAAATCGCAAATGATCTTGAAATTGTGCGTAGCTGAATGGTTTTAGATCTCCGCCTTGTAAACGCCCCCTAATTAATATCATTAGCATATAAAGGAGCACGAATCAAAACAGAAATTTTCTACTTGATAATGGCGAGCTGCAAGAAAAAGAATTTTAGCGAGGCGGAAATCGAGGTCTTGTTGGCGGAGGTGCAGCTGCGTGCAGGGACGCTGTTTGGGAGCATTTCCAATGGCTTTACCAGTACAACCAAGTACGTGGCCTGGCAGTCTGTAGCCCAGGCTGTGAACGGGGGCAGCAAAGGTCCCTGAAGGACGTAAATAATTTTAAAACTGATTTAAAACTGAGGTCAAAATCTCTAATAACTCGTTCCCTTCTTATTGCGCGGTTGGCGATATCTTGAGAAGCGAAGCCATTCTATTTTATAGCCTACAGATTGACCGAAGTGTTTTACACGCGTGGAACCATAATATGTATTAAATACATTTCAAGGATGTGTCAGTTATGCTAATTGGGGTAGTTTTGGAAAACCAATGTGTGTTTTTGTTTTGTTTTCCACAAGTAGCTTAGCTTATGTTGTTTTAATTTATTAATAAATGTATTGTGCAAACCATTACGTATAGCCTAAGCAATGTGTTCAATCTGGTAATACTACTACTACTACTACTAATAATAATAATAATAATAGGCAGCAGACGACATGTTGGCGCTGTTAGATTTCGAATACATTTTACATTACATTTACATTTTAAGCATTTAGCAGATGCTCTTATCCAGAGCGACTTACAATATGTACATTAATACATGGTAGGAACAATCATAGTACGCGCAAGAGATCAGTGCAGTAATGCAGCAATAAACCATTGCAGGCAGCCGCGTGCCATACCTGTAACACTGGGAAGGAAAAGGTTAGTCAATTATTATTTTTAATGGAGTAAGCAGGGGTATATAGTGTTGAGCAAGTAGGCAGTGGTGATGACAATTAGCTAGATGTACAGAATTCAGTGGTAGTGGAGTCTGAAAAGGTGGGTTTTGAGTCTCTCGCGGAAGATCGCAGGTGATTCCGCGGTCCTAGCCGATTGCGGAAGATAATTTCACCAGCGAGGGGTCAGGACAGAGAAGAGACGAGACCGCGAATACCTGCAGTACTCAAACATTGCCACAAGGAAAGTCGTCGCCAGGTTGAAACCTGACGTGGAGGTAAGTACTTTTCCACGTCAAAGACCGTTTTATAAATCTGAACTTTGGCGTGGATTTGAGCGACGACGTTCTAAGATCAAATTTGTGCGTAAACGTTTTATAAATGAGGCCCCAGGAATCAGAATATCGAAGGTACAAAAACGCGAGGCAGAGAGAAGTCAAAAACAGGCAGTCCAAAAAGTCAATAACAGGTAGGCAGATAGGCAAACAAAACAGAATCGCTAGGCAGGCTCGGGGTAGTCAAACAGAAGGGTAGTCTCGGGAAATACAATTAACACTGGCTTCGGAAAGGTAGGCTCAGGGAAAAATGAATCAACGTACTGACACGGAGAAATGAAAACACTGAACATATATACAGGGAGACATAATAGAAATCAGGTGAGACAACGAGGAGAGAGAGGCTGGAACACAGGGAAGAGATAATTACATAACAAGAGGGAAACGTAAGACACGGACACTGAACCATACAAACATATAGACAATAAACGACCTGGGAGAACAGGCAGACACGTGCATAGTAAAGGGGGTACGCAAGGAGAAACGTTGCGTGAGGAGAGAACGGAAAACTAAGCAGGGATAGGATAATGAGAGAGAAATGCCGGTAGTAGGAAGCGTGAGATAATTAGTGATTAGTAGTGTTAGTAACTAAATCTAAATCCCTAACGTTAGTAGATTAGTTAGTTAGTACTGTACACATCTGACTAATATATACAAAGTGCGATCACGAAAGTAGGAAAGAAGAAAACGAGAAAATAAGCGAAGATTGAAACCCGAAATGTAAACTCCCGAAGTGAATGACAAGACAAGGAGTGGATCAGGAACAATAACAGACGGGGATAACAGACGTGAACGAAACATGACTCGAAGAAAGATAAACAAAGTACAAAAACAACAGAACAGATACTCAGAATATAACAGTACATCACATACAAGTTCTTAAATGCACACCACATACAGGTCATTACATGTACATCACTATAACACACAACATTTCAAATAAAGCATTTGACCCAGGTCAGGCACCATGCCAATATAACACAGAGGTGCACTGTGGGATACTGATTGGAGGTCACTATTTCAAAGCTGAAGGATTGCTTTTATCAACCAACTGTGACGTTTTTCTTCCTAACATCTTTTGTCGAAAATGAAATTCTCAAGGCCCTGTAGGAGTGCTTTCAGAGTCTGAAGAATTTCCAACTAATTTAAAATGTGTATTTGATGAAGGTCTTGTTGTCACCGTCAGACGTTCCGTGCACTGAAGACGGTGAATACCCAGTTACGCTCTTTCACGCTGTGTCTGTGATCTGTTGCCATTGCGAGCATCGTCTGTCTGTCTGTCTGATGTTGAGCATTTCCTTTCATTTTATTCACTGTACATATTTCGGCGCCTTTGTCTCTCGACCTTCAAATGTTAACTCTGCATTGTGAATTGTGAAAGACCACTAGGCAAGTTAGAGAGAAGGGGGGAGAGGGGGCGGCGGAGGAAAGAAAGCAAGAGGGAGGGAGAAAAAGAGGAGAGAAAGCAAACAGACGATCTCTCGTGCCCCTGGTCTCTCACCCCCTCCACCCCGTTCTGCCGCCCCCCCTCCCTGCTCCTCTCACAGATCCAGCATCACGTCTCCGTTGCCGCTGATATAAATAATGCCAGTTCATTTACCATCAGCAGCAGACATCAGTGCCCCTCGCTCACTCCGCGCGGCGTAGCGCTCGTTAGCTTTAATGCCTTTTCCGTGAGCGTCGGCGAGTGAGTCGTGAGCGCGGGTCCGTCACACACCGACTCATCGCTAAATCTCCGCTTGGTTTTCACGCGTTCCTTCCTGCCGCTCGATGGCGACGGACTAGCGCGCCGTTGGGGCCGCGTGCAGCCGACTGCAGCCCCCTCTCTCTCCCCCACCCCCCCGACCTGTTCGGCTGCGCAGCTCCTGCGCCCAACATCTGCGTTTCTTCTGCAGCCGGCGCAGGCCCCCCGGAGGCGTGGCCGATCCCGCCAGAGTCGAAGCCGCCGACACAGGATGAGGCGCGGGAACATCCAGAACCGCCATCGACCCCCAGGGCATCACTATGGCCCGGAGTATGCTGCTTTTTTAATTATTATTATTATTATTTTTATTTTTCTGATATTTTCCCCGTTTTTCTCACAATTTGGTAGCCAATTACACCCTCTATTTCTTTCGATTCGCCCTCCCCCACGAGTCCGTCGCGCGTCTCTACGGGCGAATTCCCCAAGGCCGGCAATGATCCGCCTCCTCAGAGACAGAACTCGCCCACCTGCTTTCTGGAGACACCCTTTGCGCTCCTCGGCGAGTTCGTGCCGGCTCTTGCTCCCCCTGGGGCCAAACGTCACCCCCGATTGGGGCTCTCAGCCAGGGCTGGACTGGCCCAGCCGGGTTTCGAACCGTGGCTGTAATAGGCAACTTGCATTCCAGGCGAATGCTTAGACCGCTACGCCACCCGAGGCCCCCTTTTAATTCCATTCAATTCCATTTCATTTGTCCAGCGCTTCTTTCCCCTTTTTTTTTAACAGAGCACTGTCACAAAGACGCTTTACAGAAAACATAAAATATGAAAACACTAAAAAAAATATTGGGCCTGAACCTCCCCACCCGCCCCCAAAAAGCTCGAAAATCAGGCAACAAAGTCCCCAGTGGGAAGAGGAAAACACTCCAACGGTGGCAGGAAAAAAACTCCCCTGGGGGAAGAGATCTCAGGAGGAACCCGTCTTAGAGGGGGAGCCCATCCTCCAGGTATCAGAAGTGGCCTCACTAGCGAGACTGACAGGCAGCTCTGGCTTGGTTCAGGATTAGACTCTGGACCGTTGGGGGGGCGTCAGTGCACCGAGGACTCCTGCTTTAACTGGATGCACCACCCTGAAGGCCCAACTTTCTGCCACTTTGAAGATTATTTTCTCGCAGATGAGAACCCAACAACAGCCGTGAGAAATCGGCACCCCACCGTAAGCCTGGACCACATAGATATGAGTTTGCATCTTCTACCCGCTCAACCCAACCCTCACATTTCCCTTCAGTGAGCATATTCCCACACAGACCTTAGCTCTTCCGTGCCGCCAATGCCAAAAGACTGAGGCTTAAAATGTTACTGCAAGTGCGGGTGCATTTTGTTTTTGTCTTCACAAATGCAGTCTGGGTTTGGCGAGTTCATTGGAAGTAGATGCCGGAATTAACTCGGCAAACTGCGCCAAGCACATTCACCAGGCATGACGTTTACTGTGACTCTGCTTCTGTGTGGCTCAGTAGGAAGAGCGTCAACCCTTAGGTTGTAGGTTCGATTCCCACTGGAAACACATATACTGAAAAATGTATGCCTTCACTACTGCAAGTCGCTTCGGATAAAAAAAACATCTGTTAAGTGGCATACATATTATTATATTAATTTTGGTGGATTTAAAAAGAACACCAACTCTCTGTTTCATTGTGAGCTGTGAGCCAAGGGGCGAATGTCGATTGAGTGTGAGCCTAAGAGCGGGGAAAGACCTACTGCACCTCCGTGACAGGGGAGGAGGAGGAGGAGGAGGGAGGACGGGAAGGGCGAGGTCTGGCACGAAGTTGCCACACTTCATTTCCTTTTGCGAGCGCACAGAGGCAGCCGGTTAAGGAGAGGAGATATAACAGAAAGTACATGCCGGTGAGAGGTGCTCCACTAACAATCGTAAAGGGCATATTTTACAGTGCCGCAGAGGAGTCGCGAGCTGAGGGAAGTTTTATCTGGTGTGAAGGAGCATAAGAAAGAATTTCCAGTTGGCCTTCTCTAATCCCTTGTTATGTAATTGAAAAGAGATTTTGGGAAATGTATTCCCCCGTACAACGTCAACCCCTTGCCCCAGCGTTTCCAATCTGTTTCCGCCGTGTCGTGACTCTGTTTCCGCCGTGTCGTGACTCTTACATTTCCGCAGCGGATGACCAGGGATCGCGTGTGATATTTGAGAGCGGCGTTTGAGGATCATGAAACTTTATGCAGATGTGCGGTGAAAGTACGATGGCAGACCGGGATGGGGTGAAGCCGGCCCCCTGGAACCCTGCTCACTCACCTGTGTGGTAAGCAAAGGTAACTATTCTACACCTGTGTGGTAAGCAAAGGTGACTATTCTACAAACAGCATAGTGGAATGGTCAAAATGGCACCATCGAGAGTGACAGTACAAAGTTGACATTTTCTTATACCATGGCTGGAAAAATATTTGATTCTGATTGGTTGACAGCCATGCATCATATTTGCATATATGCACGGCAAAGCATATATATGCGCTGCTTTTAGCATCGGGCTGCTCACCGCGTGTCACACAGTCCTGTATATGTCATGGAGCTGCTATGTCTTACACAGAGGTAACAAGTACTTACAGCTAATGTAAAAGGCAACACTTTGGTAACCTGGGGGGGTTACACTGAAACAGCCCTGAGGGGACACTGAAACAGCCCTGGCCCAGGGTAGGTCCCAGCTTGTTGGGGGTGGAGTTTGTTTGAAAGGAGAGAGGAGGGCTGGGCCTATGTGCCCACACCACCTTTGGCAACCCGCCCCAATGGACGCTCGCGATACTGGACCCGTTTTAAAGGAGCCCTCATTTACTCAAGTGTTATTTTGGCAGCTACCCGTATATTAACCATTAACATGCCTGGATTCCTGGGGCCCCCAGGTGGCGTAACAGTAAAGGCACTCGCCCAGAATGCAAGTTGCCCACTGCGTCTCCAGGGGACGGTGATTGGCTGTCCGCCCCCGGGGGGAGGGAGGAGGGAAGCCGGCACGGGCCCGTCGCGTGTACAGAAGGCTTCCCAGTGGGTATTGGAATTGCGGTCGACGGCTCGGCGGAGTCCGTCTCGAAGGAGGCGGTTCGCCCGCCCACGTCTCTGCTGGTCCCTGGGTAGTGGCTGGTCCTGTAGTTGTACTGTGCGGTCTTGTGTCATTCTTCCAGCCGACGCAGTTTCCTGTGGAGAACACATATCCTTGAGGCATTGAGGAAAATAGCTGATCTTGAGGGTGGGCCATATTCCAAGTTATATTTTTATTCAAAGTCAGATTAAGTCCATCCCACATTGTGTTTTAATATGTTGCCATTCTCAGATTTGAACATGCATTCTGTAATTGGACAGCTTCAAATGTATATCAAGTTATTATTGTTGTTGATGATAATGATAATAATAATAATAACACATGTGTTTATGTGTGTGTGTGCATGTAGGAGGGCGCGTGCGTGTATGTGTGTGTGCCTGCGTCTGTCTTTTTGTGAGTGAGTGTGTGTGTGTGTGTGTGCGTGCGTGCACGTGTGTGTGCATATGTACTGTACGTATATATTATTGTATATATAATCGAGTGGCGTTCCACTTTTTGGTCAATTGCTAAAAAAAACCATTTCACCCATTCGTCTGCACAGATCTTTTTTTTTTTTGTGAGTTATGAAAATATAAAGAGCACTTGTCAGACCTGGCCTATGAAATACATTCCCTTTCTTGGGAAATGGCATCCTTCATCTTCGGCGGATTGTGATATTATTTTCACTCGCAGTGAAAGTGTGCCGTGACAGAAGTTTGTTCCGCCTGCGATCTATTCCGGATGCGAGCGTCTCCTCGTGAGTCGGGCAGATCCTACACATTTCAAACGGTGGTCAGCTCCGGCAGGGACAGTGAACAAGCTCACAGACAGGCCCCTTCCAGTCCTCCGAACAAAGAAACTGACGGGTGCCAGGCGCTGTGCCCGCTAATACAGAGGTATTGAGCAAACAGAAAAGGTATGAGAAGGTGCCATTTCACGTTCCAGACAGACTTCCTAGAAACCATTGCGAACAAAATGGCCTCCTTTTTTATGCCACTTGTGTGTGGGTTTTTTTTTTTGTGCTTCTGCTTTTCGAAGCTCCAAATGGGTGTTACATACAGAATAAGAAGCTTAATAGCACATTCTAAATGATCGTTACTTGACTACATATATTAGTCATTCACACGTTGCCATCTGTTTGATGAAGTCTGCGCTTTAAATTTAGACATGTTAAGATCATTATTTTTGATGTATTTTTTTTTTCTTTTGATGGTCTCGGGGAAATGTATGCTTGCATCTCGAATGACTGTTGCTCCTGTCAATCACAGCTGGCAATACAGCCAGCTGGATGAGAGACACCACGCACGCACAAGACCGGAAAGATGCACGTTTACTTTTCTTCAATCGACATTTGCCTTAACTTCGACTCGCATTTAAAAGCGAGGCTGAGGGGGGGGCCTCCGTTAGCGTAGCGGTGTAACGCACCCGTATCGGCTGGTCCTTTACGAGTGTGAGCTGCCTATCAGGGACGCGGTTTGAAACCTGACTGTGCCAGACCGAGGAGCCCCGATCGGGGGCGGCGTTTGGCTGTCCGCTCCAGGGGGAGGGGGGGAGGGTGAGCCGGCACGAACTCACTGAGAAGTGTGTAAGGGTGTCTCCAGAATGTGGGTGGGTGAATTCCATATCAAAGGAAGTGGATTTCACTGCCCTCTGAGAATGAGCTTGCCTCGTAGAGAGGAGCGGCGAACTTGTGTGGGGAGGGTAAATCAAAATAAATAGAGGGTATAATTGGGCACTAAATTGGGAGAAAAATGTGAAACAAATTTATATTTTTTTTAAAAAGTGAGGCTGAGTTTTTATTCATTGTCACAATTTGAGGGGTTCAGCAATCACCAAAATAAATAGAAAATAAAAAAACGAGCCTTGCTTTTTTGATACACAGCAAGGCTAAGGTCTCTCCTTACGTAACAGTAATATGTAATATATGCCATTTAGCAGACGCTTTTATCCAAAGCAGCTTACAGTAGTGAATGCAAACATTTTTCAGTATATGTGGTCCCAGTGGGAATCAAACCCACAGCCTAAGCTTTGTCAACGCCATGCTCTACCCACTGAGACACACAGAACTACAAACAGCTAAAGTAATTATGGTCATGATTGGACAGAAAAATGCCAAAGCAGGAAGCTAGTTCTACTGCCCCCCGCTCCAGGTACAGGCACACGAAACTCGTTTTGAAATTGAAAAAAAGGATCTCCACACCAATAAGCTTTTACTCGGAACTTTATTTCATATCTGTCTGTGCTCCTTCCCCGTTTTGTGAGCGGAGGAGTCATCTATCACCCAGAGAAACAGAGAGCAGAGACAGGAGTTCATTTCCAGCTCCCGGACCAATTTAAGCCCCCCCCACCGCCCCCTGCGATGTGACTTCACTCGATTTATTTTTCAAAGTGGCCCTCATAACCCCACAGGAGGGCACCATGTATGACGCTCGTGTCCCACACACCTCCGCCAAACGCCACGTGAAGCCGAGTGCCGGCGTCTTCTTGTTTCACTCGTTTCTTTCTCAGTCCCCCGACTAATTCGGGTTTTACAATTCGGTTGTGCAAGTATCACCAGGCGAAGGTGTAGAGCGTAATTAGTGGGATAAGTAGGCCGCAGATGTAATCTTGCCACCAACATGAAATCCGATGCATAAACACGACCAATTTATCGGCAAAAAAAAAAAAGGAAAACGTAATTGACATTTTTATCAAAGAATCTCACTGCGAGCGCTGCGCTGAAAATCGATGTAATAGGTTTTTATTGGGAGCCGTATCAACGTGATGCATACGGTCTGTCTGCTTTTACACGTGAAGCAGCCATACATCAGGGCTATCGTACCGTAGCAGTCCCTTCAAATGAAAAGTGTAGGGGCCTCCGATAGCGTAGCGGTCTAACACACTCATTTGCGAGTGTGAGATGCCTATTACGTTCGCGGTTCGAAACCTGACTGTACCAGACCGGCCCTGGTGGGGAGCCCCAATCGGGGGCGGAGTTTGGCTGAGGGGGAAGGGGGAGGGTGAGCCGGCACGAATTCACTGAGGAGCGTGTAAGGGAGTCTCCAGAACGTGGGTGGGCGTATTCCGTCTCGAAGGAGGCGGAGTTCGCTGCCCTCTGAGATATTAGCTCGTCTCGTAGAGACGAGCGGCTAGTTCGTGTGGGGAGGGAAAATCAAAATAAATGGAGGATATAATTTGATATAGTTGGGAGAAAAACTGGAAAAAATCTGTAACAAATTTTTGAAGAAAAAAGAAAGAAAACAAAAAGAATGTTTATTTGAGACAGAGGAGCAAACTTTAAATGTTTGTGCTGACAAATTGCTTAGCGATGGTGTGATCCAGTGTGACGTTGGGACTATTCCGTCGGCTGTGATGAAAGGTGACATCCCATGCAGTTTCATTAATTACATTGTAAAGAAAACAGAAATTAAAGACAAAAAATAAATTGATAAATGCATTTTATTTTTTAAACCAGACACGCTGTATATTTTATCTCTGCCTTTTAGCAGTACCAAGGTGCATATTTCGGTGTACGCAAAATATGTATGCCAGACGAGTCAGGAAAGTCATTTCCTCGGAGGGCAACTTGAAGTGGTAAATAACATTTCATGAATTAGCCATGGAAATGTGGCACAAAGACAGCACAAAGTTATCATTCTCTCCCCACCAGTCCCCGCGCCTCCAAAATGGGCCTGCTCAATTGAACAATTGCAGTGCAATTTTTTCCCCTTCATCTGTACGAATTGCAAATTAGAAATCAGTTTTGCCAAATTGAACCATGATCATTTACCTCTCCAGCATTGTAATTGAATTGAGGGCGAGTTAGCGATTTACATTTAGCATAATGTGATATGTGATTATGATGAGGACAGTCTGAGTGAAATGTGAGGAGAGGGTTATCATGACACAAACACGTTTCGATGCATGGCACGTCCTTCCCACTATGGCTGGCGCGGGAAGCAGTTCAGGACAGCGGCTGAATTTACCCAGAATGCACACAGTTTGGAACAGACTCCATACCGGATGGGGTGTTTTTTAGAACCTCAAATGAACAAATACAGCATCTTAGTGACAGGTGAGAGATCCTGAAATCTCCAAAAAGTCCTCCAAAAAATAATAACATGAAAAAATGCTTGAGAATTATTGAGAAAAAGAAAGAAAACAAAAAGAATGTTTATTTGAGACAGAGGAGCAAACTTTAAATGTTTGTGCTGACAAATTGCTTAGCGATGGTGTGATCCAGTGTGACGTTGGGACTATTCCGTCGGCTGTGATGAAAGGTGACATCCCATGCAGTTTCATTAATTACATTGTAAAGAAAACAGAAACGCAAAGACAAAAAATAAATTGATAAATGCATTTTATTTTTTTAAACCAGACACGCTGTATATTTTATCTCTGCCTTTTAGCAGTACCAAGGTGCATATTTCCCGGTGTACGCAAAAATATGTATGCCAGACGAGTCAGGAAAGTCATTTCCTCGGAGGGCAACTTGAAGTGGTAAATAACATTTCATGAATTAGCCATGGAAATGTGGCACAAAGACAGCACAAAGTTATCATTCTCTCCCCACCAGTCCCCCGCCCTCCAAAATGGGCCTGCTCAATTGAACAATTGCAGTGCAATTTTTTTCCCCTTCATCTGTACGAATTGCAAATTAGAAATCAGTTTTGCCAAATTGAACCATGATCATTTACCTCTCCAGCATTGTAATTGAATTGAGGGCGAGTTAGCGATTTACATTTAGCATAATGTGATATGTGATTATGATGAGGACAGTCTGAGTGAAATGTGAGGAGAGGGTTATCATGACACAAACACGTTTCGATGGCGAGCACGTCCTTCCCACTATGGCTGGCGCGGGAAGCAGTTCAGGACAGCGGCTGAATTTACCCAGAATGCACACAGTTTGGAACAGACTCCATACCGGATGGGGGTGTTTTTTAGAACCTCAAATGAACAAATACAGCATCTTAGTGACAGGTGAGAGATCCTGAAATCTCCAAAAAGTCCTCCAAAAAATAATAACATGAAAAAATGCTTGAGAATTATTGAGAAAAGAAAGAAAATATTCTGTGTACTGTAAAATATTTCCTTATATTTTTGGACTCACAATCAAGCAGACATGGCTTGCTAAGACCCCTAAATGATGTCAACCTTTCATCCCAAAAGGCAGCCAGATGCACGTTCATGGCATTATCAAAAATACATTTAAACACCCAATTACACTCTGTAGTTAATGTGGCGTGCCAGCCACAATTGAAATTACTGATGATTTTCAGAGAGAGGGAGAGATTAAAAAAAAACGGGGGTGCTCTAGTTATTGTTCCCTTGGGATAAAAAATTACTTTGTGATGAAAAAGGTCTGTCATTAATAATTGAGTCAAACGCATAAAGAGGATTGCTGCTCTCTGCTTTGGGCTCCTTCTGTGGTAAACAGGACCAGGAATGATCAGACTACGGCTGGCGTGTGCATTCTGTGGCTCTACTGGACGTGCATTCGGACGGACAAATGCATTTGAATGTTTGAATATTTCCCTGTGATGTGCAGAGTGCCTTGATGTGGTGTGCGAGATGGCAGTTAGTCTTTCGCTCTGCTTTTGAATTATTATAATAATATTTTTTATTTTTTTATTTTTTGGGTTTCAGATTTTTTCCCGTTTTTTCTCCCAATGTAGAAATCTTCTATTTCTTTAGATTCACCCTCCCCCACGAACTCGCCACCAGTCACTACGGGGCAAGCTAATTCCCAGAGGCCGGCAATGATCTGCCTCCTCTGAGATGGAACTTGCCCACCTACTTTCTGGAGACACCCTTGCACAATTCTCAGTGAGCTTGTGCCGGCTCTAGCCCCGGGGCGGACAGCCAATCACCGCCGGCCTGGCACATTCAGGTTTTGAACCGCTGCTGTAATAGGCAACTTGAATTTGCAAAGCAGATGCTTAGACCGCTACGATATAATTCTGCTTCACCTTATCGTAGGTGGTCACGCGTGTTCTTTCAGTTAAGACCAGTGACACCGTGGAGGTGAACTTAACTTCAGTGCCGTTATGTAACCATTCTGTTGTGTCTTTTTTGTGCTTATTTCATATACGGTCGCACCCTAATATGAGGTGTCTAGTTTGTGTTCATATTTTAAAATGGGGAAAGCTGTATAATGAACATTTTGATTGATCAAAGTTTTGAGGCATTTTTCTTTTTGAAACTTTTTTGATACTGATACTGTGTAACACTGTGAACATTCTGTTTACGTTCATTGTGGATAGGCTTGCATAATAGCTTTTAGCATCTGACAAACAGTGTATTCATCCAACATCCTCCATACTTTTACCTCCTGCTAATTCCATTTTTCCTCTTTGTGGTGTGGGGGGGGGATGGGATAAACCACAGGTGCTGAATGCACAAATCCCCCCCCCTTCCCCCTTCACTCCCTGGGTTCCTGAGTAGTCTATAATCAGTTCCTAATGCACAGGAGCACGCCCTCCTTCCACAAACCAAAAGTGACTCACTGTAACACGTATGTGCTGTTTACTCTGAGGGAGATGAGACGTCAGTGCCACTCGTGCACCAGCAGAGGCCCGGCGTCAGGCGGATAAACCACCTCTAGGATCATTAGTGCACTTCAGCACTGACATCAATAAAATGGCCTCTCCTAGTGACGTCACATTGTGTAGCGCACGCTCACGTGTTAGCGCACGTACAGGAGCTCCACCGATACACTAGCTTTGTGGAACATCGATGTGGTGAGCCTTGTGAGCCATGTGTGCGGCTACTGGTCAGTTAATAAAGTATATGAAACGCTACTTCATTGTATGATTTCCATGAGTTATTAAATATATATGTGTATATATGTATTTTTTTAAATATGAATCCAGTAGTCATTCTTAAAGTAAAAGGCGTGATTGTGAAGCCGTGAGCTTGAAGGCCGCCGCCGTTCCTCCCGTGTCCGCGCGCGGCCACAGGGCCGTTCTGTTCAGCCCCCCTCGCCGTCTCCTCTCCAGACACCCGCGCGCGTTCTCACACCGAGTCCACACGGGACTCGCTTTCATCATTTGGGAGACTTTTTCAAAAAAAATGTTGCTCCTGTACCAAGCCTGTCAGAGCGGTTATAAAGAGGGGCTGTAGTTGGCGGGAGGGGGTTGGGGTATAACGGATGCATAACTGCTGACAGTTCCAGAGTGAAGGGCTATCAAAGGAGGGCAGAATTGGAAGAATGTGAAAAGCCACAGGGGCCTTGCTTTTTTCTTCTTCACCCGTCCAGTGGGAATGGAATCCGCCGTCTTACGAAAACAACCCAGCCGCGACGTGACCAATCACCTTCAAGGTGTAAAATTGGTGTGACGTGTGATAGGGAGACGGGTAAAAAGGCAAGTTAGGAAACGGGGGCTTTGCCAGCGTCGCCGAAAACGACCCTGGCACGACCAAACGACGGCACGTCCGTTTACGCTCGTATCCAAAAATGCAGCGCCCTCCAAAAGCGATTCCCGCCCTTGATGAAGACGAGCAAAGAAGGGCTGGTGTAAAGCAAACAGCACGGCTATAATGATCGTAATGATATTGGAGGGCGCTGTACCTGTGCCGCCCGCGCCCGCTCTCTGATGTCTTCCAGAAGCTTCCATGTGCATTGAGCTGAACGTTTTAATGAATCGGCTGCAAAGGAAATCGCATTAGTCACTAATATTGTTTGGCACGTCGTTCCCCCATATGCTGTTCTCTGGGGGAGAAGGCAGGAAGAGACCACGGAGAGGTCCCAATCAGTGGCAAACATATGGGCCTCCATTATAAGATGCTTCTAGAACATCTCATCAAGCCGTTATTCCACTTAAATCTTATACGGAACACGAAATGTAGTTAACATGGAGCCGGGTTAAACATAATGGTAACATCATTGCATTTTAACCAATAATAATAATTATTATTATTTTAATTTTCTGGCTTGGCAGCAATAAGCTTCCATACCTGAAAAAAAATGCAGGTTGCTAAGAAAGAAGAAGATAAAAAAGGCATTCTGCTCTATTATCACACCGTCTGACACTGGAAGGATCTCAAACGTCTGTCGAATGCCCTCACCTCAGGTCTTATCCATTTTAAAATCCATTTCATTTCATTTCATAAGTATAATGAATCTTGAAGTCAACTTGCAAAAACGATGACGGGTGAGTGAGGCTTGGTTGAACCCTCATCACGGCAGGGCCTCTCCACGCGTTTCCAATTACTCGCCGGTTTCAGCCAATCAGAGGGCTCCGCTTCGCTGCGACAAAGCAGCGGTTGTCAAGGCGAAGGCGAGGCCAGGGAGGGGGCCAGCGTTGGGGGGCACAGGTTTCCAGGGATTTCTGGGGGGTTTTTTACTTCAAAGGTTTAGCTCTTTCAAAATGGACTCTTTGCGTCGCCATGCCATTTTTAGCAACAATTTTCAGAAGGAGGAAGAACACAAAAAAAAGCTAATGCAAAGAGGTTAGGGTTAGGGTTAGGGTTGAAAGTAGAAAGTAGAAAGATACATTTTCTTTATCGTGCACTATAAAATATAAATATATTATAAATATATATTTATTTATCTGTCCTTTTCATGACTTCCGACGTCCTCCGTTAAGCAGGAGAGAAGGACAGGGATATCACAGTTTGAAGCAGTTTCGAGAAGAAAGAGCAGGAAGAAGAAGTAGCACAGAGTCAAAGACGGGCCCCAGTCACTTTTTCATCTGAGAGTGACGATGCAGCAAAACTTGAAATAAAAGTTTTGTGACTTGAAACAAGCAAATGTTTAAATTATTAAAGAAAGCTAAGGTGTCTGAAGTTTAATGAAAGTTGAATGGGGGGGGTTGTTTATTTTGGCAGATACCTGTATGATCATTTTTAGGAATGATGAATGGCTCATTTGTAGGTAATGTGGAGGAGCGAGAATGCGCTGGAGACTGCATGACTGCACGGGTGGAGAGGTGACCTGAGAATCCAGCCTCAGCAGAGCCGCCAGTGTTGGATGGAAGTTTGGAGGATGTCCTGTTCTCCATTCCTTCAAAGTAAACATACTTTGACTTTACTTTGACTTATTACTGTATTTAAGTACAGCATTTTTCAAGTGTCTGTCCTGACTTAAGTATTTACTTTCAGCAACAAATATTCCCACCCGACATGGGAAGCAATGTAGGACTACTTTTACTGGAGTAATATTTGATCAGGGTATCTGTACTTTTGTGTGTTTGTCCACCACTGCTCATCTCTGCTGTCCTGTTCCAGTGTTCGTCTGTAGATCTCTACGATCGTTCTGCCCGTCCCTGCCTCCGCCGCTCTGCATTCAGCTGTTTCCTGTCGACTTTGTGTTCACCACGGTTTCATGACAAGTGTAACGGAGTTGGTTCTGCCTGCAGCGAGTTTAAAACCGAGGATCTCGACACGACAAGAGAGACGACTAACCCGCTGAGCTAAAGACTCAAGTCCCCAACTCTGGGAACTAATCATACTCTTATCGACGTCACCCTTTTGCAGCGGATGCTCACGCGCTCAACTCTAACTCACGCCTTCTGAGCTCTGCTACACAAGCACAATATTAACTCTGGGGGTAAATTCAGCACCATGGCGAATATGCTAAATCAAATAAACGTCTCCATCTAGGGCAACAATATTCAATCTGGGACCCCTCTCCCCATTTACCCCCCCCCCGCGCGCAGGGTGTGGGAGGACTCCAGTCATGACGGAGAGGCCGTATCGTTGAGTTTATCAAGCTCATATTTTTTACTTCATTACCTCTGGAGAAAACAGGCCTAAAGGTTGGCAATCAATGAGCCTCTCATAATCACGTCTTGCGCTTAATAATGTAATTACCGCCTGGTAAAGACTGTACCTGCGTGTTCCCTGGGTTTCTGGTTGCCATGGCCACGGTCGCGACCACCTCCACCTTCGTCTGACACGTGGGCTGTGTTCGGGAGGATGGGAACGTTGCAGAACTCTGGAACATGCTGGAATGCCATCGCTATTGAACATCTGGTTGCAGAGCGCCATTCCTGTGGCTGCTAATTGTGTGTACGTGTGCGTGTGTGTGTGTGTGTGTGCGTGTGTGTGTGTGTGTGTGTGTGTGTATGTGTGTGCGTGTCTCTGTGTGTGTGTCTGTGTTTGTGTGTGTCTGTGTGTGGGTGTCTCTGTGTGTGTGAATGCGTGTTTGTGTGTCTGTGTGTGTCTGTATGTGTGTGTGTGTGTGTGTGTCTCTGTGTCTGTGTGTGTGTGTGTGTGAGTGTGTGTGTGTGTGTGTGGGTGTCTCTGTGTGTGTGAATGCGTGTTTGTGTGTCTGTGTGTGTCTGTGTGTGTGTCTGTGTGTGTGTGTGTGTGTCTGTGTGTGTGTGTGTGTCTGTGTGTGTGTGTCTGTGTGTGTGTGTGTGTGTGTCTGTGTGTGTGTGTGTGTGTGTGTGTGTGTGTGTGTGTGTGTGTGTGTCTGTGTGTGTGTGTGTGTCTGTGTGTGTGTGTGTGTGTGTGTGTGTGTGTGTGTGTGTGTGTGTGTGTGTGTGTCTGTGTGTGTGTGTCTGTGTGTGTGTGTGTATGTGTGTGTGGTGTGATTGCGATTCTTAAATGTGTCACTCACTGCTTGGGGTTATACCCCCAGCACACCCACCAAACAGAAGCAAACGTATCTCAAAGACGGTTGCAAATGGTTTATAAAAAAACTAAGCGTTCAAGTCAGACGAGGCAAAACGACAGGAGTACAAAGGCCTGCTTGTGTACACACCGTTTCCCGTTCCTGCCATTCCTACGGTCATCATTTCCGCTAAATTCACCCTTTAATAAATGCGAATCCAGCCTTTAACACTGTACAAATAATTGTCATTAAAAACGATGTATTTACATGTTTGACTGGTGCTCTGGTTTGTGTCATTTCTGTCAGAGTTGCAGATGTTCAAAGTGCTTCCCGTCGAGCTTGTTTATACAGTTAATTGGGTCTGATTTATAAAATGGTCACGCTAATTAATGTTTGTGGAGAGATGATGGAGCAATGCATTGTAAAGGTGTACTGTACACAGGTGTGACGGGAGAGGCAAGGGTGCAGGAATGGCATATAGAATAAATTATTTGTATAATTTTTTTTTTTTCTTATTTATGGAGTGACTATTTTAATATTTAAATATTATTATTACAACTACTGTTAGTAATTACCCAATTACTGGTTTGGGCTCTGCACAATGTACTTGGATTTTTTTGTTACTGTGGAAGTTTTCCAGCAAAGGTACAGAAGAAGTATATGTATACTGACAAATCTCAGCTACAAAATAAATTGGAAAACCGACTAAAGAAACGAACAAGTGAAATCTACTGACGTGGTGGTCTCGAGCGTGCTCCAGTTGTCGTTCAAACTTTCCTGGCTCGGTGAGGGGAAGGGGAAAACCTGCGTTAACCCGGGCCTACTCTGTGTTCACGGCGAGATTGTCCCTCTGGGCCACCGTACTGTTACTTTAGTTTCCCCTAACATAGTGTAGCTTTGGGCAGGGCCGTGGCGTTTTTTTGTATATTATTGACTGTGTTTGACGTTGAGCATTACTGAAACAAACACAAACACCTCACTGCAAGAGTTAAACGTAGCCCACCCCCCTACTTTTCACTTTATTTCAACTTTGTTGCAAGTGCTTAATGTCATTATAAGTATAAAACTATATTGATACGTTAGTTGCGTTGTTTTACTTTCAACGTACATTCACTACACAGAAGTAAAGTGATCGATTATTATCTAGACAAGGCCATGGGCTCAGCCCCGGATATTTGCAACGTCTAGCCAGGCGCCTGGCTTTTGGGAGACAGAAAATGCCATTCCTTGGAGCTCTGCATGTGTGTAATGGAGTTGGTTCTGCCTGCAGCGAGTTTCCAACTGAGGATCCCAACGCAACAAGAGACGCGATTAGCCCCGCCGAGCTAAAGACTCAAGTTTCCGGGAACGAATCGCACTCTTATCCATGTCACTTTCTATAGCGGACGCTCCACGTACCATAGCACCAGCGCTGTGCTTGCTTTTTTCCAACCCCCGCCGTCGTTTTCTAAACCGGCGTTGGTTCGCTCCTGTCTCGGGCCGCACAGAAACTTTTTCGCCAAGGTTGAAGTGTTTCGCCGTAGTGCATGATTTAAAAAAACGAAAAAAGTCAGACAAAGTCAATGTTTGAGCTAATTAAGTAATTAAGAACATAAATCTCTCCTTGCCGAGGTACCCTGATTATAGCTCATAGCCTTTTACTCAGTGGGTAAATTAAGAGCATAATAAAGTGAGAAATGCTGCCTTGGTGGCACTACAGGGACTGTTTCCACCTTGACACGATATTAACTACGGGCCTCGAATGGCCTTGAAGTTCCCCTGGCTCTGTCTGTACCCGAACCAGTCTCACACCAGAATCCACTCTGGATCCCCGCGGCTCTGTCTGCATACTGTTAGAATGTACTTTTTATTAATAGACTTTTATGAATAAGAAACATGATATTCGGTCTGAGAACACACAGATGAGGTTTATTGTTTGTGAATTAGAGACTGCACGGACTACACCCCAACGTCTTGTGACAATAGTCTCTGGCCCAATCAGATAGGGCCCTGCGTCTCGCCCCGGCCCAATCAGACAGGGCCCTGCGTCTCCCCCCCTCCACCCACAGGAAGAACGAGTGTTAATAGAACTGTGGAGGGTGTCGGTCTCTGCGGCGGGGGGGTTGCGGGGTTGCCTCACTTTTTTCGCGGTGTTGCTGTGGAGGACCTTTAGAACAGTTGTACCTTCCAGGGCCAGGTTTGGCAATCTCGCAGTTGACGAGATTGCTGGCAGGTGCCCAGAATTCTAGTTCCAAAGGTCCAAATTATTTAATTATTCAATCAATTAATTGGTGTGGAATTCACTTGACTGATTGGGTTTGTGTGTGAGAATGTGAATTGTTTGGTGTTGCGTGATTGTGATTGGGTGAGTGAATGATAGACAGGTGATTGCCTCATGAGTCCCACCCGAGCCAGGCATAAATTAAGCCTATTTAAGAGCAGGTGGGGCAAGTGGGGGATGAGTTAGTGGTAGTCTTGTCATTTATTCGTGCGTGCGTGCGTGCGTGCGTGCGTGCCTGCGCGCGTGCGTGCGTGCGTGCGTGCGCGCGTGCGTGCGTGCGTGCGTGCGTGCGTGCGGTTAGTGTAAGGTCAGGTGTGACGTACTGTGTGTGGTGTCTTCCCCGCAAGGGGGTTTCCATGTCGGAGGACATGGAGTCTATGTTGAGTTCTGTGTGCGTTTGTCGAAAGTGACTGAGTAGAGTGCTTCCTGTGTGATCGTGAAAGAGAGCGAGAGGGCGCACTGAAAGAGGGTCTGCCTCTCGCCCTCGGTGTGATTGGGAGAGCGAGAGGGCGCCCTGAAAGAGGATCCGCCTCTCGCCCTCGGTGTGATTGGAAGAGAACTCGGGCAGTGGAGAGTGTTTCTGGACAATGGCCTGAGAACTCTCACTGAAAGAGTGGAGAGTGTCTCGGGGCTGGTTCCCAGAGAACTCTCATTGTGATGAGTGGCGAGGGTCTCTGTGTATTTGCATTTAAAGAGAACTCGGACTGAAAAGTTGTGTCTCTGTGTGCATGGGTTTGGGAAGCACTTGAAAAGTCACTGAATATGTGTGCCTGGTGAGGTTATAGTGGAACTCTGGACAGAAGAGGCGTGGTGTCTTGTTGAGATGTGTGTTGAGTGCGTAGGGACAGTGCGTAGAGTTCTACCCAGTCCCGAAAAGTGTTAATACTTGTTAAATGTAGATGTATGAAAGTGGTGTGGAAAGCCACTGATTGTCTGTGTTTGTTGTGTGTGTCCCCGAAAGGGGATTCCCCCCTCGGAGGAGGCAGGCTTTCATGTAGTTTTGTTTATTTTAGTTTTATTTTAGTTAATTGTTTTTGTCTGAAAGAAGTGAAGACTTTGTGTGTTTGTATTTAACCTGCTCTCCCGCTGTTTCTCTCCCCAGGGTCTGGGAGAGAGGCAGAAAGAAATAAAGATCCGGTCCGTAGACCGGCAAACCCCACTCCTCTGCCAGTTCTTACCCTCAGCTGCTCTGCTCCAGTCCAGGGATTGTCACATGGCGTGTGACAAGAACATTTTGTAAAATGCTTGTGTTCCCGTAGCCAGCTGTGCGATTAAAACATTCCTGTCTTCCGTTTAGAACATCGTGTCTGTCTCCCCATCAATGCGGACATCATTTCACTTTGATTGGGTATTTTGGACTGACTAACAGCCCTGGCCATCTTCACACACGCATGGAAGCACCTTCCGTCCATCAGCTGCACAACGAGACATTCAGGGCCAGATGTACTAAAGTAAAAGCAGTCGTTACAATTTACTAACTATTGGCCCATTGGAAATGGTCGAAATGGGTCAAACCGCTATTAGGATGTAGTTATGTCACTCTGCGCCTTTTCTACATAGTTAAATCTATTCATGCATATGTATACCTGGGGTGGACCCGCTAAAACAGGGTGGAGATTTAGTAAAAAAGGCGTTTTTATTTGAAGTTAAACTTTTAAGAACGTTTTACAATAATAGTTAATAGTTTATCACAGACAAATATGATCTAGATCAATTAGTCAATGGTCTGACAAGGATAAAATACATCTTCAAAGGCACAGTGATGCATATAAATTAAAGTGTTTGCAGGAGTTTCATAATCGGCGTTTTGTACTGCGTTCTCCAAGGTCCCAGCGAGGACACCTTTACACATATTTTCCAGTAGACAGAGAAAATAAAAAAACTGTTTTTTACAATGTGGATTGTTTCACCTGTTCTGTCGGTGTTAATATTTAATTCTAACATCGTTCTGTACATCATATACAGTTATAGATATATTTTGTTATGCCTAATGATTTTTTTTGTAATGTCAATCCAGATATTTCTCCTCTCTGTTGGAGTTGTGTTGTTGTGCTGTAACACGATGGTGTGGTGCTGTACCTCGTTCACCATTACTCACAAGCTTTATTTTTTCGTGGTTCCCTCGCTGCTCCGTATCAATTTCGTGGCGCATTGTGACCTGGACGTGTGAGCGCGCCATATTGTTTCTGACCCTTTTCTTTGGGTGTCTCCTACCAATCATTTTTTCACTGCTACGATGTCCATAGTAAATCTGGCGCCCAGTGTTAATTCAACTGTTTATATCCTATGGGGATGCGATGTACTCTATCAAAGTATGAGCATTTTACTGTGTTGAAACAGACAATATATTATCTATACATATATCTCTGTGTATATTTATATATAGCTGACAGGAGTGGAACCTGGTGTGGTCTTCTGCTACAGTAGCCCATCCACTTCAAGGTTCAACGTGTTGTGCGTTCAGAGATGCTCTTCTGCATACCACTGCTGTAATGCGTGTTTATTTGAGTTACTGTCGCCTTCCTGTTAGCTTGAACCAGTCTGGCCACTGCCCTCTGACCTCTCTCATTAACAAGGCGTTTTCGCCCACAGAACTGCCGCTCACTGGATGTTTTTTGTTTTTCGCACCATTCTCTGTGAACTCTAGAGACTGTTGTGTGTGAAAATCCCATGATATCAGCAGTTTCTGAGATACTCACACCACCCCGTCTGGCACCAACAATCATTCCACAGTCAAAGTCACTTAGATCACATTTCTTCCCCATTCTGATTTTTGGTCTGAATAACAACTGAACCTCTTGACCATGTCTGCATGCTTGAGTTGCTGCCACATGATTGGCTGATTAGATAATTGCATTAACGAGCAGGTGTATGGGTGTACCTAATAAAGTGGCCACTAAGTGTATATATATATATATATATATACAGGGCCATCTCAAGGGGTGGGCGGGGCCCGGGGCGAGTCAACCTACGTGGAGCCTAGCATTATTTATAATAACCAGCCCCCTCTCACCGCGGGGCTCCGTGAAGGGCGGGGCCTGGAGCGTTCACATCGGCTGCCCCCCAACAAAGACGGCCCTGTATATATATATATATATATATCTGCATATAAGATGAGTCACTTCCTCTAGCAGAGGATTAATTAGCATCCATGCGCTGTTGCATTTGTGATGCTAATTAAGCACATAGTCCGCATCCAATCAGCATTTCCTCTTAACGCTTGTCTTCAAGTGGAATTCAAATTTAAGGGATTCAAAGTGTTTTCTTTCACAAACACAGTTCTGGTAAGATTGGCAACCGTTCCTGCCCATTTTTTGTTTCTTTTCTTTGGGGGGGGTTGCTGTTTAAGTGTATGTAAGTGTGCACACGTATGCTTTCATTTCTGCTCAATAAAAGAAGGCTGCAAATTGGATTGCGACTTATAATATCTCACATATCGCCCTGGCAACCTGGCAACAATGCCATTAGCACCATTCCAGGGACCTATTGAATGATCCCACTTCCGCATAATGAAAGTATTCAGGCCCGAACCTGAGGAGCGAGAACTCCACCGTAAAAACACCTGACCGGGGACTGGCGGATAGCGTAGCGGTGTAATGCACCTGTTTAAGCTGGTCCTGTACAAGTGTGAGCTGCCTATCACAGACGCAGTTCGAAACCCAACTCTGCCAGACCGGCCCTGGTCGTCAGCCCCAATCTGGGGCGGTGTTTGGCTGTCCGCCCAAGAGGGAGGGGGGGAGGGTGAGCCGGCTCGGTTCTGCTGTGAAGCATGTAAGGGAGTTTCCAGAAAGGGGGTCGGTGAGTTCCGTCTCGAAGGAAGCGGATCATCGCCGACCTCGGAGAGTAGCTTGCCCCGTAGAGACGGGTGGCGAGTTTGTGGGGGGAGGGTTAATCGAAATAAATTGAGGGTATAATTGGCTTCAAAATTGGGGAGAAAAACATGGAAAAATAAAAAATTAAATAAAAAACAAAAACCTGCCCGAACCCCCACACGCAGGTGTGCCAGACCGACTCCACGGCAGCTGCACAGACGAGCACGCGCACACGCCAGGGCGAAAGCATCTGATCTCTCTCTCTTCCCGTCACACCGACACCGCCCGCCCTGTCACCGATATTCCCCTCTGCGTGACACGCCACGCTTCGCTGTCAGCGAGAGTGTGGAGCGAAATCCAGCCCAGTGGGGAAGGGACACACGAAAAAGAGAAGCTATTTCTGACTTTCTCAACACGTGTGGGGGCCAGGCTGTTGCTCGCAGGGATCTGTGTTTTTTTGGCTGACTCCCTCCTCACTCCGAACGCGTTCCACTGCTTTCTGGAGGAGCTGTGGGGCGCCGGTGGGGGGTTGACTGACGGCGTAGTCATGGAGCAATCATCCAGTTTTTTTTTTTTTTTTTTATGGGTGGGGGCAGGTTTTTTTGGGGGGTTGCCCAATTTCGGACACTTTTGCTCAACTGCGTTGGACACCCCAGAAGAGATCCCCTGACTACAAGCTGAAGTCTTCATGCATGTGTGCATGCTGGAGTCATTGCCCCTACCAAGCAAAACGAGCAGCTAATAATACAACACTAAATCTCTGCCAGCGACACCGTCGTGCGAAATGCTAAACCACGAGAGTAGGTTAAAGGAGCACTCCTGCGAAATCCTGAGTTCCTGAGTTTTATATCATATCTGTGAAATAGCGGGACTAAGGGAAAAAGTCGCAGCGCAACAGACGTCGCTATGTTGCAGCTATTTTGCGATCACAGATACCGCCGCGTTAACGCCAAATTTATTAAGACTGGTTTTAATTGTGCAATCAAAGAAATGAAACGCCCTCATTCGCAATTTTGGGGTTGCCCTTAAAAATGTTAAAAAACAACAACATTACATTGCTTATTTTCTCGCAGCACTGTAACCTCTTATAGAACGTGAGCTAGCCTACATCAGCACCAGCACAAACATATCGCCTGCTTTCAGGTATTCTTAACATTCCCACACAAAGAGGAGAGTCACAGTTAAGGCATGCTTTAGTCAATCAAGACGGAATACTTCATCTCCACCCTGTTTTAGCGCATTCAGCCCGCATATACATATGCATGAACAGATTTAACTTTGTATCTAAAGGAAGATCGCAGATTAACGTAACAAAATTGCATCCTAATAGCGATTTGACCCATCGTGACCATTTAGTAAATCCGACGTAGATATTGCGAGACTGCTTTTGCATTCGAAAAGCAGTCACAATCCTTTCGTAAATCCTGGAAAATGTGGCCCTTGTAGTTTTGTGCTAATTTCTGATTTATATTGCAGGACATCCTGGTCAACAGGTTTCACAAATTGTCTGTCAAACAGGCTAGATATTATTTAATCAAGAATATCATCACCACACCCATCCAGTAGGATGCTGCATTTCCAAGGTGAAGATAGTCTTAAAAAAGAGCAGTTTTTAAAGTATTTATTGATGGATTTGATGGCCAGAAAATGACGGTAGTTTTATTGCTACAAAAACAATAGAAGAAGAGAAATCGTCTGAATTGAAATCCATGGGAGCTCTCCTTGGAGGCACATCTTTCCGCGGACAGAAGTGGACGGCAAGGTGATAATGAGACGAATGCATTACCCAGCATGCATCTGTCCCAGTTTCATTACTCATTCATTCCCATGGCTACATGTGTTCCCTGGTAACACAGTGTGCGTACTACTCTCACTCTCAATCTCGCTCTCTCTGTCTCTCTTTCCCTCTCTCTGTCTCTTTCTCCCTCCCTCCCCCTCTCTCTTTCTCTCACTCCTTCCCCTCAGCCTTTGCCTTTCTCTCTCTCTCTTTGTCAGAAATGACTTGAGTTCAATCCATTTGAATTCTTAATGAATTTAATTTTAAATAAACCCATAATGTTAGTTTAATCCCTGTACATTTTATTTTAATAACAGAAAAATATGCATTTAGATATTTTGTTCTCCATGTACTTTCTCTTTCTCTCTTTCTTCCTTTATTAAAAATGAAAATTGATTGAAATCAAATTATTTTTTTGACAAAGTCATCGTTGAATAAACCCATTATTTTAAAACTTTAAAGCATTACTTTAATGTACTCTGTACTTCAATACAAAATGTAATATAAAAATTTAATATAAAGAAAAATATATTTAAGTTTCTATATATAAATATATAAATAAATAAAAATTCACTGTGCACATTACTATGCCAGAACCATAAATGTGAGTTTAAATTAAAATAATTATCTCTCTCTCTCTCTCTCTCCCTCTTTCTCCCTCTCTGTCTTTCTCTTTCTCTCTTTCTCTCTCTCTCTCTCTCTCTCTCTCTATATATATATATATATATATATATAATGTGTGTGTGTATATGATGCCATGCAGAAGATGACTCAAAATGAAATAAGCTGGCATGTATAGGATCCAGTCTAGTGCTTCTGTATCCCTCTGTGGTACGGGTCTGAACCAGCATATCGGCCTAAGCGCACCTATCTCACCAGTGGCTGGGAGTTTTAACATTGCAAACACAATTCAACTGGAGATTTAGACAGTAATAACATATTCAGGCATGCACAAGCTCCAGTGGATTCCACTTCAATGTGTGTGCCTTTAAACTTCTACACTTAGATATCACATTTCTATGAATGTATGCATTTTTTTCTTAAACGAGATACACTTTAGCAATGCCCGAGGGGGGAAATTTGGGTTGTCATCATCAACAGCTGCAAATGTACAGACAACAGTGCAGGGATACAGAGGCATACAGACTTTTAATTTGACATTGGTGCCCTGGCCTCCAGGGGTCAAAGTGCACAGAACGGTGACCTCAGTGCCCACACCAAAAATAAGAGCGGAGTGCACGAGATCAGTGGTTCCCCCGACATCTCCTCGGGGACCCCCAGCCAGTCCATGTGTTTCTTAACATTCCACCACCAGGACACCTGATTCAACTAATCAAGGCTCGTTAAGTAGTTAATTGGCCACTAAATTGGGAGAAAAACCGGGAAAAATCTGAAACAAATTGAAATGTAAAAAAAAGATAGCACGTAGTCACTGAAAACAATTTGTACTAGAAAATAAAGACCTCCATACTTGGCCTCCCAGGTGGTCTAGCGTTACAACATTCGACTCTGCCCACTGCGACCAGGGTTCGATTCCACCGGCCGTGCCAGTATCGGCTCTAGGTGGCTGCAATTGGCTGTCCGCCCCAGGGAGGGGGGGAGGGAAGCCGATGCAGGTTCGCTGCGTATAGGAGTGTCCCTGTGCGCATACCGGAGTTACAGTGATGGCTTGGATGGTTCCAGCTCGAAGGAGGCGGGGCCCAGCCGCATGTCACTGCCAGTTTCAGAACTAAGGCAGCGAACTCTTAAGATATAAGAGGGAGTGAGATAATTGATGTGAAAAGGAAGGTATAATTGAATATTAAAAATTGGGAGAAAAACAGGGAGAAAAACAGCAGAAAAAGAAAATAGAAGAAAAGGACCTCCATACTTGACGAGCGAGACACACAATGGAGGCTAAAAGAGTTCACCTTCATTAAAAGGTATTTATATTTCTTAAGAGAAAATGTGTTGTGATTAAGGCTCTTTGTTCACGGAGAGGTGCTACTTTATAACTCATGTCAAAGTGTGCCATGGAGAAAAAAACATGAACTAAAGGAAAACGACAGGAAACATTTCATGTTATTTAATACAGAAAAAAATAATGACTCATGACTGTTTATGACTGCACCTCCCCTTGTTGTGCCCTGCTTATACATTTTACATTTACATTTTAGGCATTTAGCAGACGCTCTTATCCAGAGCGACTTATAAGATGTGCATTAATAAATGGTAGGAACAATCAAAGTTTGCGCAAGAGATCAGTGCAGTAATACGGCGATAGACGTAATTGCAGGCAGCTGCGCACCATACCTGTAACACTGGGAAGGAAAAGGTTATTATTTTAAATGTTAGTAATTGTTTTTTATTTTTATTTTTATGAGCAGTCATAAGCAAAAAGTATTAAACATGTAGGCAGTGGTGATGACAATTGGCTAGATGTACAGAATTCAGTGGTAGTGGAGTCTGAAAAGGTGGGTTTTGAGTCTCTTGATCGCAAGTGATTCCACGGTCCTGAGCAGAGGCGAGACCGCGAGGAGTGGCTGCCGGGCGCCCGGAGGGATGGGGCAGTCAGTTTGCCAGAGGAGGCGGAGCAGAGGGGTCTGGCTGGGGTGTAGGGAGTGATGAGTGTCTGGAGATAAGGGGGAGCAGTACCTCTAGCCGCTTGAAAAGCAAGCACCAGTGATTTTAATCTGATGCGTGCTGCGATGGGGAGCCAGTGCAGAGAGGAGAGTAGAGGGGTGACGTGGGTGAACTTCGGTTGATTGAACACCAGACGTGCGGCAGCATTCTGGACCAGTTGCAGTGGCTTGATGGCACAGGCCGGTAGGCCTGCCAGCAAGGAATCGCAGTAGTCCAGACGTGAGATCACCAGGGCCTAGACCAGGAGTTGTGCGGCCTCTTGGGTGAGGAACGGTCGGATCCGCCGGATGTTGTGGAGGGAGAATCGGCAGGTCCGGGTGATCGCTGCGATGTGGCACGAGAAGCACAGCTGGTCGTCCAGGGTCACTCCAAGGCTCCTGGCAGACTGGGACGGAGACACTATGGAGCCTTCCACGGTGATTGAAGCATCAATCATCGGGGAGCCCTTCGCTGGGAGGAAGAGCAGCTCAATCTTCCCCAGGTTCAGCTTCAGGTGGTGACTGCTTCTGGCTGCTTATGGCTGCTTATGACTGTACTTCCCCTTCCTGTGCCCTGTTTATGACTGCTTATGACTGTACTTCCCCTTCCTGTGCCCTGTTTATGGCTGCTTATGACTGTACTTCCCCTTCCTGTGCCCTGTTTATGACTGCTTATGACTGTACTTCCCCTTCCTGTGCCCTGTTTATGACTGCTTATGACTGTACTTCCCCTTCCTGTGCCCTGTTTATGACTGCTTATGACTGTACTTCCCCTTCCTGTGCCCTGTTTATGACTGCTTATGACTGTTTTCCCACAATCCCTGTGAAGTATCGGAGGAGGAGATGAAGGCTTCATGCCAGCCATAGGCACCGATCCCGTGGGTGCTCCGGGGCCCGAGCACCCACGGAGAAGGCCGAGCACCCACGGGGAAAATTATGCACGGAGCCAAATTTACATTGATTTGATAGCAAACTCCACCTAGCATACGCTGCGCGGCACCCACGGGCAGAAACATAAATCGGCGCCTATGATGCCAGCATGTTTGCATGCGGGCCCCATGCAGCACTGCGGAGGTTGAGCTTTGTTCCCACCTCATGGTCGAGTACCATCGCTTTTTTATATCTCCTTGTGTTAAAAAAAAGTACTGCATCGTAACATCCCGTTTGTTCTCAAAGGGAGTGCGATTTTCAATGATTATGAAATATTGCTATGAAATGGTAGGGTTAGGAGCCCTCATAGGGTATGCAAACAGGGTTGAAGGGTGTAGGCTGGTGAAAAATGACTGATGTCATGCTATGGCTCAGCGTTATCCCCAGTAAGGGAATGACAAGCCCATACAAGACAGAGGCTAGTGAAAAGTCATTACGATACGTATGAACTAACAACACAACTGCTTTGTTCTTGTTTTTTTAAATTTTATATATTATATAAATGAACTAAACATGTGTAATACATGCATTATTACACATTTGTTAAACTGTGTGTGTGTGTGTGTGTGTGTGTGTGTGTGTGTGTGTGTGTGTGTGTGTGTGTGTGTGTGTGTGTGTGTGTGTGTGTGTGTGTGTGCGTGAGTGTGTGTGTGTGTGTGTATGTGTGCATGCAAGTGAGTGTGTGTGTGTGTGTGTGTGTGTGTGTGTTTGTGTGTGTGTGCACGCATGAGTGTGAATGTGTGTGTGTGTGTGTGTGTGTGCGCGTGTTCACTCTTCCCCAAAGTTAATTTTCAGTCCAAGTGTTTACCAGCCTTATCACCAGCTCCGTACATCGAAATAATTTAAATTAACAACTGTTTTGTTTTGTCTCTAAGTTTTTTTTCGTTCCTTTTTTTTCCATCAAAGTCAGAACTGTCAGTGTGACAAATTTAATTAATTTCCTTTTTGTTTTCTCCAAGTGACAGGATTCCAGGCTCCCTTGGGGAGGCTATCTGCAAATGATGTTCTGACCTAATTGTCCTTATTTATTTGTCCCATGGTCCGCTGACGTTCTTCAGGAACGATACCGTGTCGGTCATTCCAGGAACGGACTGAGCGACCCTCCTCACATTAAGTATTCAGCCCTTGCATAATATCTTATTATGCAAAAAAAAAAAAACTCGGGGACGTCACCTTGAGATGTTTTTTTTTTTTTGCGGACTTCGGTCAGTCGATTTTTATTAGGCTTTGTGGAAACTGGCGCCCTAGTGAAGTCTCGCCGAAGCTCGGGTTGAATTAATAACACCGCTATTACCGCTTTGTGAAAGCGGTTATGAACAAACGTCAGAGTGATTTACCGCTGCGTGGATTCGCGCGCGTGGTTTATTTTTTATTCTTTTTATGTGACACGCGCTGGTATGTATCACTCTGCCGCGGCTGTCGTGGAGCGCGGCCGTTGTTTATGAACGCATTATCAAGAAGCAACGCCGCGCTTATGAATGTGGTCTGAAAACATTATGCAGTTACGTTAAATATAAATCATGATTGAGGTTGCTGGCTGGCCACGCTACATATATTTGACATCTCTGTGTGTGTGTGTGTGTGTGTGTGTGTGTGTGTGTGTGTGTGTGTGTGTGCCTGCGTGTGCGCACGTGTGTGGGGGCATGGGTGTGTGTGTGCATGTGTGTGTGTGTGTGTCAAAATGTGTGGAAAAACCCTAATGGCGTTTCCTGTGGATGTCAGTAATACACAGTTTATTGTCATATCTTCACATGTGTTTTGAGTGATGGGCTTCCTGTCCCAGCTTGTTAATCTGCAGTTTTACAGACTTCCATGGGCCTCTCACTGGCCCCTCCCCAGTAACGCACAGCAACAGCCTGCAGAGAACTGTGTTTTATCTCCCTCACCAGAGTCAGAGAGTCCGGATCTGGCGTGATAAGACAGTTTAAAAAAATTAGATTTATATATTTAACCAAGGTACAGGGTACAGGGTTAAACTTTTAAAATGATGATGGGGTACTTAATAATTTTTTACTAATTCCAAAAGTTGTGCTAATTTTGAAGTTGTTTGTTTTGTTTCAAATCTTTTCCAGTTTTTTTCCCAATTTAATGGCCAATTATACCCTTACCCTTTTTATTTCGATAAGCCCTCCCCACGTGAATTTGCCATTTGTCTCTATGAGGGAAGCAAATTCTCTGAGGGCAGCGAACTTCACTTCCTTTGAGATGGAATTCGCCCACCCACGTTCTGAAGATACTTTTACGCGCTTGTCAGCGAACTCGTGCTCTCTCTCCCTCCCTCCCCCTGGGGCGGACAGCCAAACACCGCCCCCGATCGGCGCTCCCCACCAGGGCTGGTCTGGCACAGTCAGGTTTCGAACTGCGACCGTGATAGGCAGCTCACACTTGTTTAGGACCAGCCAATATGGGTGCGGTAGACCGCTACGCTATCAGAGCCCCCCAATGTCAAAGTTTTTAAAGCAAGGCACAGAATGTTATTTATGAGAAAATTGTCTCTAAAATGTCATTTTATATAATTACAATGTATAATATAGAAACAAGACAAAAATAGCAACTAACCCTGGCAACAAGAATGTTTAAAACTTTTAAAAATCATTATATTGTTGATTATCGCCTGATGTCACTGACATTAAGTGAAATATTCACACTTTGGTGTCACGTGAGTACATATATGAAAGTTGAGTACTGAAAAACCTTCTTTTGAAAAAATAAAATAAGAAAATCTTTTCACAACTCTGCTATGGAAAATACATATCTGGATATCTGGAATATGTCTAGCTCTATAAAACATATTTATGCATTGATATTGATAAGTAAAATACACGTTTGATAGGTCAGCATATTAAAGTTTTGCAAGGATTTGCAATGCATTTTTGCAAAAATGTGTTTTCGACCCGAGGCGGACAAAGCTCAGTTCATTCCACTTTATATTGTGACAGCAATCAGTGCCCACTGCCTGCTGCCGGTAAATCTGTGCTCTCTGTGACCCACCATCATATTTCCATTATAATTATATTATCATTATTGCATGTCATCCATGTGTACGCCCATTACGTTGCATTGCATTACATTACAGTCATTTAGAAAACATTAAAAAAAACACACAAACGTTTTCACAAAAGCTAATTTTCCAAAGCAACTGGATATCCGTTGCCGATTACTCTCTGCCTAGACCAGTGGCTTTCAGATGTTGTCCTGGGGACCCACTGTGTGTGCTGGTTTACATTGTGTGTGCTGGGGACCCACTGTGTGTGCTGGTTTACACTGTGTGTGCTCATTTTTGTTCAAACCATAATTGCCACCTTTGAATTCTAACTAGCTGTTAATTGTCCTTAATTAGACACTTTTAATTTCTATTAAAGCATGATTTACTCTAAGGCCACATTATGTCAGAAGTAGCTATGCATGCCATGGACAATAAATGTCCCATAATGGCATGCCAGGACATTAAATATGTAAGATCAACTAATGCTCTCCTTTTCTAATGTGCTATATGACACATGATTCCCTTAGAAAGAGGCTACCTTTTTAATTGATCCAATTATAGACTGGGAGGTGAAATCAGTGGGGGCCTAATTGTTGAAAGTGTGGACACCTGGCCACTGAAGGTAGACCATATGTGGGAAATGAAAGAGTTCAATGACGGAGAAATTGGCAACGAGCCAAACCTGCGTTGTGTTAAAACAGGTTTAATGAGAAAATTGATGGTGGAACTTACAGAACAATATTAATTGGTCATGAGATTGGCTGTAAAAAAAACCCAGCACACACAGGGCGTCCCCAGGATCGAGGTTGAGACCCAGCGCTCTAGACTGTAGAGGTGAATGGGGGACCTAGACGGGCCTAAAGGCCTGCTCTCTTTATTTTATTTGTTTCAGATTTTTTCCGGTTTTTCTCTCAATTTAGTGGCTAATTATACCCTCTATTTATTTTGATTTGCCCTCCCGTCACGAGTTCGCCGCCCGTGTCTAGGAGGCGAGCTAATTCTCAGAGGGCAGTGAACTCCGCCTCCTTCGAGACGGAATTCACCCACCCACGTCCTGGAGATGACCTTGCGTGCTTCGAGCTGGCTCACCCTCCCCCCTCCTCCTGGGGCGAACAGCCAAACACCGCCCCCGATCGGGGCTAATGGCCAGGGCCGGTCTGGCGGAGACGGGTTTCGAACCGCTGCGAACAGTCTGCGAACTCATATAATTGGCCAATAAATTGGGAGAAAAATGGGAAAACAAATGAAAAAAATATATATAATAAAGAGCCACCTTTGAGCCACAACTCAGTTCCTCTTAAGCACCATGCTGGCCTACCTAGTGCAGGGCTATAAGAGAGGTACCGTGTGAGGAGGCACACCTGGGTCAGACCCGGGTCAGATCTGGGTCAAATGTGCATTTGAAATACTTGAACTCTTTAGATGCTGCTAAAATTCGGTAAAACACTCCTGCAGATCCAGAGAGTTTCGAACTAAACATGCTAATAAACAAAACGTACAATATAATAATGATATAAGCCATTTAGCAGACACTTTTATCCAAAGTGACTTACAGAAGTGAGTGCATGCATTTTTCAGTGTATGTGGCCCCAATGGGGAAACAGCAAATGGAAAAGGAGTCATATTTTGAAGTAACTATATCGGAATTAAACTCTACACGTGTTTCATATTAATGACAATGCTAATTGCCAATATGTTTCTGCTATAAATATTCAAGTTCAACACTTCAATATGCGAGTTTCTAAAGCAACATGCGTCAGGAAAGAGAAGAGTAGTTGCAAGCCAAAGCTCACCAACAGGATAGTTGCTCAAATAATGGCCCAATATCCCACTAGAAACAGTTCAAAACTTGTATGTAGTGTAAAGCATTCCCCCGAAGGATTAAAGCTGTTCTGAAGGCAAAGAGCAGCCCAACTGCTTATTAGTCAATAAATATGAATGTATTGTTTGGTTTTTCCATTATTTTGTCTACCCCCTGTATGTGCGTGCAATGTGTCACACATTTAAATATACTAAAGTATGGTGGCGCTTGGCCCCCTTAATTGATGCTTCCAGCTATATGCATTATTGAAATTAATATTACATTTGTACTAGCGTTAATAATAGTAATAATAATCATCATTATAATATGCCGAAAAGCACAGCACACTGACCTTGTTCCGATCAGACTGACCAGAGCTGAGGGCTTCTTTCTCTGAAGCAGAGCTTTTTATAAACATATATGGATATATAATTTTGTATTCTTTTATCTTTTTTGACCTTTATACTGGACCAGGCCCAGCTGCTGTCCAGAAGGCATTTTATCTTACACTTCTACCCCAAAAAAAAAAAAAACCCCAACCCCCCCTGCTCAGATCCCAGAAGGGTCGGGGGGGGGCACTGCAGATGTGTGAAAGCCCCCCTGAGTCCTGGGGGGGGGTCGTCTGGATGGGTATCCCTGACTCGACCTTCCCTCCGGCTGCGAGGCGGCCTTTCCTGCCTGTGACATCATCACCGCTGTCCCCATACCGACGCTGCGGACCCGTGTCACATGTTCTGTGTGTGAAGCGCATGCATGCTAAAAGCATGTCTGTACACAGAAAAATAAGAGCTTCAGTGCAGCACCACACAGACGGCCATTTCAACTACATGCTGATGAACCCTCTCTATGTGTGTACACTACTACTACAATACTACTGCTACTACTACTACTGCTACTACTACTGCTACTATTACTGTGTAGCAGGGTGGCATGGGTGGCCACCATGCCAGGTGGTGAGTGGATGAAAGATCAAACCAAAAACGGAGTTCCAATAGGCCAACGGACAATTTATTATATTCTTCTACAAAGAAAATAAAACAAAACACGAAAATACAGTAGTTAACTCAAAACTATGCCATAGAGGGAAACCGTACCAAAAAACAGCATTTCTGCCTCCATGCCCCAAAACTCTCCCCTCAGGCGTGGCAGGCTGTGCTTTTACAGAAGGCCTAATGAAGGCAATGGCTCACAGCTGAGTTCATTGCTCATTAGCCTCAGGTGAGCCTGCCTGTAAGTGAGGCCGCTGCTGTCCAAGGCCCTGTAGTCCTCTCCTGGCTGTGGGAGGGAACAGGAGCACTTGACAGCAGCCAAAAGGGAGGCACAGCCCTCTCCACTCCACCTCTCCCAGTGTCACATACTGCTGGTGCTACTGCTATTACTACTACTGCTAATGTTGGTTCTGCCCACAGCAAGTTTCGAACCAAGGATCTTGACACAACAAGAGATCGATTTAGCCCACTGAGCTAAAGACTCAAGTCCCTAACTCTGGTAACTAATCACACCCTTATCAATGTCACATTCTGTAGTGGACACTCACGTACCAGAGCTCATCCGCTACACTAATACTACTGCTATTACTACTACTGCTACTAATACTACTGCTATTACTACTACTGCTAATACTACTGCTACTAATACTACTGCTATTACTACTACTGCTAATACTACTGCTACTAATACTACTGCTACTACTGTTGCTAATACTACTGCTACTACTACTACTGCTACTGCTGCTACTACTACTGCTACTGCTACTGCTGCTACTACTGCTACTGCTGCTCCTGCTGCTCCTACTGCTACTATGTTGTCTGCCGACGGGCTCTCCTCCATTTCCCCATGGTCATGCAGTTGGCGGTCTAGCAGGTGGTCTCCGCCCCAGTGCCTCTCTCCAACACTCTTATGAAGTTGGCCTTCGATTCCTGTCTCTATAAGTTGGTTCCCAGAGCACAAGCATGTGTAAAATAGATTAATACCCCAATATATATATATATATATATATATATATATATATATATATATATATATATATATACACGTATATATACCACGGCTTGGAAAAATAATTGTTACACGTGTTTTTGAGAAAAATATTTTGTTTATTTTTTGGATATATGTGGATTTTTTTCAATATAAAGGTTAGATCTCTCTCACGTTTTGAGTGTAAGATCAAGCTGATGAACAACAAAGAAATTTTTTCATAGCCTTTTTTGCTCATCCTTACCAAGGAAGGCACTGTATGTACTGTATATATCATTTTAACATCCCACATCCCACCTCAACCAATCCGCCCCTCCCCCCCCTCAAAAAAACCTCCAGACTGATGTGACAGTTTCAACGTGTCACCAAAAAAGCACAAAGAACAAATGAAGACAACAGACAGATAAATCTTCCTTATTCAATTAAGGTGGGGGAGGCAGTGGCATCATTCACGGTTTTTAATAAAATGGTTCATCTCGCTGCCTGTGCCGTCCAGGATGGGCCGGGTCTTTGATAAGGGACCCGGGACGGATAGCCAGCGTGTCACCCAGGGTCGTGGCGAGACGGCGTTAGAAAGCAGCCAGCGCTCCGGGGATTGGGCCATCGTCTACGTCCGTGTCCAAATTATGACTTTAATTTCCCCCGCCCGCTGATCTATTACAGCTCAGAATTTTATCACATTGATTGTCTGCGATAAATCTTTCATAATTAAACACGGCGCCCAAAGGCACTTATGGAGTGTTCTCAATGTTTAATGAGAAGGCTCGCATAATATTTGGATAAGGTGTGTGAAGTCGTAACACTTAAGGACATGAGAATATATAATGAAGAGAACGGGCCGTTCAGCACATCTAGGCTCGTCGTGTCCTAATCTAAAGAGTATCTAGTACTGCGTCTAGCCTGGACTTGAACAGCCCAAGCGTTTCTGCCTCTACTACCCGACCTGGCAAGCTGTTCCAGGCATTGACAACTCTCTGTGTAAAGAAAAACTTCCTCATATCCGTGTGGAATTTGCCTTCCAATTTAATTTCCACCTGTGGCCTCTTGTTCTAAAAACACCAGGAAAACGTGACATATATGAAGGGTGACTGCATGCTGAACATACAATATTTAAAATGTCATTTTGACATAAAACTGTGAGACTAGAACATTTAGGCCAAGTATACTTGATTACACGCACGCGTTCCATAGCTGTCAGCCAGTCGGAACGGAGCATTGATCCAAGTCATTAGTACATAAATGAGACAAGAAAGAACTCAATTCCATACTTTGCCTGCTCTCTTACTTTTAGCGAGCGTACCCTTTACTTGTTTTTATTTAGGTGAGCGATGGCATGTGCAGGTAAGTGCCAAAATAAAGGCGACACTTTAATAAACGAGGGATCCTTAAAACGGGTGCAGTGCCACGAGTGAAACATTTCCTTGCATCTACAGTTTTTATATTCATTTTATGATTATCAAAGTGCAAAACACACAAGGCAGAAAGTCGCTGCAAAACGGCTGTATATTTAGTTTAGTTTAGTTTAGTTTACATTTCACTTTAAATAAGACAGTACATGGATACATCCCGATGTACATGTACATTTTAAAAAGACATATCAAGGATGACACCGAAAAGTCCTGGGACTTATTTCCATTGTGGTCCTTGTTGTTATTAGGTGTCATGGTGGTGTGTGTGTGTTTTGTGTTTATAGTGTTAGGCGTTGGCAGCATAACCAAGGTTGCAAAACATGGCTATTACTGTAATGCATTCATATCTTTACCTCGTATCCACTGGAAATGGCATTTTATTTTCTGCTCGTATCTGAATGTATTGATGCTTATCAAAGCGCGGACACGAGTCAGAATTGAAGCGTACCGTTTTGACGAGGAGAGCTAAGACGTGCTTCACCAGCATGTTTGTTTGTTTGTTTGTTAAACAGCTTTAATGCCTACCTGATGTGTTTGTTGGAAGAAAACATCGCTCGTTACTGTGTCCCCATCTCATCTGATGGATAACACGGATGGGTGGATGGATGGAGGGAGGGATGGAGAATGTTTGAAGTAAAAGGGTTTGGGAAATGCGATTTAGAATACCGGATCCGTCAAAAAAGTCTGTAAATTGGACAATCAGTACCGCACATAATACATAATGATGAGAACGGGCCGTTCAGCCCATCTAAGCTCGTCATGTCCTAATCTAAAGAGCTCTGCATCTAGCCTGGACTTGAATAGCCCAAGTGTTTCTGCCTCTACTACCCGACCCGCCAAGATGTTCCCGGCACTGACAACTCTCTGTGTAAAAAAACAAAAACAAAACAAACTTCCTAATATCCATGCAAAATTTGCCTTCCAATTTAATTTCCACCCGTGGCCTCTATTTGTAAATTGGACAATCAATGTGGTTACGCGTCATATTGTATAACCAGAAGACGTTAGATTTGAGAAAAAGCGAGGTTCTGTGCTTCGTGCCTCTGGTGTACTGACGCACACTGGAAAGTGGCCCTCTAAGAGAGCCGGAATCTTCAATTACGGCCCTTCTGACGACTACACTCAATCAAACCTGTAAGAGAAAATGCATTATATTTTCCCTCCTTTGATATTTTTTATGGAAAGGCTAATGACTGAAATGTAAAAGTAAAGGCATTACGCCCTCAAAGCTTCCATTTAGACATCCAGGTGGAGAATATTTTTTTTTTTTTTTTTTTTTTTAATTGGACAATTTTTGTATTATTTTTCCAGAAAACTATACACAGGTGTGCATTGTACAACGTGTCCCATAGAGACAAACAAAAACGATGACATAAGATTGGTTACAGCTCCTCCTAGAAAGTCGCCCCAGTGTGTACTCGATGAGTACTCCCCCAAAATGAGCATTCGGGGGACCGGCGCACTCACGCTAGCCCGACGCAGCGAGTCGTTCTCGACGCAGAGTTGTGATCGAACAGGAAGTGGGGGGATTTGTGAGCGCTCCTCTAACGGCGCGGTAAGGCCGGGCGGTATTCCGCCGGCGTGCCGGCACGCTTGGTGTCCCGGAACTCAGTGTGGGCTGATTAGCTCCGGCTCGATGCCCGGGTTTGATCTCTGGGTTTTATTTTCTTCCGGTTGGGTGTAAAACACCGCGGGGGGCACGGGAGGACTTTCCGCCGTATGTGTGCTTGGCTAGGGGGGGTGGGGGGGTAACGCGACTGATGTCTGGCGGAAAGGGACGGCCAGTCAATCAATCTCCCGAAGTTCATAGCGGTGGCTGTGATGAAAGGGGGGTATGGGGTGTGGGGGGGGGCGTGGGCGTGGGGAGCGGATCTGAGAGCGGGGGGATGAAGGGGAATTTACCAAGCTGTTTGTTTTTTTGGGGGTTTCAGATAACGTCTCCATTCTGTCGTACCCGAAGAGAAACAGAGTCGCCGAGGCGGAGCGGTATCACAGAGGCACACCGATCTGAGAGAGAGAGAGAGAGAGCGCTACTGCTGTGTTTAAAACCCTCTCGGGTCAAAATATAACATGAACAGCTCTCTCTCTCTCACACACACACACACACACATATACCACACGCACATACACACACACATACACAACACACACACACACACACACACATATACACACACACACACACACACACACTCATATATACACACACACACACACACACACACACACACACACACACACATATACAGTATGCGAGACCATGCTACCATGTAATAGTCTGCTTGGTCCTCATGTCCGATATTTACAGTTGTTAAAGCCCATTTGATTCGTTTTATTAACTTTTGTTAAGATGAGAAATAATCAATGAAAAATATTTTTTTTCATACATTTTCCTCACAAATACAACATTTTTTTAAAAGACTAAGACTAAAAGATTAAATATCTACAGGTAACTGCCAAAATAAATGAAACACTTTGGGGTAAATGTAAATTTGGAGGGGGGGGGGAGAGAAAAAACACATTGAAACAGGTATGGTGTGCAGCTGCATGCAACAATGTCTATCGCTGTATTACTGCGCTGATCTCTTGTGTGAACTATGATTGTTCCTACCATGTGTTAATGCACATCTAAGTCGCTCTGGATAAGAGCGTCTGCTAAATGTTAAAAATGTCAAATGTAATGTGGCCCGGGCTGGGAGAGTCGGGGTGGGGGGGGACTATTCGACGGTCGCACCTGTGGCGCCCCCCACAGACACTCGCCGTACTGCGCCCGCTTAAAGGATCCCCACTTACTCAAGCGTTGCCTTTATGTTGGCCGCTACCTGTATCTCACGGGTATTGTCTGCCACAGCAGCAAACATTGCGCGTGTGCCGCATGTGTAATGCATCGCTCAGTATATAATAAAAACAAAGTTATAACAGGAAACTATAAAGAGCAGCCCTAAAAACGACCTCTTCTATCATCAGATCAAAGACAGAACCTCTTTCCGTTTAATGAACAGCGCATGGGTCGGCTCGAGCCCACGGAAGCAGGGCTAAATTGAAAAGTAAATGTGTTTTTTTTTTAAGTTGTTCCTCATCTTAAAATTTTGTGGGAATCCAAATGAAGCTCTCAAATCCATCTCAGGGGCATGGGCATCTACCCAATTTTCATTTCTCCGTAGGCTTTTGCACATTAGCATCAGAACATTGTATTCCTCCCCTCTCCCGTGAGTGACAGGTCAATGGAAACTTCGTTTAAGACTTTGGGTAGCTGTGTCCTGGGCCAATTAAAGCCATTTTAACTTTTTTTATGGGATCTTTTTGGGATCAAATTTCCAGTTGAAATGGACAGTGATTCATTTCAGTGTTGTTCCTCTCTGCCTCCTCTTACCCAGCATGCTCGGCGTCGAAGGAGAGAGCTAGTGAAATGCCTTCTGGGTATCGTATGCGACATCAATTGCTGTGGATGGTTTACGGAACCAGAAAATCATGTCAAATGGTTTGTATCATTTATCAAAAATAAAGTAATTTCAAAGTATTTTTTATATATATATATATATATATATATATATATATATATATATATATATATATAATGTATTGTTTTTATTGTAATGGCACATTCAGAGGGCATCACAGCAAGAAAATAACAGGTGGTTGAAATGAAAGATACTTAACAGCAAGGGAAGGCTCTCTTACGGTACGGGAAAGAATAACGTACGTTTACGAAACTGAGGTTGAATTATAACTGAAGTTGTGCCGCATGTTCACCAGTTAATTGTTCCCAATGTTCCATCCTGTTCTTTGTTCCCTTGTCTTCATCTTCAAAACCAGTGAGGCGTAGTGCCCCTAGCAACAGGTGTCACGCCCACAACGTGTTTTCATACCAAGCGGGTTCCTTTTTCTCCACAGAGCACACATGGCTGCAGGCATGTGAACGCTACAGCGGTGGTAAGCGGTTGTGTTTCGAGGCACAAAGGGAGGAGATGAACACAGCAACAGGTGCAGAACGGTTATTTTTAATGAACAGAAGCCCCCGCCCCCCCCAGAAAAAAGCCCTACCTCACAGTGTATTAAGTGTTTGTCTTTCACATCAAAGCCAAGTCTCGCATATTACAATTTCTTTAATATCTGAGACGTATATAATCCGGGCTATAAAGAAAACAGCCATTTCTGTTTGCAGCAGACCACTGTTTGCTTACTAGTTGTTTCAGAGAATATTTTTTCATGGGAAAGAAAGAAAAAAAATGCCCCAAAAAAATCACAATTTCATTTCACCGACTTGAGTTGGCTCTCCAAACATGTTCATGCGGGTGACATATCCCCCAGCATATCACTACATAACTCGAATGTGTCAAGGCAGGAGAAAATGGAATCTTATTTTAGTTCTTTCCTCTTTTTTATATATACACACACACACACACATATATATATATATATACACACACACACACATATACTGGCAAACACATCAAAATAATGGCATTCAAAGTGGTGCTTGGGAGACATATGGACAGGGGTGATCTTGTCAGTGTTCAACACTTCACCGTTCCAAAATCCTGCCCTTCTAGCAGACTGCAGTCTGTAAAGACCATGGTGATCTCAGCGGTGGCGAGATCCGAGCCTCGTTGTTCCCAGCCAAAGATGCGCGCTGAGCTGGGAGCCTGAAAGACACTTGAAAGTCTGTCTGACGGCGAGCCCGTCTTAGAGAGGCTGGCAGCGGGAGTGGGGAAGGGAGGCTGGGCGAGCCCCGTGCTGGGTTGGCGGCTACGATGAGCCGTCAGTCGCCGACTTGTTTTAGCCAATCAGAACTTGACAATCAAACAACCCGACTTGTTTTAGCCAATCAGAAGGCGTGGCGGTGCTCCTCCACAGCAGAACGTGGTGATTCCGTTCGAATCAGTGACTCACTGATAGCTACATTTTTGTTTTCACAAAAAAGCCTCGTTCTCCCATCACCACTGAATACTGACTCACTTACGTTAGCCATCCAATATCCTTCTGCTACTTCAGCTACTTTTAAAGGCGTTATTTTAAGACAGGTTGTCAGTCGATGTTTAAGGAATTAATTTATAGAATATAGGTTGCTAATTGTGATCGATAAAGTAACCTTTTAGGGTTTTTTTTGTTTGTTTGGAAGATGGAAGATGTTGTCGTTGTAAGTCTTGCTGCTGTGTCTCTGTGTCATCAGAATGGGCAGAAAGGTAGGGGGTCTCGGGTGGCGTAACAATCAAAGCATTAGCCCAGAATGCAAGTTGCCTACTGCAGCCGCAGTTCAAAACCCGGCTGTGCAAGTTTCTAGAAAGTAGGTGGGCGAGTTCCGCCTCGGAGGAGGTGGATCATTGCCGGCCTCGGGGAATTAGCTTGCCCCATAGTGATGGGCGGCGGGTTCGTGGGGGAGGGTAAATCGAAAGAAATAGAGGGTATGATTGGCTACTAAATTGGGAAAAAAATGGGGGAAAAATCTGAAACAAATTGAAAGAATAGGCAGAAAGGTGTGCACTGTTCCTCTTAGCCTCAGAGGAATGGGCGGCCACTTGAATCATGCCCTTTAGTGAACTGTAATTATTTAACGAGAACCTGGGAAGGGGGAAACGTATCCTTAATGCGTACATTCATATGCGACAAACCCGCCGCATTCTGCGCTCATAGCCTTCACTGTACTCTTCGGCAGCGAATGACACCATTTTGAGCCCAATCAGATCCTCCACAAGCTCAGTGCAATAAAAAACGTGACCCCTGTTTTCCCGTCCACAAATCAGGATACCCTTAGCGCTCAGGACAGCGCGTTCAAGCACTTCAGAGTGTCCATTTCGGCCACTTCAGATTCATATGGTTCATGTGTTTATGAATATGATTATTATCCACATGAAGGCTGTAAAAAATCAAACGTCGAAGCCCACTAGGGTTCCTATATGCGCGTTTTCGTCTGACAGCCAAACTGTAGCTTCCCTTGTGGTATATCGTGTGCCAATCGTATTGCAGAGATACAGGGAGGAGGGGTTTGCGTTTTGTCCTCTGGGCAACAATTGGTTCAATTGCATGTCAATCCAAAAGATTATGTTTGAGTTACCAAGCGGGTTCAATCGAGGTTGCGCGCACAGCACAGGCAGAACCATTACAGTGACCATACGGTGATTACTAGACCATTGCACTGACACAATCCGATCTCGAGGACGGGGTTGGCTTTAAGCCAATGTCAGTAACATTCCAACGCACCACAGGTGGCCTGGCAGGGTCATGCATAGGTCGCATTCTTTTCTTAAAGTGACAGGGGAAAGCTCATGCAACACACAGAGCAAGCAGGAAAGCCCCTACAGAATTGTAATGTTTTTACATATCTGCATCAAATTTATGCCACAGATGGTATGCGTGTTGGGGATGAACTGTGTGTAATAATTTACTCCTGGCTGATGTATAATTTGTCATAATAAAAAGTACAGTAAGTACAGTATGAAATCATTTACATTTTCATGTATTTTAAGTGTATACCATGAATATATTCTCGCATATTTCATAGGTTTTGAAACTGGGGTCTTGATAGTACACTTATGGCCTTCAAATCCTGCCTTCAACCATGTCTCTGCAGTGTTATATTACCAAGGTATAAGGTTATATTTAATAGTAGGGCAAAACAGATGGAAATATATATTTTTATTTGCTTGTGGCACAACTCTGGATTGGTTTGTTTTCATAAAACTGCAAAGCCCGGAGTGGTTTATTCCACTTATACCATGGCTACTGGCAACAGAAATAAACAAACGCTGAAATAGAATTAAACAAAATTGTTGTAGAGCAAAATGTTTTTGTAGTTAATTTGTTACTTTTTTGCCATCATCTTATTGTGAATCCAATTTTTAAGTGAACTTGAATGTTGAATGGATTTGTGTATTGATTTTGAACCGTGAAAGGGCTACTTTCACTAGAACTCCTTCATAACAACCTTCATAGCAGCCTTCATAACAGCCTTCATAGCATTCTGAACGACGTACTTCATAGTGTTCTTATGTTTCTCTGTGCGGGTTTGCTGGAAAATAATCGAGACCCTCTCGTCCAATCGGAACGGAATATTTAACCAAGCCGTTGTGTAACATTCCATTCTATTCTGTTCTATTCCTAAAATAGGGATTCAAATACAACAAAGTCTTCAACGTGGGTATCGTTCTAAAATGTCTGCTCGTCAAGGTCCGTCCATGTACAAATCCGCATACTGATCATTGCATTGCTTCACTTCCTTCAGTCTTCTAACATTTCTTCCAGGAGTTTTCTGTTAAAAAAAAAACCCCACAAAAAACAAAAACATTTAAAAAGCCTGACAGCAAGCGAACTACCAACCGAAATGGATTTACCATGCAGATCAGCGTTTGATGAGGTCACTCAATGATCTGACCTGCCCGATGCAGATAAGCTTCAGACTGCGTTATTGTTGTCTACATTATTGTTCTAGATGAAGGTAATTTTTCCTCTCCACACGCGCGGGTTTTGGCAAATTAATTTAGCTGATTTGTGAACTCGCACTCGAAGGTGTGACTTGAATGTAATTGTGAGTCGGTCTTAAGGACAAGCGTGTCCCCGCGTGGCCCCCGCTCTCTCACGTCCTTTCTTCAATTAGTGCCCAACCTGTGAGATGTTGTTCGCTGCCCTGCATCCCACACAGCCATCGAGTGTGCCGTGACACATCCCCGTTCCCCGTGACACAATGCAGGAGAGCGGCTGCAGGGGCGGGCGGCGGAAAAATGTCACCGCCAGCGGAGGCAGCGGAGACGCCGAGGGGGTCGCGGGTTCGAATCCCAAGCGCGACCCCTGGAACCGTGCCCTCGAGGGAGAGCATGACTCGGCGCGTTTCACGGCGGTAGACCGGCGACTTCACTCGCTTTCGCTGAATAGACTTTGAGCGAATGAGCAGGCGCAGGGATGAAATGCGCTCGACTCTCGGTGGAAAGTTCTGTGAAAGACAGCGAGGAACGTTGAGAGTCAGAAGACGTGCCTGAAGTGCGGGTGCGTCATTCACAGTAATTGCATAATTATTCGGATGTGTCAAAGGGGGAAGGAGTGTGGAACACCAGCAGTGCGTGCGCCAGGCGAGGGGAAGAGGAGCCGCGGTTCGAGAGACGAACGCATTGCCTACACAATGGGCAAAATACTGTACTTTTATCCTGAAAATGATTCTTAAGGGCAAAGCTTTTATCTATGCAGGGGATAATTTTTTGAGAATATGTTTTAAAGGCTAAATTATAATCTGCGTACAGGATTTATTTTTGAGAAAAATATCCAAAGGCCTCCTTGGGAGGTTTGCAGAGATTTTTGGGGGGATTTAATGTCATGTTTTCACAAGTAGCATAACCCCCTCCCTCCAAACAACACACACACACACACACACACACACACACACACACACACACACATGCCTGCACACACACACACACACACACATACACACTTTTTCTATAGCCACAATATGTTAAAAAATCACTTGTAATTGACTCCCATGCAGAGATGACTGACCATAAAATACTGGCCAATTAAACAGGCATTCATTCATTAACGAATCTAATTAAATGCGTGTTAAATGAGCCGGAAAGTTCCAGAAGCTTTCCATGGAATCGGTTAAGTAAAAAAAAATGAATGAAAAAAAGTCATGACAAACTCTATGAGTCCTTTGTCTTTTTAAACCATTACGAATCCATTGTATTGTCAGTTTGATTAATGCGGTGATATTTCCGCGTCTTCCTCAATATGCAGAGTGTGGCGGCACGTCCGTATCAGTCCAGAGACCACAGGCGGCGCCGTGCGCTTTTTAAAGGTGGCCCGCGAGTCACGAAGTGACAACCGAGGAAGTCAACAACAGCAGCCCCAACCAAAAAACGAATCAAGTCCTATTTCAGATCTCACCGTCCCGGCGAAGCATAAAGATTTGATACGACCGGTGGCTTTTTCCACGGCAGGAAAACCTTTTCTTTTTTTTCCTTTTTTTTTAAACCATTTTTGAAATGGAATGAAATAATGAAATAATGAAACTCTCCGAAAATGTAAAAGAAAAAAAAAACAATACAATCATAAATTGGTACAATAATTTAATAAATAAAACAGGAATGATGCATAACGGAGGTATAGGTGAAATGCGACCTGGAAACAAAGCAAGGTATTGGTTTTCTCGCTCTGTGATGAAAAAGAGATGAAAAAGGTTTTTTTCTCTCTCATACTTTCTCTCTCTCTTTCTCTCTCTCTCTCTCTCTCGCTCACTCTGTCTCTCTCTCTCTTTTCCTCTCTTTCTCTTCCTCACCTCTCCCTTTCTCTCTCTCTCTCTCTTTCTCTATCTCTCTGTCCCTCTCTCTCTCTCTCTCTATATATATATATATATGTCTCTCTCTCTATGCGTATCACTTTTTTGGTTTCTCTTCATTGGTATGCAAAGGTGAAGGCGCAACGGGGAAGTCTCTCGCTCTCTCTCTCTCTCCCCACAGTGGGCGGTCGAGTCTGAGCTCTGCTCCAGAGCGAAGTCGGTGCTCATCACCTGTCCCCTGTCACATGACGCGGGCTGTGGATGCCTCCTTTGACAGATGTCTAAATTGCACCATCGCAGCAGTTCACACAAGGTGAGCTTTCAGGTCGCTTGTCGCTCACGTTGACAGTGAAGAGGAGGCCTGTGTGAGGCGGTTTGGCTGCCAGTAGAGAGAGTGACTTACAGGTAACTCTCAAAATAAAGGAAACACTAACATAAAATGTCTTAATAGGGCGTTGAGCCACCAGAACAGCTTCAATGCGCCTTGGCACAGATTCTACAAGTGTCTGGAACTCTGTTGGAAGGAAGCAACAACATTCTTCCATGAAAAATTCAATAATTGGTGTTTTTTTGATGGTGGTGGAAAATTCTGTCTCAGGCGCCATCCGCAATCTCACTGGGTTCAGATAGTGAATAATAGTGCGTACAATTGGCCACCAAATTGGGAGACAATATGGGGAAAATATTCAGTGAGAGATTTTAGAAAAATAAATAAATAAGCATGTACTGTATATGTGGGGAATGTTTTAATGATAATACCACTTGTGGGGCATGCTGGGTAAGATTTTGTTTGTGGGTTTTACCTTGTGTTACACTCTCTACGGTAGGGTAATCTGTGCTGTCCGACTTAGTAAATACCTCTGCTATTCAGGACTGGATCACAAATTCACAATGAAATGAGCCTGGCAGCAACACGCTTTTGATCACCCAAGGTTCCAAGAAACATAGATCCAATATGAATCATAACCGATCAATTATTCTCTGGAGACAAGATTATTAAACTAAACTTCCCCATCAGTACCAGGTGTCTCTCATTTCACATGCAGTACCAATAAGCAATACAGCGCTTGACTAAACTATTATGAAATCAATTTAACAAAAGCTGTAAGCAAATCTAATACTTTACACAATTGATACTTTTGGAGCTGAAATTAAAAAATATAAACATTCGAGGAATATACAAGTTTTTTGTTTCTTGCAGAACGAAGTCCTTAGATGAATACCGATGGACTTTCGTTGCTGTTGTGATTAAACTCTTACAGCTAACTGTACATTTCGTGCCAGCTCACCATCCCCTGGGACGGACAGCCAATCACTGCCCCCGATCCGGGCTCTCGGCCAGGGCCGTCTAGCACAGTCGGGTTTTGAACCGCGGCTGTAATAGGCAGCTCGCACTCGTAAAGCGGATGCTTAGACCGCTACGATATCCGAGAGGCCCCAATCGATGAATAACTTCACAATAACCTGCAATCACATGCACGTGCTAGTCTCGATCTTCAGCAACACAGAGTGGCAAAAAACACTCAAATTCTCAAAGTTAAGGAGAAAATGTTGAGCCTCAATAACCTCTTAAAGAGGGAGCAGGGGTAGCTTTGATATGTTTGATCGTCTTGAGACGCCAGCCAGTACTCAATCAATATTTACCCTAAACTTTGACTTTAAAATGATTGCAGGTGTCTTCCCGGGCACAGTTAGACACAAGTTCAGCAATCACAAAAATGAACCAAATTGCGTTTGTGCGAGAAAAAAGAAACATGCTTTTATTTTTTAAGTGAAGAGACCTTTCAAATGTAATAATACGGAGGACGAGCACCGGCAGGGATTTCTCAGAAGAGACGACTGGAAAAGTTGATCTTAGCCAGGAATAACCTGCTTGCATTAGCAACGCGCCGGGCCTGCAAATCTGCAAGGTTTGAGACTTTTGAATTTATTTTCGAAATCATTTTGTTTTCGGCTTAACTTGTTTGCAATTTGTTAAGCTCATCACACCCCAAGCATCAATCCTTCTACTGTTCATCGGCATCACAAATTGCTATTTTGTTTTTACATGTGAATAGTGAATATTTAAATCCGATGTCTGAGCTGGAAGGACGGAAGGGGTGCCCGTCTCCAGTAATGGAGCATAAATTACGCCCTGGAGATCGCGTGCAGTCGGTGTTGCACATTTGCCACGTTTGACCTTTGACCTTAGGGAAATCCAGGCGTGGAAACTAAATGAGCCGGGCAGGATGGGATTGGCCTGGGCTCTGTAGCATCAGCGCTTCTCCTGCAGGTGGAATTCTCAAAAACAACTTCATTTAGAGCGTCCACGTCGGGTTGAGTGAGTGGCCAAAGGTTTATGTTCATGTTTATGTTTCAGATTTTTTCCTTATTCTTCTCCCAATGGCTAATTATGCCCTCAGATTTTTTTTTACTCAACCTCCCCCACAAGTTGGCCACCCGTCTCTATGGGGCAAGCTAATTTCCCGTGAGTGGCGATCTCCACCTCCTCCGAGATGGAACCCAGCCACTTTCCCTTTCGCACTTCTCTGCGAGTGCATGCCGGCTCTGTCTACCCCTGGGGCGGACAGCCAAACGTTGCCCCCGATCTGGGCTCCCAGCCAGGGCCGGTCTGACACAGTCGGGTTTTCGAACCGCAACCGCAATAGGTAGCTCACACTCGCAAAGCACCAGTCAACGCGAGTTCGTTACACCGCTACGCTATCGGAGCCCCAAAGGCTAGTTATTTTAACAGCGTCAGAGGACGCACAGTCTTCTTCTGCCTCTCTGTTGGAACGGGGCTGATCTTCCCAATAATTTAGCGCATCGGCACGATGTGCTTGCCGGACGACCAAATTAGATTTGCTTCAAAATGCCTTTAACCCTGTAAACACACAGTGAGAATCATTGCAGATTGCTGGAAAATGCATATGTTGCAAAAAGGAGCATACGTTTAACTGTCAAAATAAAAGAGACGCTTGAGTAAACGAAGAGTTCTGGCGGCTCCGTTGTGATGTCGTGGTGTTTATTTCCCTCGGAGTGCATGGCCATCTCAGTCACCAGATCTCAACCAAACTGAACACTTATGGGAGATTCTGGAGCGGCACCCGAGACAGCATTTTCCGCCATCTTCAACAAAACAACTAATTATAGGGTTTCTTGTGAAAAAATTGTTTTGCTTCCCTTCAATAGAATTCCAGAATCTAAGCCAAGGTGCACTGAAGCTGTTCTGGTGGCTCTTGGTGGCCCAGCGCCCTATTAAGACACTTTATGTTGCCATTTCCTTTACTTTGGCTGCGTACCTGCAGGCTTAGATTGTGAGTCCCCTCCAAGCAGGGCAGAGCATTTAAAAGCAAGGATCGTTATGGTTAAGGACTGATGAATTGAAGAGTGCTTTTCCAAAACCCACTCAATGGACTGAATGAGTTTTGGTAAACTGTATTTTTCAAGGTGGGTATTATTTTTCTGATAAATGGTTAGATATTAGCAGTTTTACTTTAACACTATTATTCTTAGGGATTTAAGTATTAAAACGTGATTTTTCATGCAAAAAAACTCCACCGATTCAAAATAAACAAAACTGTAGATTTTCTCAAAATTGGTCACAGTGGACTGAGTGAGTTTTTGGAAAAACATTCAATTGATCCTGTTAAGGATGCCATAAGTAACGACAGATAATCAACTCAGGTTACATCTCGAGGATCATTTTTGCCATTTAATTTTAGAACACAATCAAGCTCACGAGAACAAAGAGAGAAAAATAAAGAAAGAGGGGGGGGGTGAAAAAAAGGGAAAATATTACATTTACCCTTAAAATGAAAGCCCTTCAAAAGAGCATTCGAATGAATGGATGGAGTGATGGGCTCCGATAGGCAAAATGGGCCGTCTCTTCCACACGCAAAGAGAGATGAAGACCGCAAAGAGGGTTGATTTTCAATCCGTTCATCACATTCACCCCCGACTCCAGAATCAATGCCAGATGTCAGGAATGATAGGTTCCTGTCATCTCCATAGAGACGGACCTGTACTCAAAGGAGACGGGGGGGGGGCGGGGGGAAGGGGAGGGGATGGGGGAGAGAGAAATGATCTCTCTGCTCTCACTGGCTACGGATGGGGAGTTCAGTGGGATTAGAATCAAATTACAATCGATTGGGGGGCCTGGGTGGTGCAACCGGTAAAAGCACTTGTCCTAAGTGCATGTTGCCTACTGCAGCCTGGGGTTTGGCCCGGCCTGGCTCTAGCTCAGTAGTCCCGTTCGGGGGCAGCGATTGGCTGTCCGCCCCAAGGGCAAGGTTGGATCTTGAAGTTCATGGGCCCTAGGCCCCGCCTCCGTTTTGGCCTTCCCAACCCCCCTTCTGGCATGGCATTCTGGGAGATAGAGTTCTTAGATTTAACGTTAGATTGGAGATATGATTTCATTTGCGGTATTTACTACTGCTACTAAAAATAATAAGGATCCTGTGCGATGAACATATATTTATTAGGCATGTAGTGTTATTAAGTGTAATATGAATCATGTAGAAAATATATATATATATATTAAAATATAATATCAATATTAATATTTCCCCCATAATTCCGGGTCCAGGGGGGGGGGGTGAGGGAAGCTTGATGGCTTGGCGAGTTCCATCTCGGTGGAGGCAGTTCAGTGTCTTTGTCCCCATCAGTCCCAGGGTTGCAGCCGCAAACTTGCAGTATGTGAGGGGGGGTTGGGGGAGTGGGAGGGATAGCTGAATTAGAAGAGGGTACAATTGGCCCCTAAATTGGAAGAAAATCTGAAAAATCTGATCAGGAGTCCCAGTCAACTCCCATAAATCTTGGAATCATCAATTTCTTGGGCGGCAGAGGCTAGCAACACAGGCTGGCAACTGGAGGGTTGCTGGTTCCAATCCCAGGAAGGCCAACTAACAAAAAAATGAACTGGAAACCGCAGGGATGCCAGTTCACTTCCCAGGGCACTGCCGAAGTGCCCTTGAGCAAGGCAATGAACCCCTAAAACTGCTCCAGGGGCGCCGTACTATGGCTGACCCTGCGCTCGGACCTCTCTGATGGTGTGTGTGCATCTAGGAGAGGTATGCGGAAAGATACATTCCAATTACCCTGCGTAAAACCTGTGTGCAACATGGCAAATAAAGATCCTTCTTCTGTCTGGAAAATACAAAGCTTTGCAACTGAATTGTCTAATAATTCCTCTAATTGTCTTTTTTTATGACATCTTATAAAATACAGTCATTGGATTTTTGTTTTTATTTTTCAATTTTATAATGAATTGCATTTAATATAAAGTGTCGCTTTTTAATGAAAACAGTGTTTCCTAGTGACGGAGGTCTGGAAATCACATCCTGCAAATCTCTCTAATGATCTCTAATGATCACAAAATGTGCATTAAATATTAAACCCATAGTCGGGCTGTATGTGACACGTTGGCTTCGAGAATCAAACTACTGTCAAATTCAATTCATTTTACCTCTCGTTCTAACCCTAGTGTTGCCTCTTACCCAGGGGCGAAACAACTTATTTTAACAGGGGTATGCAAGATGTGACTTCTCCTTCCTTCCCACCAACTGACTTCTTACTGAAATAGTAACACTACTGATTAATGTTTTTAATCCGTATATATATATATATATATATATGTAGGCTGTGACTTTATATACAGTGGGTGTAAAAGGTATTCAACCCCATTGGCATTTTTCACGTTTTATTTTCTTACTCCATGGAATCAAAATGGATTTAATTGGGATTTCTTGCCACTGATCAACACAAACTACTCTATTATGTCAAATAATAATACAAAAAACAACAGCTCTAAAGCTTTTTCTTAATTCATTACAAATAAAAAAACGGACGATAATTGATCAATCGGTTGTTGAAAACGTCTTGAAGTTCTACCATGTTCTTTTCCCCCCTCAAGCTTATTTCAACGCAACGCAAGTTTGGCTCGTTGCCAATTTCTCTGTCATTGAACTCTTCATTTTCCACAAACTGTTTAGTCTTAGTGACCAGGTGTTTACACTTTCAGCAATTAGGATCCCACTGATTTCACCTGCCACTCTATAATTTAATCAATTAAAAAATGTAACCTCTTTCTAAAGGATTAATTTGGCATGTAGCCCATGGAAGAATATGAGAGCATTAGTTGATATGACTGATTAAAAGTCCTGAGATGAGAATATGGGACATGTGTGATATGTATGGCCTGACACACGAAGGGTAAATCATCCTTCATAGACATTAAAAGTGTCTCATTAAGAACAATTAACAGCTTGTTATAAATCAGAGGCTGCAGTTATGATGGTAACAAAAACCAGCATGCACAGTGGGTCCCCAAGAGCAAATAAGAAAACTACTGTGCTGTAGGACCGAGGCATGACATCATGCTATAGGGATGATAGATGACGTCATGCTATGAGACTGAGGGATGATGTCATTCTATAGGGATGACAGATGATGTCATGCTATGAGACTGAGGGATGATGTCATGCCATAGGGATGACACATGATGTCATGCTATGAGACTGAGGGATGATGTCATGCCATAGGGATGACACATGATGTCATGCTATGGGACTGAAGGATGAATTGCCTACAGTTTTCTCAGGGATAGCACTCAATAGACCTGGATTCATTCCAAAATAATGATTCAACACTTATTATGTTGAATTGTACATCATCTGTTTGCACCACTCCATTATAAGAGTTAACTTTCATAAGTGTTTCACATATTCCTTTTCCATGACATATGATGATTCATTGCGAGGCTCTTGTCTTTGTTTTCACGTTGTTTTTGTATCTCCCGTCAGTCGTCCTGGTAATGTTTGTGTTTGCATCTGATCTCTGAGGATTCATTTCTTTTTTTATTTCTTTTTTTTCTGTTTTCATCTTAGTCTTTTTTTTTCCACCTTGTTTTGTCAGTTTTCTATATGCCCATTATTACTTTATTCATTACAGTTCTCAAATGACATCTCTATCCCAGACGATTGAAATTCATTTCACATTATGCATTCGTACAGAAGGATCTTTACTGACGCGGCTCAGGTTACGTGCTTCTCTCAAGGGTCATGCCTGCAGGCAGGCTGCATGGGATCTGATCTAACAACCCCCAGGTTACAGGCTGGGCCTAAAGGTGAAATACAGACACTTGGCGGCAGTAGACAGAGGGGCACCACCCGCTCACTAGCTGGATAGGATGTGACATCTCAGTGATTATATTTTATTTTATTTTCCCAATTTTAAGTAGCCAAATATACTCTCTATTTTTCATGTCAATTATCCCCTCCCTCGTACGAGAGCTCGCTGCCGTGGTCCTGAGACCGGCAGTGAGTGCTGTACCGCCTCCTCCGAGCCGGCACCTGCCACGGTCACCATAACACACAGGGCCACTCATATATGCAACCAGCTCGTATCGGCTTCCACCCCCTAGTGGCACTCCCGGCCAGACAGCGACCTGGTGGAATCGAACCCCGGTCGCAGTGGGCAGCGTTGGACGTTCTTACCGCTACATCACCCGGGAGGCTGTGACATTTCAGTTATTGATTTCGGCTGCATTGTGGATTTGTGGCCCTGTCTCCCTCGCGCCGGGAGGTACCAACCACGCCAACCACGCTTTCCTTCCTTTTCAGCTTGGTACAACCGCCGGATTCTTCTGATAATATTGCCATCTGACTGAGGAAATGTTTTGGAACCGAACAATTGTAGAAAATGTTAACATCGATGTAGCGCTCCCCTGCTGTTACCGTGTCATTCCACGGTGGGAATATTTGTTTCAAGGACACCCTGTATTTGATTGTGGTCAAATAAACTAAATTACTTTTGTGCCCCTGCCCCCCCCCCCCACCCAGTCGTGTAGATGTGTAGGTTTGTGATGAGTGCCTTGTAGGTGCCCATTAAACCAAACAATTATATTTACATTTACATTTACAGCATTTAACAGACGCTCTTGACCAGAGGGGTTTACAAAAAGTGAATTAATACATGGTAAGATTAATCATGGTTAGTGCCAGAGATCAGTGTAGTAATACAGCAACAGACATCATTGTTGGCACCTGCACATCATACCTGTAACACAGGGAAAGAAAAGTTTTATTGTTATCATTTTTTATCCATTTTTTTAACATGTAGACAGTGGTGATGGCAGTTAATGAATGTACAGAGTCAGTGGTAGTGGAGTCTGAAAAGGTGGCTTTTCAGTCTCTTGCAGAAGATGGCCAGTGATTCCGCGGTCCTGACCGAGTGTAGAAGGTCATTCCACCACCGAGGGGTCAGAGCAGCAAAGAGGCGAGACCGCGAGGAGCGGCTGCCGGGCGCCCGGAGGGACAGGACAGCTAATTAGCCAGAGGAGGATGAGCAGACGGGTCTACCTGGGGTGTAGGGAGTGATGAGTGTCTGGAGGTAAGAGGGAGCAGTACCCCTTGCAGCTTGATATGCCAGCACCAGTGATTTAAATGACCAACCACTGATTGGGTATTCAGGCCCCATGGGCGGGGCTTTCCACCTATTGGCCAAGTCGGGGTAGAGAAAAAAGGGGACAAGCAGGAAATAGATGACCTCCAATAATTTGCATTGCAAAGAGCTGTGTTGCCAGACGTCTGCAGCATTAATCTAAATAAATCACGCATTATTACACAGGTTTCTCTCCACACTTGCTTCAAGTGTGATCAATGCATGATTGTGCTGAACTAGTCCCTCTCTCCATTTGAAGCCCTTCTTAATGTATATCAAGAGTAAGGGACAGTGGGGCTGGCGGATAGCGTAGCGGTCTAATGCACCCGTATTTTGGCTGGTCCGGTACGAGTGCGAGCTGCCTATCACGGACGCGGTTCGAAACCCGTCCGACCGGCCCTGACCGTTAGCCCCGAACGGGGGAGACATTTTGCTGTCCACCCCAGGGGGAGGGTGAGCCAGGACAATTTTGTTGAGGAGCGGAAGGGCATGCCTCTAAAAAAGAGTAGGTGGGCGGGTTACGTCTCGGAGGAGGCGGATCTGCCAGCCCGGGAAATTGGCTCGAAGAACAGGCGACGCACTCGTGGGGGAGGGTGAATTGAAATGAATAAAGGGTATAATTGGCAACCAAATTAGGAGAAAAACTGGAAAATCTGAAACAAATCAAAATAAAATAAAGAGTAAGGGACAGTTAACATACGCCCAGACCGCCAAGACAGTTTCTCTTATTCAAGTGGACGAAACAGTCGAAGGAGCATTCATTCGCCTTGTTTTTAGGATCAATATGCAAATTGCTGGAGTTAATGGGAATTCTATACTTTGTGTGGCACTAATTATTTTTTCCTTAATTATGCTGGAATCGAGCATATGTAATGTGGCCTAGGACAGACCCTGCCACCATGGGACCTGAAGCAGCACTTTCCCACAACGAGATGGATGTTAACCAGGAGAGGAGAGGGGCAAAGCCAAATCCAATGGATAAACAAAATATATATCATCAAACTGAAGCTAAACATCCATGGATAAAAAAATGATATATACTGTATATATATATATATGTGTGTGTGTAATATAAAGGCTTCTGGCAGTTCTGTTATGGTGTGGGGTGCATATTCCTGGCATGGTTTAGGTCCACTCAACCCCTTAGAGGGCAAGGTAAACACCAATAAATACAAAGCCATTCTGAGTGATCACCTTCATCCTGTGGTGAAGCATTTCTATCCTGATGGGAGTGGTCTCTTCCAGGATGACAATGCCCCCATCCACAGGGCACGAGTGCTCACTGAATCGTTTGATGAGCATGTACACCATATGCCATGGCCGTCTCAGTCACCAAATCTCAACCCAACTGAACACTTATGGGAGATTCTGGAGCGGCGCCTGAGACAGCGTATTTCCACCAACACTAAATGATGGAATTTCCCGTGGAAAAATGGTCTTGCATCCATTTTTCCAATAGAGTTCCAGACACTTGTAGAATCTATGCCAAGGTGCATTGAAACTGTTCTGGCGGCTCATGGTGGCCCAACACCCTATCAAGACAATTTATGTTGGAGTTTCCTTTATTTTGGCAGTATACCGGTATATAACTATTTAAAAATGAAGATTTATAATATTTAATAAATAAGCATAACTGTACAAAGCCTAGCAACAGTACCAGCAAGCTGGGGTCCAACCCCACACGAGAATGCACATTTTTTGCTAACGATATTTTATGCATTTGTAGATGCAGAATATCAGGCCAAAGCACAAATAACACAGTTTGTATGTCAAGGGTAGGCAGGGGGTTTCTCTCCAGCAGTGCAGCTAAAATAGTGGTTCAAGCTGCCACCAGAGAACTAAAGACAGACTTAGACGGCCCAGCGCTATTAGAAATCCCTCGCCAGAAACACCCCTTACAGGAAATCCCAGTTTACCGGTGACCCTGGAAGCAAACCGATCAAGCACATTACAAAAGAAAGGTCTCATATTTTAGCATATTTGGAAGCGATACATTCAGCTGCGTCGAATCGTGCCAGCTTGTAGGGATTATCTTTGCATCCCGATAAACCGTAAGCCATCGATTCGGGTGTCAGACCAAGGGCACGAGTAGAATTGAACAAAAACAAAACGAAAAAACAAAACAAAGAAAAAAGCAAAACTGCACCACACATTTCCATTTTTTAAATGTATAACGTGCTATAAATAATGCTCGTTGAAGCTGTCTTCTGGTGCTCGGCTTGTTTTGATCAATCTGTCACAGTTTGTGTCAATTTGTCCCCCGTGGCACAGCGCGCAGCACACGATCACTCTCGCCGAGTCTCGCTGCTCACTGCTTAATGTTCTGTTCCGTCGGGTCTGTGCAGTTTAGCAGCATCACAGAGAGAGGCGGACATGGCTAGGAGGGTGGCACGCTTTCAGATCTTATAGATTCGGATAACGGAAGAAGAAGAAACAAAAACAGGAGGGCGCCTAGCAGCTTGTATGTTTTTCTTTGCCTGCCACTGTTTTAGATTTTTATTCCCCATTTTTCTCCCAATTTTTTTTTGTCAATTATACCCTCTCTTTTTCATGTCAATTATCCCCCTCGTATGAGAGGTCACTGCCGTAGACCTGAGACCGGTAGTGAGCGCTGTACCGCCTCCTCCGAGACGACGTTCACCGTCACCCACAGGACCACTCATATATGCAGCGATCTCATATCGGCTTCCCTCCCCCTCCCTTGGGGGACGGCCAATTGCTGACCCCTAGTGGCACTCCCGGCCAGAGCCGAGCTGGCGTGACCTGGTGAATTTGAACCCCTGCCGCAGTGAGCAGCGTCAGACATTCTTACCGCTACACCACTGGGGAGACCCTCACTGGTTTAGATTTAGATTAAAAAATGAGGAGCCTCCCACGTGGTCTAGTGGTTTCAACGTCCGACGCTGGCCACGGCGACCGGGGTTCGATTCCCCGTCACGCCAGAGTCGGCTCTGGCCGGGAGTGCCATCGTGGCGGCAATTGGCTGTCCGCCCCAGGGAGGGGGGAGGGAAGCCGACACAGTTCGCTGCGCATAAGAGTGGTTCTGGGGTACCAGAATTACAGTCGACAGCTCGGCGAGTGTTGTCTCGGAGGAGGCAGCGCTTTGCCTTTGTCATTGCCGGTCACAGGACTACGGCAGCGAACTACGAGGGAAGGGATTGAACTAAGCACAGCGGGAGTAATTGGCTACCAAATTGGGGTAAAATGTGAAAAATGTCAAAGAAATGAGGAGCATTTGCAATGGAGAGTTTACTCTCTCCATGCGTTCCGGAAGACCTGGAACAATGCTTACAGGTTAGAGGATGTTGACACTTGGCTCACTATCTTATGTCGTTTTTTTTTTTTTTTTTTGGGGGGGGAAATAATCAATTCCTATCAGATGAGCATTTATACTATTTTGGAAATAAAGTATTCGTCTTGCATTGAGATGTTTGTAATAAGTCATATTTAATCGCAATATTCCATCCATCCATCCATCCATCCATCCATCCATTATCTAAGCCGCTTATTCCTGGTCAGGGTCGCGGGGGGGCTGGAGCCTATCCCAGCATGCGTTCCGGGCGAGAGGCAGGAATACACCCTGGACAGGTCGCCAATCCATCACAGGGCACACACACCATTCACTCACACACTCATACCTACGGGCAATTTAGACTCTCCAATTAGCCTAACGTGCATGTCTTTGGACTGTGGGAAGAAACCGGAGTACCCGGAGGAAACCCACGCGGACACGGGAGAACATGCAAACTCCGCACAGAAAGGCCCCCGGCCTGGATTCGAACCCGAGACCTTCTTGCTGTGAGGCGACAGCGCTATCCACTGCACCACCGTGCCGCCCAATCGCAATATTGAGGGGTAAAATGTGTCAACAAATGTTATTCTGCAAGTGATGTTGTATTGTATTTATTATGTTCAAAGTGCCCGACGGCGGTTACTGAGTTGTATAAAGAATATCCAGTAAGACAAATTCTGTGCAGTGTTTGATATGAGAGGAGCTCTATTCATTACACACTGTAGTAATGAATTCAAGATATTTATACCATGGCTTGGTTAAACACTCGACTGTGATTGGTTGAGAGGGTGTTGATCATTTTCCAGTAAACCGCACGGAGAAACATAATAGCGCGCGGCTATGAGGTATAGTTCCAGCGAAAGTGGCGGTTCCCAATCGCGGCTCCAAATCAATACACAACGTACGCTCAGCATTCCATTTCAACTCACCAATTCAACTGAAAATAACAGCAAAAGAGTACTAGGTTATCAACAGAAAACATAGCTCTATGGCAAATGTGTTTAATTCGGTCTGAGTGTTTATGTCTGTTGCAGGTAGCCGTGGTATAAGCGGAATAAACCAGGCTGTGCAGTTGTGTGAAAATAAATCACTTCAGGGCGGTGAACCCCTCGGCTTTGCCTCGCGACCGAATCACACCGCCCCGTCGTGGTTTATTTTATAACAGTACGTTTATTTCTTACTTAGTTCACATTTAGTGCTGCAGATCCTGCAGATCCTTCACTCAGCTATTCCCCTGCTCCAGCTGCAGGGAGGCTGTGTGAGTTTCACACATCACTCTAATATTCAATATTTCCTTGGGTGAACTCAATATTACTCAGGACAGGCAGCATATGTTTGAGCAGCTACCAACGCTGAGCCATGGCAAGCACGATTAGGTCAAATTGCATTCGACCTTGAAGTTGCAACTGAGTACAGAGAGTGATGGAGAGGGAAGGAGGGAGGGAGAGAGAGAGAGAGAGAGAGGGAGGGAAAGAGAGGGAGGGGAGCGAGAAAGAGATGGAGGAAGAGAAGGAGAGGGAGGGAGAGAGAGGGAGGGAGAGGGAGCAAGAGAGAGAGAAAGAGAGTGGTTTATATCAACATTACTCAGACAGACATGTTCCAGCAGAGTCATAAAACCTACAAACATTGCTCAAAGGGAGGAGAAGTGTAGATGCCTCTTGTGCTGGACCGTGGCCTGGATTCAATCCACGCTTGTCCTTAATTTTGATTTACGAATAACTGCAAATAAATGTCTTTTTGAAAAAAAAAAAAAAAAACTAAATGCTAACACTTGCATGCAATTGTAAAATTGTCAATGTTACATGCAACATTTTTTTTTTCTGTGGTCTGGAGTTTTTGCGCAGTAAAAATGATATTTCCAATGAGATCGAATATTTAGCTTATTTTTTGATAACAAATGTACTTAGTAGCACTTTTTCGTCTGGAAAGTACAACGTAAAAAGGACTTATTGGGCAGCCTCCCTCTCCTGTACACTTGTAAAGAAAGGCAGCTGCACTCCGCAGCTCTTAATCCCACAAGAGAGCGAGTTCATTAAGAGAGTCTCGTCTCATCCGGCCTCCTCCGCCACCGCCGCGGTGATTGAAAAATGGCCAGCCATTCACAGCGCAGAATTAGAGCAAGTGATACGTACAGAAGACGTACCCCTGCTACATGTGTCATCTTCCCTTTCGGACATTAATCCGCGATTGAAAGCATTTTCTGTGTGGATCGTTGTGCTGGACTGTGCAGAAAGCGTGGTACCACTGAACTCAGAGTGGTGACGATTCTCAGAGTCCTGTATTGTCGGGAGGGCGAGGAAATCCCTCACTTCTTGTGACGTTCGGTGCCCTGATTCAGCGCTCTGGCACCAAAGTGCCTCTGTGACGTGTGCATTTGGAGCAAAGCGTTTATGGTGTGGCTCGGTAGGTGGAGCGCGGCGCTGACAACGCTTAGGTTGTGGGTTCAATTCCCACTGGGACCACATATGCTGACAAATGCATGCATTCACTACTGTGTTACAGGTATGGTACACAGCTACCTGCAATGATGTCTATCGCTGTATTACTGCACTGATCTCTTGTGCGAACTATGATTGTTCCTACCGTGTATTAATGCACATATTGCAAGTCGCTCTGGATAAGAGCGTCTGCTAAATGCTTAAAATGTAAAAAAATGTAAGTCGCTTTGGATAAAAGCATCTGCTAAATGACATATATAGTGTATACATAAGTACGCAAACTTGCATGGATTCATGGAAATATGTCATTGCATGTGCAGAGCCAGGTAAACCCTGCCATGGCAATGATTGAAAAATGATCGTCTCAAAGTAAATGAACAATGGCCATGTGACACTGGGAGAGGTGGAGGGAGGAGTGGAGAGGGCTGTGCCTCCTCTGGGAGGGATGGAGGGAGGAGTAGAGAGGGCTGCGCCTCCTCTTTGAGGGGTGGAGGGAGGAGTGGAGAGGGCTGCTCCTCCTCTTTGAGGGGTGGAGGGAGGAGTAGAGAGGGCTGCTCCTCCTCTTTGAGGGGTGGAGGGAGGAGTGGAGAGGGCTGCTCCTCCTCTTTGAGAGGTGGAGGGAGGAGTGGAGAGGGCTGCGCCTCCTCTGGGAGGGGTGGAGGGAGGAGTGGAGAGGGCTGCGCCTCCCTTTTGGCTGCTGTCAGGTGTTCCTGTTCCCTCCCACAGCCTGGAGAGGACTACAGGGCCTTGGACAGCAGCGGCCTCACTTACAAGCAGGCTCACCTGGGGCTAATGAGCAATCAACTCAGCTGTGAGCCATTGCCTTCGTTAGGCCTTCTGTAAAAGCACAGCCTGCCATGTCTGAAGAGAGAGTTTTGGGGGGCATGGAGGCAGAAGTGCAGGGTTTTTTTTGTTGCTGTTTCCCTCTATTGGATAGTTTTTAGTTAAATGCTTTATCTTTGTCTTTGGTTTAATTCTTTGGAAAAAAGGTAATAAATTGGCCGTTGGCCTATTGGAACAAAGTTTTTGTTTGGTCTTTCATCCACTCACCACCTGGCATGGTGGCCACCCCTGCCACCTTGCTACAAGCCATTATGACGGTGAGGTTATGAATGACAGCATCACATCAGAGCTCTTTCCATAATCAAAAATAGGCCATGGTGACTCCAGCATTTGTTGCAGCTGCACAAAACGAGCATCAGTGCTGACTCACGCACTGCAAACTGCGAGCACACCGCCCCCTGAATCACTCGCCCCACGATAACGCGCAGATTCCCATAACTCACGCTTGTGGATTCGGTGCCCAATTTACCGTGACGTTCCAAAATTGAGTGGGCGTGATGCACCTACTGTACGCAGGCACCGTAAGAATTACCTGTACTTGTAGTTGACAACTGCAAAAAAAGAAAAATAAAGCATTACATTACATAACTGTAAGCTGAAATGTCAAAAAGAACATGTGTCTCAATTTCTGAAAAATCGGGAGCTATTTACCAATTAAAGTGTTGGTAAAGTATTAGGTCGAAGGAGTGAGTTTAAAGTGAGGGAGGGATGGCTCTTGTGATGTCATAAAAGACACAGAGGGATGGCTCTTGTGATGTCATAAAAGACACAGAGGGATGGCTCTTGTGATGTCATAAAAGACACAGAGGGATGGCTCTTGTGATGTCATAAAAGACACAGAGGGATGGCTCTTGTGATGTCATAAAATACAAGGAATCGGTGAGAAAACAGTGGGGAGCAGCGGTCGGGAGCAGCGGTCGGGAGCAGCTCTCCGAATGCCCAGCTGAATTTAAATCTCTTCTACCACTGCATTAAAAACACCTATTATATTGTTCCCCAGTAGGTCCCATTGTTTTCTTTTTGAGTTTTTTTGGTGCAAGTGGAGAGGGAGGTGTCATTCCAACAAGGTTCAGTCTCGCACACACACACAATTTGAATGATTAACATTACATTTCCCAATGACGCAAAATTTATTCTCTATTTTCCTCCCAGACAACGTGATCTGTCATTTGTATCTCCACACCGCAGTTCATCAAAAATAAACTTCATATTTTTTTCCAACTGTTACCAAAAAAGTGTCAAAGCAAGAATAAAGGCAGCTGGCAGCTAACAACTTTGTGATTTAACGTGCTGATAACTTGACCACGTTGTTGTTAATGCTTATGTTTATTCCATTTCAATGGAGCCGCAATATAAAGTTAATGATTTCTTTCCCCCTCCGGTCCCACCGTACGCTGCGGTCTGGAAGAGGATCAAACCGCTCGCACGCAGCACGGTGTGAGACATTATCATCGGACTCACCCGCCAACAAAAACCTTTTGTGGGAAGATTACCCCCTTGTTATATCTTATATAGCTTAAGATAATATATATATATATATATATATATATATATATATGCCCAGCTCTTGGATTCACGGAACTTGGCATCCCCCACCACAATGTCATAACTGCCTGTGCGCTGCTTCCTTCTCGGAGAAATGTCAATACTAAAACCCCGAGCCATTACACACATCGGAGGAGGGAGGCCTGTAATGACTCGTTGGCATTAACGAGGCGTTTCATCACCTTCCCCCTGAAGACAAGTGTGTGCTTTACATTTAATGCCGAGCCTCGGAGCCAGACCGCCATCGTCGGCCTTCCCGCTCCCGACTCTAGGGCCCCATCTTTTTTCACTATTTTCTTATATATATATATATATATTTTTATTTTTTTTCTTGCCGTGATTCATATTACACTTACATGCCTAATAAATATATGTTCATCACACAGGACCCTTATTATTATTATTAGTAGTAGTAGTAGTAGTCGTCATAAAAAATTAATAACTAAAATTAAATCATATCTCCATTCTAACGTTAAATCACTCCACTAACTCCATCTCCCAGAATGCCATGCCGGAGAGGGAGTTGGGGGACCCAAAACGGAGGCGGGGCCTTGTGCCCATGAACATCAAGATCCGGCCCTGGGGAATACCTTCGGGAAGGAGCGAGAACACAAAGCCGTTTAGAGCAAAACACATTTGTCCACAAAGCACAAAGCCCACTGTCATTCAAACCCCCTCCCCCTAGAGTTGCATACAGCCGACTCGGTTTGTTTGAATATGAGTTTATTATGTCACTAATAACTAATAGGAAACACTAACACCATTGCTAAACTGTGTTCTGTACGTATGCTCGGAGGCTCTAAGAAGCTTAGGGGTTTTTTTCAGTCAAAGACAACACTGATGTTATTAAATTATGTATTCATATGACATAACGTTATAGCTGAAGTTATAATAAGAATACATAATGAGGAGAACGGGCCGTTCAGCCCATCTAGGCTCATCATGTCCTAATCTAAAGAGTATCTAGTACTGCATCTAGCCTGGAGTTGAATAGCCCAAGTGTTTCTGCCTCTACTACCCGACCTGGCTGTTCCAGGCATCGACAACTCTCTGTGTAAAGAAAAACTTTCTAATATCTGTGCGGAATTTGCCTTTAACTAATTTCCACCCGTGGCCTCTTGTTCTGCTAATAATGCTATAATGTAACCAAACTGGTGATGAAAGAGCTGAATAAGTGGTTCATTTACGTCCGTGTAATGATAGAAAACTGCATGTAACCATTATAAAAATGTTGTCCTATGGGGGGCAAGTATTGACTGACTTTCTGGAAAGAGAACTATAATACACACAAAGTAAAATTATGTGCATATATTGATTTATACGAGCTGTTACATTTGCAAATCGCACGTACACCCTGCTCAATTAGCAAGCAAGAAATCATGACGTTGGTGTGAAGGCCATTATCTGAGTGTATTCAAATAAAAAATGTGTTTTTCTTAAAAAAATATATATTATTATGAATATTATTATGTGTGAGAACTGTGTCTATTTTTCAATGAGGCTGTGCAAGGCAGTGGGTTGAATTAAACAAAGGAAAAATATTCGGATCCTATCCGACATTAAAAAAGCGCTCATTTCCTGAGGTCTGTCCGTGCTGCAGGAAGGAAGCGTATTGCTCTCAGTAAACAGTCCTGTTAATGAAAATGTAGATCATCAAAAAAAATGAAAATGTGTCAATCCAGTGTGTACTAATCTCGCAGCTGGTACAAAGCTTAAGCATGTTTATTGATAATAATAAAAACGTTTTTTTGGAGGGGCACAGCTACCTAATAAGATGGTTTGTTATCTCACGAAGAGTTCCAGGAAACACTGGTGTTATGGGGGATGCAGTGTGATTCTCTCACCTTCCTGTGGGGGTGGTGAGGAGAACACAGGAGCAAACTAGGACACTGCCATGTACTGCCAAACTAATACAGCTGCTGTCCCTTCAGCACTGACAGCAGACTGAGAGACCTACAGGGCCACAGACAGCAGACTGACAGACCTACAGGACCACAGACAGCAGACTGACAGACTGGCAGACCTGCAGGACCACAGACAGCAGACTGACAGACTGACAGACCTGCATAACCACAGACAGCAGACTGACAGACTGACAGACCTGCAGGACCACAGACAGCAGACTGACAGACCTACAGGACCACAGACAGCAGACTGACAGACCTGCAGGACCACAGACAGCAGACTGACAGACCTACAGGACCACAGACAGCAGACTGACAGACCTGCAGGACCACAGACAGCAGACTGACAGACTGACAGACCTGCAGGACCACAGACAGCAGACTGACAGACCTGCAGACTGACAGACCTGCAGACTGACAGACCTACAGGACCACAGACAGCAAACTGACAGACCTGCAGGACCACAGACAACAGACTGACAGACCTGCAGGACCACAGACAGCAGACTGACAGACTGACAGACCTGCAGGACCACAGACAGCAGACTGACAGACCTGCAGGACCACAGACAGCAGACTGACAGACCTGCAGGACCACAGACAGCAGACTGACGAACCTGCAGGACCACAGACAGTATTGAAGCCGGTCACTCCAGCTGCTGAAAGTCGGAGCTGGTGTGATCCTGGAGTGTGTGCTTGGACTGGCTGGCTTTAGTTTCAGTGCTGCTCTGGAGGTTTCAGCAGACAAGCGTGCACTCTCCTCCAAAACGTATGATGTCAGCCGGCCCTTATTTCCACACTGCAGTTTAAATATGACACTTCACCTGCACCTTTATACAGGCCGACTGTGGGTGCACGATTGACCAGCAGGGGTTGCTGGTGAGCGATGACACATGGTCATCCAAACAACTAAATGCCTCCCTCCCTGGGCAACGCCAATTATGTGTCACTCTGTGTGACAGTTGGCCATAGTTGACACTGGCACCATCTGAATTCAATACCAGACCATGGGGCTCGTGCATACACTAGAATAGTGCCATTACAGGATGCAGACAGTGGGGCTCATCCACACACTAGAACAGTGCCTTAACAGGATGCAGACCATGGGGCTCATCCACACACTAGAACAGTGTCTTAACAGGATGCAGACAGTGGGGCTCATCCACACACTAGAACAGTGCCTTAACAGGATGCAGACTGTGGGGCTCATCCACACACTAGAACAGTGTCTTAACAGGATGCAGACCGTGGGGCTCATCCACACACTAGAACAGTGTCTTAACAGGATGAAGACCATGGGGCTCATCCACACACTAGAACAGTGTCTTAACAGGATGCAGACCGTGGGGCTCATCCACACACTAGAACAGTGTCTTAACAGGATGCAGACCGTGGGGCTCATCCACACACTAGAACAGCATGAGTCCCCCAGCAGCCTACCAGATTTGTATTGAATAAGGACACTGCAACAGCTACCTCTTAATTGGTTATCTATGCCCCTTCTCCTTGTCTCAGCACATGAAATAATCGTATCTCTTCTCTTTAAATTGTTCAGATGACTTTCTGATGACTGCCGTGTTCCCCAAATTAATGTTCCTCATAAACACTCACACCCTCCAAACTGACAGTCACGATGCATTTTAAAAACGTTGTACTTGTGAAAGCAGAAATGTTGTGATTATCTGCCAGGTGAATGGAGTGCGCCGTGGCCAACGTTCGCGGCGGGCTCGCGGCGCAGCGTTTTCATTAGTCCTCGTCTCACAACATCAGAGGACACCTTTGTCTCGGCTCTAGCATCTCTCCAACATCTTCTTTGCTCTCGTGACAGCGGGTGAATGGATACCTTGGTTTTAAGTGTCCAACACACCAGAGATGGCCTGTCAAATGTGCATGTAGAAGTGTGGTATGCTCCGTCTCCCCCCTCCAAACGCCCAAGCAGTGTTTCTCAATATTCTGCGGGGTGTGTGTTTGGAGACGTCTCCCGTGGCAGCGGCGGGGAAATGAAGCTCTTTGACTGCATGGGCTCAGCAGCAGCAGCTGAACACTCAGGCAGGCAGTCATGAAAGAGAGGGAGAGAGGGAGAGAGGGAGAGGGGGAGAGAGTGAGAGAGAGGGAGAGGGGGAGAAATAGAGAGAGAGAGGGAGTGAGAGAGAGGGAGAGAGAGGGAGAGAAATAGAGAGAGGGAGAGAGTGAGGGAGAGGGGGGAGAGAGAGTGGGAGAAAGGGATAGAAAAAGAGATGGAGAGAGAGGGAGGGGGAGAGAGAGTGGGAGAGAGGGGGAGAGAGAGAGAGGGGGAGAGGGAGAGGGAGAGAGAAACAGAGAGAGATGGCAAGAGAGAGAGAGGGAGGAAGAGGGAGAGAGAAAGAGAGACAGAGAGAGAGAGGGAGAGAGACAGACAGACAGACAGACAGGCATGAAAACAGGTTATGAGCTCTTTCCCCGGATCGCCGTCCCCGGAGTGTGACTCAACTTGGGTGGAAATCTATCTCAAAGCAGATTTGCCCTTGGAAAAAGAGAGGGAGAAAATGAAAGGGAAAAGCAGAGAAGGGAGGAAGGGGCATAAAGTATGTGAAAAAAACTGTCCCGTTACCAGCCATTTTCCGCCAGATATTTAAAACCAAAGACACCCCCCTTCCCTACACTATAGGACCCAAAGAGCCCAGCTGAAGCGCTAGCCTTCGCTGCTGTCACGTGCCCCGTGGTCTGGAGCGCAATCCTGCGATGACTGTGGCCTGGGGTAGTGACTGGACAATGAGGTTGTCATGACACCAAAAATGGGTGGAGCTACAATGAGCTGTCCGTCACTGACTCGTTTGAACCAATCAAGTGGTTTTACTCTTCAAAACAAATCACGTGAAAAAAACAAACCGGGGCGGACGTGGTTTTCACTTGATCTAAGCCCGCAATGGATGAGCCACTCCGGACAGACGGCAGACATGGCTGACCATAAAAATGATTACATTACAGCAGTGAGCACCTCCTTCAAATACAGCTGCAAACTCCTCCCTCAATTACAGCGCTACGCTCCTCCCCCAATTACAGATAGGGTGGCCATTTTCAAAACCCCAGAATGGAGGACACTTCAGGCAGCGGCAATTTAACATGTAAATCCGTGCTCTTTTGCGTCTGCTAAATGCTTAAAATGTTGTATGAAGTCTTCCTTTCGGCATTTTGCAGGGCTAGCTACGATAGCACTCAAAGAAACATTGTGTGGCTTGCCGCTCGCGCCCACAGTGTACGTAAGAACATCATAGTAAAGCGTAGTATTTGTTGACATTTATTAGGCCAACGACACGGGCGACTTGTTATTTGACAAATACACAAACCAATAAGAAGCACGTTCGAATCTTCAAACTTGATTCAATGAAGAATTGAGTATTTTTCTAGTCTAGACTTCAAAAGGAGGTCAAATGGACTCCTCCCCCAATTACAGCCCTGAACTCCTCCCTCGCCGCTTACATCACAGATATGCCGCGGCGCACCCAATGATTGGTTGAAATCAGTGAGTTACTGGTAGCATGTGGTAGCTCCACCCATTTCTGGGGTCACAGCAACCTCATCCACCCGTTACTAGGGAGCAGACGCAACATCGCCCAGCAGACTGACAGGGGGGGGGGGGGCAGGGTATCCCCTCCTCAACTGTTCACTCACCCACAGTCGAGTCTCAAAATGAGAGGGAGTCAGGAGGCTCCGCTCTTTCAGCCCGAGTGCAGGCACGCACAACTTTGTGATTGATAAACGCACAAATGGAGGGAGATTATTCTCTCTCCTCCGGGCGACACCTACAATTGATCTCCACGCCCCCGGAGCTCTGAACCTCCGTTATTACCGTACGTTGAAAAGAAATAAATAAATATCAATAAAAAAGTTTGTCCAGTAGGCTTGCAATGATTTTCTGCATATTTAAATACTCCAGAAATCCAATTTTAAAATATATATATATATATTCTGAAGGGTTTTTTTTCCTTGATTAATCATTATTACTTTTTTTTGAAATTATAAGTTTCGTAATACCATAATAATTGTGGCTTTAGGCCATAGGAAATAAATCACATTTTTATATTCCATAACTCTGAAGCCCTGACTTTAATATATGGCATGAATGTACCGTATATAACTATGCAAATAATGGGTTGAATATGTATTGGATCGTTCCAGGACTGAAATTACACAGTGACAAGCGCTGCACTTGTGCCGGTCTGTTACCGCTCTGTGCACAAACTCCAGAGCCAACAAGAGAGAGGAAATTAAAGGTTAAGGTTAAGTATAAACAAGATGTGCCAAGATCTAGGATCAGTTTTGCCTTTTAGCTCATAATGGATGAGGTTAAGATATGGACCGGGAAAACTGATCTAAGATCAGCAATCCAAGACTCTGAGACACTTTATATATATATATACTGTCCCTGATCTTTACCACTGTTTTCAGACCAGATCTGGGTTAGGCCTGGGTCAAATACATATTTGAAATACTTCACCTCTTTAGGTGCCAGTGAAATGTGGAAAGAAAATATAACCCTGCAATTGTGTGTAAATTTTCTAAGAAACTAGCCAAAATGGAAAATCACATGAAAGAAGAATTTTGTTCAGAATATCAGTTAAAATGGAGGTAGCTTTTAAAATGGCCAGTAATCTTTTTGACCTCTCAACCCAACTGAACACTTATGGGAGGGAGATTGGGGAGCAGAGCCTGAGACAGCGTTTTGGATGGAATTTCTAGTGGGAGAATGGTGTTGCATCCCTCCAATAGAGTTTCAGACACTTGTAGAATCTATGCCAAGGTGCATTGAAGCTGTTCTGGCAGTTTGTGGCAGCCCAACACCCTATTAAGACACTTTATGTTGGTGTTTCCTTTATGTTGGCAGTTACCTGTATATATATATATATTATATAATACACAGAGTCCATGTAATCTTCACTCAAGTTTTACAGAGGAGGCCTATCTCCCTGGAAACGATCCAACGAGTGCTTTTTGCTCAGCTTCCTGACTCTGTACAAATATCAAACATTTCACAAATTGCCCTTCCAGCAGTAAAATATTAATAACCAGACTGACTTCCAGCCCGTCGGCTTCTCCCTCTCTCATTCCACCCAAATGCAATCACAATGTTAACTGTTTAATTGGGCAGGCAGACACGATTAGAATTGAAAGTGATTTGAAAAGCATTTCATTAGGGACAATGGACACCCGTGATTAAAAAGTGCCAGGCTCACACTGGCACATGATGATGTGTGCCTCCCAATTCACAATGCTCACAAAGGCGGCCGCTTGGCCTGTTGGCTAAGCAAAAAAAACACAAAAAAAGCCAGCGCCGGCTGAACTGCAATAAGATTTTCCCAAACAAGATTAGTCCATTTTTCTGAATTATCATTCATTTTTGGGGAGGGGGGGGGTGTTATTGACCTTCCACTGAGCAGAAGGTCAAACCGCCCCGCAAGCAGAAGAAAAAAAAACTTTTACTTTTCAGCTTGTGTGTGTGTGAGTCACAGGCCACGTTTGTGATTGGCTTTCAGCAGGTCTGGGACCCTATCCAAGAGGGAGATTAGGAGCGCTCGAGGGTATTCTTTAGAGGAACAATGCTGATGCTAGACTCGCATTACCGGGATTCGTCAGCAGTGACTTTTGAATGCGGTGAGCAGGGCCCGCAACTCGCCCGCACACCAGCGCCGCCCTGCTGGCCGCACGTCCCGACGCTACGCGTCGATCCTCCGTAAGTGGCCTTGTCAGGTGACAGCTCGCCTCCGTTGGCCAACAGTCGCCCGTATCCGCAGCGAATAAGCATATCCGCGAATAAACTCCTCGGGGTTGTGTGACAGCAGGAGTCTCCAAACCCAGGTGAGCTCTCTCGAGCGTCTTCAAAGGGAAGTTACAGTTTGTCCGTTTGTAAGATTGCTATCCGGTGATGTGATTGGATCTAGCAAGATTAGGCCAGCATTACATTATAGGTCAGTGGTTGAGTTGGCTTGAATCAATTGCTTCCAATTGCAGCTCCACCTTCACAAGATTGTGATTCGTCAGATGGAGTTACTGACTATTGGTTCATTAGCCAATCACATCCCTGGAAGTTGGGCAGATTTATCTCACATCAGAGTGTCAACCTGGTCAGGCTCATAGTACTGTAGGGTTATGAGCAGCCTGGTCAGGCTCACAGTACTGTAAGGTTATGAGCAGCCTGGTCAGGCTCATAGTACTGTAAGGTTATGAGCAGCCTGGTCAGGCTCATAGTACTGTAAGGTTATGAGCAGCCTGGTCAGACTCATAGTACTGTAAGGTTATGAGCAGCCTGGTCAGGCTCATAGTGCTGTAAGGTTATGAGCAGCCTGGTCAGGCTCATAGTGCTGTAAGGTTATGAGCAGCCTGGTCAGGCTCATAGTGCTGTAAGGTTATGAGCAGCCTGGTCAAGCTCATAGTAATGTAGGGTTATGAACAGCCTGGTCAGGCTCAGAGTACTGTTAGGTTATGAAGTGAAGTAACTACATCATAGACAGGACTGAAGAAACACAGGAAGTAGCTGGGTCCCAGCTGAACTTACAGGAAGCAGCAGGAATGGGGCCTATTCAGAGATTCATGCTTCAGTTTTCCATCTGAAGCATGCTGATCCCTGGCTCTTATTATGATCTTGTATGTGGTGAAGCAGCAGGTGAGCGAGTTCAGAAGGTGAGTGAGTCCCGCTCTTGTTTCAGAGCTGCTGGAGAGTGCACACCAACAACACTTACTTCATATCTCCGGTCGTGTCGATCGTGCGTTTTATTAAAAATGTGTCATGTGGTGGTTTGCAGTGGGAATTGTTTTATCAATCTATTTTTGAAACGAAACAGTAAGTTAATGAAAAAAAAATAAGCAACATTAAAAATTCAGCAGGGATGATGGCTATTGGGCGAAAATTGATTTTGTTATTTAACTTCCCCCTGACTGATGATGTCTCTGGCTGTGTCTCTTTTAATCTAAACCATTATAGTTTTAATTTTGATTATTTATGACCACAACATAGGGGGGAGCGATGCCTTGCATGGCACAAACTAGACTGACATTTTAGCATCTGTGGATCCCCCCGCGGGTGATTCCCCTAGTTCCCAAGTCTCCAAGACGTCCCTGGATCATTCGGAGGAAATCCGCCGTATTTTAATCAGGCTAGCTAGACTCTCATCCTCAAGAGGGGAGCAGAAATATTTGAAACCGTTCGTACATTATATTACCCAGCAGCCTGTCTCTTAGATGTATTCTATCTCCAGGATTTATCCTTCTCTTTCTCCCCTGGGTCAAAAAAAAATAAAAAATACAGAGAGTATTTTAAATCGAAATGATTTATTCAGCAGTAATTGCCTGGGTGCCTGAGTGGCTCGGTTGGTGAAGGTGTGCACCACGAGTGCACGCTGGGCCCTATAGCTCAGACATGAAAGGTTTGAGGCTGGGCTCCGTCATTAGCCCACTATGAGCGAGAGTCTACAGCGGTGGGGTGCAACAGGGTGTCGTTCTGCAAGTTGTTTGAGAGGGTTTAAGTCCTCTGGGATTCTTTAGATCCAGCTGTGCCCACAGGCCACCAGTTATCACCACGGAGAGATGTGCCTCAACTTGATGCTAGCGTTAGCCGATTGGTGGTAACTTCCTGTGGTACTTATTTTCTACTCTCCTCTTTTGCGGCCTGTAGGGTGTAAAATATTCACTGTCTCTCCTGTAGTACTGTGTGTTGCCTGCTAAGGTGTAGAATAGTCATTGGCCCTTCTGTAGTACTGTGTGTGGCTTGTAGGGTATTGAACAGTCACTGGCCATTGTGTAGTACTATGTGTGGCCTATAGGGTTTAGAATAGTCACTGGCTCTCCTGTAGTACTGTGTGTGGCCTATAGGGTATTGAACAGCCACTGGCCATTGTGTAGTACTATGTGTGGCCTATAGGGTTTAGAATAGTCACTGGCTCTCCTGTAGTACTGTGTGTGGCCTATAGGATATAGAACAGTCACTGGCCATTATGTAGTACTGTGTGTGGCCTGTAGCGTGTAGAATATTCACTGGCTCTTCTGTAGTACTGTGTCCTGTGAAAAAATTAAATCTCTCATACTTTGGGCTCATATACACTGTAGAGGAGCCCAAATATTTTTCAGGAGGTTGCTCTGAGTGAGGGGCATATATATGCAGAACACAATTACACAGAATAATTATCACCAAGGATTGTGTACACAACAGCCATGGCGCATTTTTGGCTACGATAATCATTAATTTAAAACTGATTAAGCAAATGCTTTGCCAGTTAAGTCAGTTACCGAGATTGAGGAAGATACTTAATGAAGCTTGACTTCTTGGATTTAACACTCGGCTAATTATTGTCGCGTCCCGCCCTATCAGCCGTGTTGTTTGATAATTATGTTTTGTACACTTGCTTCGCTGCTTTAATCAATTCTCCGTTATATATGTGGCTGGGGAGAAAGAACGGATGGATCTGAATGCTTCCCATGCAAAGTTAAGACCTAAATAGAAATCAACTGCTGCCTAATCATTCCAGGAGATTATTGGAACGGGGGATATTTTCAAGTACTCCTGAACAGCCTAAAGCGCAGAGGAGGGGCCGTCTCACTTTCAGGCATTCGATTTTATTTATGCAGCGCCGTCTATGTATTATTTATCTGGCGTGCGCAACTCTCTTCCAGAACGAGCTACACGGTCGTCATGACGAGACGCTCGCTGTTTACCGCGTGTTGTAGGGGCCGCGAGAGCAAGGGCGCGGGGAGCACGAGCAGCGAGTTTACCCATTTGCACTCTTTTCTGTGCTGGCGCTCGCGTTCGAACAGGGCCCTGAATCAAAGCACACGTTCACAGGGTTCATAGCGAAATATGATTTGCGCATCTATAAGTGAATTCGTTCGCGGCGCTCATTCCAGGCACGAGATCAGACGCTTCGTTTCGTGCGATAAAAACCGCAGCTACCCCCTATGAGAAAAAATATCAAAGGTTAATTATGCTATTCCCGCTAATATTGCATCGACGTTTTCAAATGTAATTCTTGGAATGGGTGCATTGGTTGATTGATTGACCTTTTCGGTGCATCTGTTATATATTATTTCGATAAATAAAAAAGTTGTTCTAAGGCGCACGTCGCAAGGAATGTTCAGTTGGTCAGAACTGGTTTCCCTCTCCGTCTCTGTGGATCTTCAGACTGGCCTTTTATTTAGTGAAATTATAGTGTATTAATTTCCATTCGGGCTCCTTCTCCTTCAGCTACCCTTAAACGTGTCGCTCTCCTCCTTTCAATTTTCTCCTCAGAAAATATTTCTTACATGTCACGTCTCATCAACGCATGTATTAGAATGCTGTGCGCTTACAAATAACTATTTAAAAATGGATGCATAATTCCAAATGCAGATAAATGCATTCATAGATAGACTCCCAGAGGCATGCGCTTCATCTCCCCCTGCGGAGGAACACATTTCTGCCTGCTTCTGCAGCACAATAAACGCATGTGGAGAGGAAATCAAACAGAGACGTCGGGGAGTTCTGTCAAGCTCCGCCGTGCTTATCAAGTTCAACACTTACTTCCCCCCTCCTCTCGGGTGTGTTCTCGTGCGCATTTGTTCTCGCAAAGTCTCTGCCGTGCGTTTGAGTATCGTGGCACGCGTGAGAGTGAGCGTGCATGTATGTAATGACAAGTATGAATGTTCACACACACACGCACACACCTTGTTGTTGTGCCCAGGTACTTGGAGAATAGTAATTACTAGTAAATTAAGGGGGGCAGGACTCCCGTACGCTAGATATCTTGGCAATCTCACAAGCATTAATGTTGTCAGTAAAAAAACAAAAACAATGTTTCACGCTGTTTGACCTTCATCGGGGTTTTGAGTAAGTGTGATTCGCTTGGAGACCATACAGGTGCACCCCCTAATTGGGTGTGCCTGTATTCAGACAGACATGCAGTGTCCAGGAGAGAGATGGATTGCGCAGGATTTTGAGTAAACGGGATGCCTTTCAATTAGAGACCACACAGGCGCACCCAATCCACGTCAAATGAAGCGTAGTACAAAGGAAGCGTAGTACAATGGGTGCAGGTTCGATTCCCAGGTGGGGGCACTGCCGTTGTACCCTTGAGCGAAGGTACTCTCACCTGCATTGCTTCAGTCAATATCCAGCTGCAAAAATGGACTGTACTGTGTGTAAATAAAAGTAAACTGTGTAAGTCACTCTGGATAAGAGCGTCTGTTAAATGCCTGTGACGTCACGTGATGTCAAATTGGGTGCACCTGTACGGTCTCTATAAAGAGGGAAATCCACTGGTCCTTAATGAGTGTGAGCTGCCTATCACCTTCGAAACCGGACTGTACCAGACCGCCGCCGGTGGGCAGCCCGATCGGGGCCGACGTTTGGCTGTCCGCCCCAGGTGGAGGGGGGAAGGTGAGCCAGCATGAACTCGCTGCCCCCCCCGGCGCCATTTACACGCGGACGTCGGGCCGCGGTTCGATGCGGACGGAAACGCGGAAAGGCAACGTCGCCTGGAAAAGTCATTCCGCTTCATTGGTATTCTGGCCTCCGCTCGCAGGCCAGGAAGTGATCTCCCTTAATTTTATGCGCGGGATCAATAGGCCTGTAAATAGACTCCTCGGATGAGACTCGCCCTCGCTCGCTCGCTCGCGTTCTCTCCAGCAGCAGAGCGGACGCCGCTCAGATCCGCAAAGTCTTTGTCTGACGGACGCGTTAATCTGATCACCGGGGCCTTTATCGGGAAATATAAAGCACGGATTTGGCACCGCCACACAAAACAAAAGAGAGGGGTTTTTAGGGGGCTTTTAGCGGGAGCGTGTCCTCGTGCTCACCAGCACAACGACGTGCAAGGAGAGCTGCGTCGCGCCGCCCCACAAACTGAATTACGACCCGATGGCACTTCCCTTCTCTTTATTGTCCTCGCGAGCGGAGTGAAATGAGAATTGAAACCTCTGCGGGAGGTTTTCAGATGTGAAATCGAACATGGATTTTCACACAGTTGTTTTAGCGCAGCTGCAAACGGTTAACCCCCGACCCCCCCTCCCCTCTCCTCCACCTTGTTTTTAATAGTCGAAGCGCCGCTCGGCTCGACTGGCTCGTGATTCACTCTCATCGCACGCCGTGGCTGTTCTTAGAGCAGGCTACGCCACACATAACGGTGAAGGAGGCGTTATTCCCCAAAGGCGAAGCGCGCTGATTTCCCTTAGTGAAACCAACACACACAAAAAAACATATTTACAGTCTCTCCGCTTTTTTTCCTCCCGCTGCTTCGAGGATCCGTTCTCCCGCGGCAACGCGACTCGACACCCCACAGAGCTTTTGTACGAGCGGCCCGGGAAGTGGGAGGCGGTGCTGTGCATCATGGGACGTGCGAGGCACCGCTGCGCTCTTTTTCTGCCGTCTCCGCGCCTTGGGGACCGAGAGGCTAAACTCCAGCGTGGCCCTGCAATCTGTGATCTCTGTCACCAAAGGATTTATATTTCCTGCCGATTTGCCGTAAAAACCCCCTCTAAGAGCGCTTCTCGGTAACGATCGTGCGTCCCGGCCCCCAAGTGAAGACATCGTGCCCCCAGGATAAACACACCTGTCTCCTTATGATATAAAAAAGACAAAAATCTCAAGGCCTCGTGCTCTGGCCCCGTTTGACGAGCCTGCGTTAGTTATCGCGAGCGACGGGGCGGAGGCGAATGTGACGCCGGCTTTCGCGGAGCGCCCGCAGGTCTCTCCCAGGCTCTTTGAAGAGATGAAAGGTGCTTCGCAGCAATTTATATTCAGCAACACAACTTTGAAAGACTGTTGTTTGACTCGAGGAGCGATCCAGAAGCCACATGTAAGCAAGTGCGACGGAGCCACAAACCTTCAGCCAAACGTGAGAATGACTGGAGTCACGGAGGCTGGACGGACGGAGGGACGTGAGAGGGCTCTGCCTCCCTGCGGAGACGGATTTTCCCCTCGCTGGGCGGAGGGAAAGCTCGATGACTCGCATTGGCTGCTGAGCTCAAGACGAGAGACGCGCTCTGTATGCTAACTTATAACCTCCTTATTTCAAGCGTCCGGTATATTGGAGTTTTTAATTTATCCGTATAGGGATAAGGGTGTACGGTTCGATGACTGGCAGGGAACTCTGGGGCAGAAGGGTTGAGCCTCGGATCCCAGCCCTTCTCCTCGTCACTCCCCACACCAGGCTGTGCACTGTGGGGGACAGGGCCTTTAGTGCAGCTGCTCCTGGCCTCTGGAGTGCCCTCCCTGCCTCAATCCGCAATGCAGAGTCCACCTCTATTTTTAAATCCAGACTGAAGACTCACCTCTTCAGCCTTTTCTGTAGTTGAGTTCCCCTGATTTCTAGGACTTTGTGCTCAAATGCTTTAGAGGAGGATGCCGGCGATGATCTGCCTCCTCCGAGACTAAACTCGCCCACCTACTTTCTGGAGACACCCTTCGCGCTTCTCAGCGGGCTTGTGCCAGCTCACCCTCCCAGCGAGTTCATGCTGGCTCACCCTCCCCTCTCCCTCTGGGGCAGACAGCCAAATGCTGCCCCCGATCGGGGCTCTCGGCCAGGGCCGGTCTGGTACAGTCAGGTTTCAAACCGTGGCTGTAATAGGCAGCTCATACTCGTGAAGCAAGTGCGTTAGACCGCTTTCCGAGGCCCAAAGGTTCACATGTTTTAATCCTCTCAAGCCAGGCTTGTTGTTGTTTTTGTATAACCTCGCAGACATAATGCCTGGCTCTAAAAGTGATTATACTGAGTGAGACAAAGTGAGACTGCCCATATCGCAAGGGAGGAGGTGCCCTGTGGAACCCCCCCATCAATGACTTAATCTGACCAATCAGGAGGGGGAACTCACTGGGTGCTCTTAACAGCCAGCCAATGAAAGGTACTTCATAAATCCTGAAGCAGAAATAGAAAGCTGTCAACCATTTATCCGACAAATTTAAGCAGACGTCTGAGAATGAGAAGTTACGTGCGTGTCATCGGGTACTGGTCATTTCCGGGACATTAGAATGTTTTGGCACATTTTCATATCCATGTATACTTTATTCCATATATTTTTGGTTTGTTTGCTTCATTCTGGGGTACTGCGGGCAACCGTTTGTTTTGATGTCTCTCAGGAGTGTGTTTCATTGGACAGGAATAGTGCACTTCCTACACAAACTTAATTTCACATCTTCATTAGTATTCATGTGCGGTATCCAGTGTAGATGCCCACAGGTGTGTACACAGTTTGTTGGAAGCACATGCAATTCATTACTTTAAAAAAGACACACACAAAAAAAATCCCTGTGAGATTTATTTATTTGCCTGGCACAAACTCTGTCTGTCTGTCTGGCACCCGGTCTTCTTTCCTCAACCTTCTCAGAATGCCTTGCATAGCTTTTTTTAAAACATCTTTTTTACAAATAAATATTAATAATTTACACGGTTGAATATTTTAATGAAAATGTAGGATATATGTACAGGTAACTGCCGGAATAAAGGCAACACTTCGGTAACCCAGGGGAGGACACACTCAAACGGCCCTGGCCCGGGTTTGGAGAGCTTGTGTGTGGGGGCGGGGGGGTAATTGTGGGGGGGCTAGGCCTATCCATGGCGCTCACGGTACTGCACCCGTTTAAAGGATCCCTCATTTACTCAAGAGTTGCCTGTATTTTGGGAGCTACCTGTACCTTGCCATGACAGTGCCCCATGCAGGACTCAAACCTTTAAGTTCCTTACCCACAATCCACTCTGCCACATTTCTGCCATAAATTTAAATGTGGAAAGTATGAAAACGGACCCCATCAGGTAACACTTAAAATACAACCACATTTTCGCAAAATACTAACATGTAAGAAGCCTGCTCCCTGTTCGAAGTAGCGAGATTTAAAAAAAGTTTGAAAAGGCGCTCTTATAAATTTTCTACTCAGTAGGAAAAGCATTGTATATTTCAAAGGTTCAAATAAATGTTTTATATATATATATGTTTTTTGGTTTTTTTGCCTTCATCTTAAGTTTGTTGTTCATCAAATTGTTGGTAGAACTAGGACAGTCAGTATACTGTCTGCTTCTATGTGGCTCAAAAAATGTATGCATTCATTACTGTAAGTCGCTTTGGATAAAAGTGTCTACTAAATGGCATATATTATTATTATACCAGAACACATTGTGCATGTTTTAACTCTTAACTGACAGCCTTGGCAAATGAGCATGAAGCATTGAAACGTTCCAAATGTCTGTTTGTGTTCAGTCCCGTTTTATGTAGATTTGAGACCTGCATCCTTTAGGGCATATTATCTGGGAGGAAAAAAATGAAGATTAGTTTGGCATTCTGCACCTCTTCCTCATAAATAGAAATGATATTGCCAAAGGCTTCGTTCATTACCTGGGAAGCAAGACAAGCAGGGAAGCAGCCTTATATTGATTTCACTTTTTGGCATAATATTTCAGACATAATTCAAAATTTTCATAAATAGATTTTTTCAAAAAAAGCTTTTTTTTTGATGGAATTTATACTGAAAGCCCACATGTTGCATGCTCAGCATAGCGAATTATGGAAAACAGAATCAGAAAATCTGAAATTAGGAAATAATCTGTAAATAATTGTTATACTAATAAATTAATATATTAATTATATTTGAGAGAAGCTTTATATATATATATATTTGGTACATGCAGGGCATTATCCACAAAATGATGATGATTTCTCAACCTGCATGTTGATTTCTTAGTTATTCAACATTAACAGATGCTGCGTTCATCTATACATTAATTTGATTCATTCATTCATTAGCCATCTATAAATTAATTTGGTGTATAATTGAAGCAAGGGGTTGAGGTGAAATGCTGTCGTGTGCTTGAGTATATCTATAAAATAATTTGATTAATTTATTCATAAATTAATCCGGGGTGCAATTGAAGGAAGGGGTTGAGGTGAATTACTGTTGTGGGCTTTCATGTATTTGCATATTTGTACCAGTGGTGGGCCGTCAGGGCCAGCAAGGCCTTCTCTGCTGGCCTAAACGCTATCAGAATCACTGACTTACGTTTTAATATATTTTTTCCATGAATATGTATTAAATTATTCCCAATAGTCTATTCTCTTCATTTCATAGCATTTTTCTTGGTTGCGCTGCTTCCAGTAGTGTATGTTCATGTTAGAGCTTTTATCAAATCATATTTCAGCCATCATGTGTTGCCAGGGTCAAAGAAATCTGCCTTGAGGCCTTCAGAATCAACAGTGCGGGCGCCTGTAGCATAAAATAAATGGCAATGAAACTGTTGCTTTAACCAATCAGATTTCGAGTTGGCGACACCGGGGCCATCTAGCAGGCGTACAATAACATAGGCATTTTCATGCCATTTGATTGGATGGTCAGCGAGCGTACTTGTCATAGCTAGCACTCCCGGCCAGAGCCGACGCTGGCCATGGAGACCGGGGTTCAATTCCCTGTCTCGCCAGAGTCGGCACAGTCGGACGTTGTAACCACTGGACCACGCGGGAGGCCTATCTGTAATGTTTTTGTTGTTTCAGGTCCTTTTTGTAATTGTGCCTGTTCAGGTCTTTTAGCTTATCTCGTTCATTTGAGTCACCGGCTACTTCTCTTAGTTTGACTCGTCTAGTTAATTTGTCTATTTTGGATCTTCTCATTCGTCTGACTCATGGACCTTCTCTAATATTACCTTTGGGTGACATATTCATGGATCACTCCAACAGCTGGTTAGTGTAATGTATGCTTTAATGTATGTCATTTTGGAGAACATAGCACAATGATGGAGAACATAGCACAATGATAGCAGATCCACAGCAGCTATAATATGATTTATTAATGATTATCATAGAGCCTGAGACATTCTCCTCTTCGTCCTCCAACAGTGATATTTCTTCGGTCTGCCGTCCGTCCGCCGGGTGTACTCTGTGACGTCCCTACTCCGAGGACTGCGCGGATTCTTCCAGCTGCATATAGCCCCACACAATTCTCAGGACCCTCGGCACGAAGTTGTACAGCCTCATGTAACAAGCCTGCTCCACGCGCTGCCTGCTCTCGCAGGCGCTCTTCAGCCGGTGCAATTGGCGCTGCGACCGGACCCACCTGTCCTCGCTGTCCCTCAGCTTGTTTCTGACGCCATCCATCTCCTTCCGCAGGTCCATCTTCTCCTTCACCAGGTCTCTGCCGCGGCAATTGGTAACTTCCAGCCGCGTCTCGTACGCTCGACAGCTTCCCTGGGCATCGGCCAGCTCCTCCCGCAGTCGCAACAAAGTGCCTCCTCCCTCCTTCCGCTGGCAGCCTGGGAGTTTGGAGGTTGTCGCTGCCTGCTCTTTGCTCCTGTTTTCCTGAATGTCCGATGTGGTCTTGCCCACACTGTCATTAATGACCTTTCTCCTGACAACTCCGCCTCTCCACTGCTGCTGTCGAGGAATGTTCTGCCTCTCTTCTCGCGAGTCCTCTGGTGCTGTGGCCATGTTGTGACTCTGTTCTCGCGAGTCCTCTTGTGCTGTGGCCATGTTGTGACTCTGTTCTCGCGAGTCCTCTTGTGCTGTGGCCATGTTGTGACTCTGTTCTCGCGAGTCCTCTTGTGCTTTGGCCATGTTCTGACTCTGTTCTCGTGAGTCCTCTTGTGCTTTGGCCATGTTCTGACTCTGTTCTCGCGAGTCCTCTGGTGCTTTGGCCATGTTGCTGTTTTGGACCTCCTTGTAATGTCTCTCCATCTTCTGTTTGCGCAGTTAAGTGAATGTGTTTCTGCATTATGGGCAGGGGTTCTTATACTGCACTACAGGCATACTGTCACAGAACAATACCACTGATGATGTCACAATGCAATACCTCGGAATTGTACTTGTTACCACGGTTACAAGTGCCATAATGCCACACGCGTGTATTTTTAAAAATGTTTATGCATTCTTTAAGTCAGCAAAATATATATATTCAATTATTAAAATGAGTTTCAATGGAATACAATTTCAATGGATAGTGAAAAAAATAAATGTCCAGATATAATATATTGTCAAATTAATCTGTATTAGTTTTTTATCAATGAATGCAATTTGCAATTTTACTTATTTTTAATTTTTTGGGAAAATGATTTAGTAAATCCTTTACTTCAAACTGCCAGTAGTAACGGTTTCAACTCATTTACTCTTAAAGTAAACATTTGTCGCCGTTAGGGGACAGAGAGGACAGAGAGGATGGATTTTGTGTACAAATAATATTGAGTATAATGATTTTATTTTATTTTTTTCACTTTATTAGGTTAATATTAATGCTTCTGCTTGAGATGATGTATGTGGCGCAGCTGTGGCTGCAGTGAAAGGAGACTTGTTGAATTGTGTTAATTGGGTTTCTTACTTTAGTAATGGCATTCATTCTCGCTACATGAGAAACCTGTCTGTGATGCAACGCCCTGTTATACTGCGTTTCTGTATAATATTGATGGTTTCTATAACCGTGGCATCATAATGATGGTTTTAAGAGGTGGAATAATTCAGGTAGGACACCACTGAAGGCCTAGGTGTGAAATGCACGGCCCGCTACTGATTTGTACACTTAGTTCATGTTGACATTAAACGGTTCCTCCTGTGCTTCTGGAGTCTCTCGTTGGCCTTGCACCGCCTTAACGCTTAAACCCAATTCTTCGTGCTATTCTGTTCCTTAAAGCTGCGCACGTTCTCGGCAGGCACATTAGCTGGCCTTAATTATTCCCCGAGAATTATCCCAGATAAAAACCCAACTCACACAGGGTGTCAGGCTTAAATCCCCGTTCATACTGAACTTTGACACGCACTGAAACACGAGTGTTCACAGACACAGTGGGGGCGAGTTCGGCATTGAAACAGAAATAAAATAACACTCGCGTTTATTTCGTAAATCAAAGTTAAGGAGAAATGATGATGGAATCTAGGTCTACTGTGTGTGCATCTGAATGTTGGCGAGAGCAGATTCAACCATAAGACATTTTCCTTCAACGTGAACTCGTTTAAAGCAGAAGGTTTTTATTGACGTACGGGGGCATAGCATTTTTAGCAAGGCTGCGTTCGGGAATTTCGTTCTTGAGCTTGAGTCCGGAGGCGGGGGCCGTTGGACGAGGTTGCTGACCCCTCCCTCCTACCGGACTCCCTCAAATGACAGAAGGGTTATGTGGAGTTAGTTTCAGCTGGTTGAGGGAAACACCCTCTCCCCAATCTTTGTTTTAAATACCCTCCCAAAAGTTAAAAACCTGCATATTCATGGATCACTCCAACAGCTGGTTAGTGTAATGTATGCTTTAATGTATGTCATTTTGGAGAACATAGCACAATGATGGAGAACATAGCACAATGATAGCAGATCCACAGCAGCTATAATATGATTTATTAATGATTATCATAGAGCCTGAGACATTCTCCTCTTCGTCCTCCAGCAGTGATATTTCTTCGGTCTGCCGTCCGTCTGCAGTGTGCAGTCTGTGACGTCCCTACTCCGAGGACTGTGCGGATTCTTCCAGCTGCATATAACCCCACACAATTCTCAGGACCCTCGGCACGAAGTTGTACAGCCTCATGTAACAAGCCTGCTCCACGCGCTGCCTGCTCTCGCAGGCGCTCTTCAGCCGGTGCAATTGGCGCTGCGACCGGACCCACCTGTCCTCGCTGTCCCTCAGCTTGTTTCTGACGCCATCCATCTCCTTCCGCAGGTCCATCTTCTCCTTCACCAGGTCTCTGCCGCGGCAATTGGTAACTTCCAGCCGCGTCTCGTACGCCGACAGCTTCCCCTGGGCATCGGCCAGCTCCTCCCGCAGTCGCAACAAAGTGCCTCCTCCCTCCTTCCGCTGGCAGCCTGGGAGTTTGGAGGTTGTCGCTGCCTGCTCTTTGCTCCTGTTTCCCTGAATGTCCGATGTGGTCTTGCCCACACTGTCATTAATGACCTTTCTCCTGACAACTCCGCCTCTCCACTGCTGCTGTCGAGGAATGTTCTGCCTCTCTTCTCGCGAGTCCTCTGGTGCTGTGGCCATGTTGTGACTCTGTTCTCGCGAGTCCTCTTGTGCTGTGGCCATGTTGTGACTCTGTTCTCGCGAGTCCTCTTGTGCTGTGGCCATGTTGTGACTCTGTTCTCGCGAGTCCTCTTGTGCTTTGGCCATGTTCTGACTCTGTTCTCGCGAGTCCTCTGGTGCTTTGGCCATGTTCTGACTCTGTTCTCGCGAGTCCTCTGGTGCTGTGGCCATGTTGTGACTCTGTTCTCGCGAGTCCTCTGGTGCTTTGGCCATGTTGCTGTTTTGGACCTCCTTGTAATGTCTCTCCATCTTCTGTTTGCGCAGTTAAGTGAATGTGTTTCTGCATTATGGGCAGGGGTTCTTATACTGCACTACAGGCATACTGTCACAGAACAATACCACTGATGATGTCACAATGCAATACCTCAGAATTGTACTTGTTACCACGGTTACAAGTGCCATAATGCCACACGCGTGTATTTTTAAAAATGTTTATGCATTCTTTAAGTCAGCAAAATATATATATTCAATTATTAAAATGAGTTTCAATGGAATACAATTTCAATGGATAGCGAAAAAAATAAATGTCCAGAACTTTTTATTTTTTTTCTATTTTTATGTGTTAACTGCTGCTGCCGTCTTGACCAGGACTCCCTGGAAGAAGAGATCTTGTATCTCAATGGGACCTTCCTGTATAAATAAAGGATAAATAAAAATAAAAATATAATATATTGTCAAATTAATCTGTATTCGTTTTTTATCAATGAATGCAATTTGCTATTTTACTTATTTTTAATTTTTTGGGAAAATTATTTAGTAAATCCTTTACTTCAAACTGCCAGTAGTAACGGTTTCAACTCATTTACTCTTAAAGTAAACATTTGTCGCCGTTAGGGGACAGAGAGGGACAGAGAGGATGGATTTTGTGTACAAATAATATTGAGTATAATGATTTTATTTTATTTTTTTCACTTTATTAGGTTAATATTGATGCTTCTGCTTGAGATGATGTATGTGGCGCAGCTGTGGCTGCAGTGAAAGGAGACTTGTTGAATTGTGTTAATTGGGTTTCTTACTTTAGTAATGGCATTCATTCTCGCTACATGAGAAACCTGTCTGTGATGCAACGCCCTGTTATACTGCGTTTCTGTATAATATTGATGGTTTCTATAACCGTGGCATCATAATGATGGTTTTAAGAGGTGGAATAATTCAGGTAGGACACCACTGAAGGCCTAGGTGTGAAATGCATGGCCCGCTACTGATTTGTACACTTAGTTCATGTTGACATTAAACGGTTCCTCCTGTGCTTCTGGAGTCTCTCGTTGGCCTTGCACCGCCTTAACGCTTAAACCCAATTCTTCGTGCTATTCTGTTCCTTAAAGCTGCGCACGTTCTCGGCAGGCACATTAGCTGGCCTTAATTATTCCCCGAGAATTATCCCAGATAAAAACCCAGCTCACACAGGGTGTCAGGCTTAAATCCCCGTTTATACTGAACTTTGACACGCACTGAAACACGAGTGTTCACAGACACAGTGGGGGCGAGTTCGGCATTGAAACAGAAATAAAATAACACTCGCGTTTATTTCGTAAGTCAAAGTTAAGGAGAAATGATGATGGAATCTAGGCCTACTGTGTGTGCATCTGAATGTTGGCGAGAGCAGATTCAACCATAAGACATTTTCCTTCAACGTGAACTCGTTTAAAGCAGAAGGTTTTTATTGACGTACGGGGGCATAGCATTTTTAGCGAGGCTGCGTTCGGGAATTTCGTTCTTGAGCTTGAGTCCGGAGCGGGGGCCGTTGGACGAGGTTGCTGACCCTCCCTCCTACCGGACTCCCTCAAATGACAGAAGGGTTATGTGGAGTTAGTTTCAGCTGGTTGAGGGAAACACCCTCTCCCCAATCTTTGTTTTAAATACCCTCCCAAAAGTTAAAAACCTGCAATCAGTAGGGTAGGATAGATTAGGACAGTTTGTTGTGCAAAAGTGCAGTAGTAGTTTACCATGGATGGGTTTATGGGCTGCTTTGCTCCTGTTCACACCCCCGCCCCCACACCCCCACACCCACACCCACACCCTTCACTGAGAAGAAGCATAAAAATGTGACAAATCCCCCCAATATCGCTGAAGTTTGCCCTCCTGGCTACAACCTGAAATTTGCTCTGAAGCTCTTCAGCTCATGTCAGCTCTCTGCCAATAGCTCTGCCCCGTCTGTAGAACTAATTTCAGGTTCTTCATCTTTTCCACCCGCAGAGTTCCATTTCAGGGCATCTTTACACTACGGGAGAAAAAAGAAAAGAAAAAACCTAGTGGAATCGGAGATTCGGCGAAATGTACATTTCAAAAAAGGTTTTGTCAGACTTTTTGTCACAGTCTGAAGAGAAACACCTCTCATCGAGATTCCACAAAAAGACTGAAAGATTTCGATACAGTCTGAAGAGAAAGGCCTCTGCTCGAATGTGCATTCGGCAAGAGATTTCCAGGCCACGTTGCTTAATACGAGACATCTGATTTCAGTGTGAACTTAAGTGTGGCCTATACTTAGCAATTATGAAAGTTGTTATTACATATATTTTACTGAATTGAACTCTGAGTTCTGTCTTTAAACCAGCTGAATTCTGTAACTTAACTAAAACGAACGTTTTACAGGTGTGCATGGCGATGGCGACTGCTGTATTGTTGCTGTGCTGATCTGTGCCTCTAGCTGTGCCTCCATTATTCTTGCCATTTTAAATGCACTTATTGTGAGTTGCTCTGGATAAGAGCGTCTGCCAAATGTCTAAAATGTAAAATGTAACTTGACGAGAAGGAATGCTACAGGGTGAGGCAATTAAGAAAACGATGGGATCACTGATCACTGGTCAATGGATCATTCGTGGAATTGACACGCTTACCCTTAATCAAGCAAAACATGTTCAAATAGCGATTGTTATTGGTTCACGCCCTTCGTCGCTCATGCCCTTATGTGTAGCCGAAGTGGGGTGGAACGAGTTTGTCACCGGAAGTGTTTCCACACTACATTTGGGGACAGTGTAAAAGAGAAACGCGCTGTGGGAATGAGCCTTTTGTCAAAGCTAGATTTGGCGCCAGGCAGATCCGAAAACACACTTAAGTGTGCGGTGTAAAGAATATGGCCACTGTGTGTGTCATCGCCATGGAGATCTTTAACATTATTAATCGGAGACCAATAGATTCAATGACGGATTGATTGATTGAGGAGCTCTTTGTATGCACTGAGAAAAAAGATTAAAGATTTAATTATAAGATGGGATTTGAATAAGTTACAGACAAAGGCTTATTGAATTCGGGCAACAGTAAAGACTAGTGGGGCACAGAACAGACTAAATGGCTCTAACAAGACCAGGGTGTGAAAGCGTTTACATCTGTACATTAAAACAAACTGCAAATGGTTTGAATCTTTTTTGCATCAAAAAAAGGAACAAAAAATGTTCACCTGAATTCATTCATATTTTTCTTTCATTTCTGGGTCCGGTGAACTGTGAAAGAATAACATGAGTAACAACATATTGTGGCATCCCAAGGGGCAGGACGAGGAAATGGCGGCCTGCCTCTTTAATTCTTGGGAGCCACTGGAGAGGAAACAACTCCATTTCCCAGCAGCCCGCAGTCCAACACCTGAATGGAGTCAAGCAATTGGGACTACGAACAGTAGTGGAGAGTGCTGTGGAGAGAGAGTTTTGAGAAGTATTTTGGATTGTTTATTGTGTTTTGGATTGGATTGTTTGACGACCCCCCTTTGTGTACCGACTACTGGACTGGTTTGCGGAACTGAGCTGCACTTGGATATTTACATTTACATTTGACATTTTAGGCATTTAGCAGACGGTCTTATCCAGAGCGATTTACACAGTTTACATTTCTTTACATACAATCCATTGATACAGCTGGATATTTTACTGAGGCAATTCAGGTTAAGTACCTTTAGCTCAAGGGTACAACAGCAGTGCCCCCACCTGGGAATTGAACCTGCAACCTGAACCTGAGTTACAAGCCCAGCTCCCTAACCATTAGACTACACTGCCAGCCCAGGATATTGGATTACGGACAACGACAACGAGTAAAGATTGTGGACTTTGTGTTTTGGATTCCCCGAATACCCTGCCCTTTGTTTTGTTTGTCAAGATTAAGTTAATAAATTATTGTTTTGTTTGTAATACTGCCTCCTCCGGGTTATTTAACCTGCCTATCCCCTCTGCAAGGTCCATGAGTGATGCCCCACCCCCACCACAGTATATATATATTGTGGCAGCCGCACGGAGGCATGCCAAACTTGTTTGCTTCCTGTGACACTGGGGGAGGTGGAGGGAGGAGTGGAGAGGGCTGCTCCTCCTCTGGGAGGGGTGGAGGGAGGACTGGAGAGGGCTGCGCCTCCCTTTTGGCTGCTGTCAGGTGCTCCTGTTCCCTCACGTAGCCTGGAGAGCACTACAGGGCCTTGGACAGCAGCGGCCTCACTTACAGGCAGGCTCACCTGAGGCTAATGAGCAATGAACTCAGCTGTGAGCCGTTGCCTTCGTTAGGCCTTTATAAAAGCACAGCCAGCCGTGGGCGAGTTTTTGGGGCATGGAGGAAGAGGCTTTTGGTGCGGTCTACCCCTCTGACTACATTTACATTTAGCATTTTAAGTATTTAGCAGACGCTCTTATCCAGAGCGACTTACAAGATGTGCATCAATACAAGGTAAGAACAATCACAGTTAGCGCACAAGATCAGTGCAGTAATACAGCAATAGACATCATTGCAGGCGTCTGCGTATCATACATTTACATTTACATTTACATTTTAAGCATTTAGCAGACGCTCTTATCCAGAGCGACTTACAAGATGTGCATTAATACAAGGTGAGAACAATCAAAGTTAGCGTACAAGATCAGTGCAGTAAAACGCAAAAGACATCATTGCAGGCGTCTGCGTATCATACCTGTAACATTGGGAAAGAAAAGGTTAGTGGGTGTTTTTTTTTTTATTTTTTTTTTTTGAACAAGTAAACAGTGGTGACGACAGATTGACTAGATGGACAGTGTTCAGTGGTAGTGGAGTCTGAAGAGGTGGGTTTTGAGTCTCTTGCGGAAGATTGGAAGTGATTCCGCAGTCCTGACCGATTGCGGGAGGTCGTTCCACCAACGAGGGACCAGGACAGAGAAGAGGCGAGACCGCGAGGAGCGGCTGCCAGGCGCCCAGAGGGATGGGGCAGTCAGTCTGCCAGCGGAGGCGGAGCGGAGGGGTCTGGACGGGGTGTAGGGCGTGATGAGTGACTGGAGGTACGGGAGCAGTACCTCTGGCCGCTTGAAAAGCCAGCACCAGTGACTTGAATCTGATGCGTGCTGCGATGGGGAGCCAATGCAGAGAGGAGAGTAGAGGGGTGACGTGGCAGCGTTCTGGACTAGTTGCAGTGGCTTGATGGCACAGGCCGGAAGGCCTGCCAGCAAGGAATTGCAGTAGTCCAGACGTGAGATCACCAGGGCCTGGACCAGGAGTTGAGTGGCCTCTTGGGTGAGGAACGGTCTGATCCTCCGGATGTTGTGGAGGGAGAAACGGCAGGTCCGAGAGATCGCTGCAATATGGCTCGAGAAGCACAGCTGGTTGTCCAGGGTTACCCCAAGACTCCTGGCAGACTGGGATGGAGACACTATGGAGCCTTCCACGGTAATTGACGCATCAATCATCGGGGAGTCCTTCGCTGGGAGGAAGAGCAGCTCTGTCTTCCCCAGGTTCAGCTTCAGGTGGTGGGTGGACATCCATGCGGAGATGTCAGCCAGGCATGCAGAGATCCGTGCCGGGATCTGGGTATCAGATGGAGGAAGGACAGAAACAGTTGAGTGTCATCAGCATAACAGTGATAGGAAAAACCATGAGCAGAAATAACAGAGCCAAGTGACTTGGTGTACAGAGAAAATAGGACAGGGCCTAGCACCGAGCCCTGCGGGACACCGGTAGAGAGGATGCGGGAGAGGAGAGGGATCCTCTCCAGGCCACCTGGTAGGACCGGTCAGCCAGGTAGGACTCAAACCATGTCAGCACAGATCCAGAGATTCCCATCTCGACGAGAGATGAGAGCAGGATCCGGTGGTCCACGGTGTCGAACGCCGCCGACAGGTCAAGGAGGAGGAGGACGGAGCTAAGGGATCGGGACTTAGCGACGTGAAGAGCCTCAGTGACCGCAAGGAGAGCAGTCTCTGTGGAGTGGCCTGCTCTGAACCCAGATTGGTTGGGATCAAGCAGGTCGTTCTGTAAGAGATGAGCAGACAGTTGATTATAGACAGCCCGCTCTAACGTTTTGGAGAGGAAAGGGAGGAGAGAGACAGGTCGGTAGTTAGAGATGACAGCAGGATTCATACCTGTAACATTGGGAAAGAAAAGGTTAGTGTTTTTTTTTTTTTTTTTTTTGTGTAGAACAAGTAAACAGTGGTGACGACAGATTCACTAGACTAGTGACTAGTAGTTTTCAAGTTGACTTTGTTTTTTTTGTGGTTTGTTTTATTTTATCGAAGGATAAGGTTAATAAACTGGCCATTGGTCTGTTAGAACCCTGTTTTTGGATTGGTCTTCCATCCACTCCCCTCTTGTGTTCATTCCCCTAATAAATTCCCATTTGTTTCCTATTTGTCATTGTATGCAAATTGTATTATCGATCATTGGCTGCTTCCCATTTCGACAGCCATCCGGGTTATTTCCCCCCCTCGTGGGGCTGCCGGTCACAGCCGGTTCTGTCAGGACCTCCTGGGGGGGCGAGGCTTCAGAGACCCAGTCTCCATCTCTGTATGTTGCATTATGTATGCAGTGTAAATGTGTCACTTAACTTGTTGAAAGCGATAGTCTTTGCCAATAGTTTAGATTCAGCGCGCGGGGTGCAGTGTGTTCCCTCTGGACACTTAATTGTTTGGACTGAAAAGCCTTTATGGTGATAGATAGACATGACGCACCTCTATCTCGATCTCGCGGGGAGGTCGATGGCGGGAGCGTCCGCAGTCCGGCCGCGCGTGTTCAGGGGAGAGAATCACTCGGCACACCAATCAAACGTTGGGAAGCTCACTCTCACTGAAGTGGCTGAAGTTTGGTCCCCTGGAATGCAAATGTACACTTTCCCCGTTTTGCCTAAACCCTGCGTTTATCGGGCTTATTAAGGGCCCTTTAGTTCCATCAGACATGAGACGGCACTTCATCCCTCCAAGGAGGGTCTCCTTCACCATCTCCGGCCCTTTAATATGCTAATCAGAGCCTAATCTCAGCCCCCTAATGAGCACAGGACATTCTCATATGCTTCTCACCATCTCTTTCTGTCTCTCTCGCTCTCTCTCCCTCCCTCCTTCCCTCTCTTTCTCTCTCTATTGCTCTCTCTTCCTCCCCCTCTTTCTCTCTTTCTCTCTCTCCCCCCTCTCTCTTTCTCTCTCTCTCTCTCCCCTCTCCTTCCCTCTCTTTGTCTCTCTCCCTCTCTCTCCCTCCCTCCTTCCCTCTCTCTCCTCTCTCTCTCTCTCTCTCTCTCTCTCTCTCTCTCTCTCTCTCTCTATCTCTCTCTCGCTCTCTCTCTCTTTCCCTCCCTCCCTCCTTCCCTCTCTTTCTGTCTCTCTTGCTCTCTCTCTCTCTCTCCCTCCCTCCTTCCCTCATTCTCTCTCTCTCTCTCCCCCTCTTTCTATCTTTTTGTCTCTCCCTCTCTCTCTCTCTCGCTCTCTCCCTCCCTCCTTCTCTCTCTCATTCTCTCTCCCTCCCCCTCTCACTTTCTCTCTCTCTCTCTCCCTCCCTCGTTCCCTCTCTTTCTCTCTCTCCTTCTCTCTCTTTCTCTCTTGATGTCTCTCATCCTCCTTCTCTTTCCCTCCCTCCTTCCCTCTCCATCACTCTCTGTACTCAGTTGCAACTTCAAGGTCGAATGCAATTTGACCTAATCGTGCTTGCCATGGCTCAGCGTTGGTAGCTGCACAAACATATGCTGCCTGTCCTGAGTAATATTGAGTTCACCCAAGGAAATATTGAATATTAGAGTGATGTGTGAAACTCACACAGCCTCCCTGCAGCTGGAGCAGGGGAATAGCTGAGTGAAGGATCTGCAGGATCTGCAGCACTAAATGTGAACTAAGTAAGAAATAAACGTACTGTTATAAAATAAACCACGACGGGGCGGTGTGATTCGGTCGCGAGGCAAAGCCGAGGGGTTCACCGCCCTGAAGTGATTTATTTTCACACAACTGCACAGCCTGGGGCCTACAAAGAGCACATTAAGAGCTACAAGGAAGCTCTCTCTCAGACCAAAATGCCTTATTATTCCTACCTCATTAGTAGCTGCCAAAATAACCCCAGAATGCTTTTTGCCACCATAAACCGACTACTATGTCCCCTTGATGCCTCCCCCTTGTCTGGCGCCCCTGACCTCTACTGCAAGTTCCTGGACTTCTTTCAGGCTAAAGTTGATTCCATTTACCAGCAGCTCCAGGCGCCCTGCTGCCCACTCTCACCTCAGTCACTGCTCACTACGACCACCACGGCCCTTCTGCCAGAATGTTGTTTCTCCTCCTTCTCCCCTGTTGACGCCGCTCACATCACAGAGTTGGTCACCAAATCCAAGGCTTCCGCCTGCTCTCTGGACCCCATGCCCACAGCCTTGGCTAAGGCATGTCTACCTGCTCTGTGTCCCTCTCATGGTCGACATTGTGAACGCCTCTCCTAGGTCTGGCACTCTTCCCTCCTATTTCAAAATGGCCACATTTAAAAAAAACAAGGTCTGGACCCAGATGACCTTAACAACTACCAGCCGATCTCCAACCTTCCATTCCTTGGCAAAATCCTGGAACGAGCAGTTGCCTCCCAACTCCAGCAGCATATGGCAAACCATGAGCTATATGAATCCCTACAGTCTGGGTTCAGAGCCCAGCACAGTACAGAGACTGCCTTCATCAAAGTCACCAACAACCTCCTCATTGCCTCTGACTCTGGTCATGTCAACATTCCCATTCTACTCAATCTCTCTGCTGCCTTTGACATCGTTTGCCACAGCATCCTCCTCCTCATCATAATGATAATAATAATATAATAATAAACTTTATTTATACAGCACCTTTCATACAATGAAGCTCAAAGTGCATACAGAGAAAGACAACTGAATACCTGGGCCTCACTGGAATACCCCTTTCCTGGACACTCAACTCTACTTCAACACTAAACCCTCCACTCACCTCCCTCCCCGGTCTCTCATCAGCTGCCTGCTTGACATAAAAAAACGGATGATTTCTAATCTACTCAAACTCAACAGCAATAAAACGGTTGTGGCATCCAAGGCCCTGCTCCAGAAGGTTAGTGATCTTGTGCTGTCCATCGATGGCACATTCACTTCTGAATTCCTTAACCTGGGTGTCATTCTTGATTCCACTCTAATATGAGCCACATATTAAGTCCATCACCAAATCTGCCTTCTTTCACCTAAAGAACAGATCCAGACTCCGGCTATCACTCACCGACTCCGTGGCAGAGACCCTCATCCATGCCTTTGTGACCTCTTGCCTGGATTACTGTAATGGAGCGCTATTCGGGGTGCCCAGTAAAGCCCTAGACAGGCTCCAGTATGTTCAGAACTCTGCGGCCATGGTTCTCACACGCTCAAAACCCTGGCAGCACATCACCCCCACCCTCCAGCACCTCCACTGGCTCCCAGTCAAGTTCCGCGTCTCATTTAAAATTCTCCTCCTCACCTATAAGTCTCTCCATGACCTTGCCCCGCAATACCTCTCGGACCTCCTCCACCCCTACACCCCCTCTCGAAGGCTACGCTCCTCTGACACTGGACTCCTCATCACTCCCCACACCAGGCTGTGCACTGTGGGGGACAGGGCCTTTAGTGCAGCTGCTCCTGGCCTCTGGAATGCCCTCCCTGCCTCAATCCACAGTCCACCTTTATTTTTAAAGCCAGACTGAAGACTCACCTCTTCAGCCTTTTCTGTAGTTGAGTTCCCCTGATTTCTAGGACTTTGTACTTGTTTTTAAACGGTGTCAAATGCTTTTTTATTGTTTGCTGTATTATTATAACCTGGGGCCTGTCTCACGAAGCAGGATTAGTGGATTAGCGAGCTAACTTTGGGTTTAACCCTGGGTTTTTGGTCTCACGACTTTGGCTCACTTTTAACTGGATTGCATCGCCATGGTAACTTATGCCGCGAACCTAACCTGCTCCGGAGTAGGTTAAGCTCAGGCTAACGGATCCAGTCCTATAAAAAGGCTGCCTCCTCACCAATCAGATCTCTGGAAAATGGCTTCACCATTCTTAGAGAATTGCGTAATCAGATTTTTTTAAATATCAGAGATACAGATTCTCCGCAGAGGGAATATTGTATCTTTGCAAGATTCTAGAGCCGCATGTCGTAAATGCCACTCATCAAAGCCATGCAATCACTGTGCAGCAAACTATGTATTGCCCTACATTTTCTAGCCACTGGTACATATATGTGTTCCATTGGTGATGCAGAGAACCTCAGCAAACATGTTCACAAGGTGGTTCTCGTGCACAGAATGTTTTGGTAGTGTTTCCTGGCCATTTGCCCACTCTGGGTATAAAAGAGGGCTTCTATGAAATAGCAGGTAGCCTACATTAGTTGACTATAGTTATCAATAATGAATAAAATTAACTTTTGCATATTAAGTGTGGTGTAATTTTCTCACAGAATTCCCGAGAGTGATTGGTGCAATAGATCACACTCACATTCCCATCACCGCAGCCCTGGGTGAGCCACAGTCCTGAGGCCAAAAAGTTAGCCCAAAGTTAGCTCGCTAACCCACCAATCCTGCTTCGTGAAACCGTGCTCTGGATCTGTCCATGTTGCATGTGATTGGCTGTGTTAAAAACACTGCCTTTTTTGTGTGCACGCGCTCATAGCTCAGAAAAAGCTAGCTTTAAAAAAAAAACAGGGTTGACAGAGCGAGTCGATAACCACCGTCGTGAGACAGGCTAGCCGTAATTGCCTTTGTTAGGCTTTGTGTAGCCAGCTAACGCAAAGATACCCTGACTATGTTGAACTTCCTTCGTGAGACAGTCCCCTGCAGTGGTTTATTCCGCTTATAACACAGCTACTTGCAACAGAAGTATACACGCTCAAATACAATTGTTAACTTGTTACTTTTTATGCCGTTGTTTTCTGTTCGAATGTTCAGCTGAGATACAATGTTAACGTACTTGTGTATTGATTTGGAACAGTGATAAGGCCACTTTCGCGAGAACTACTTCATATCCGTGTGTTATTACGTTTCTCCGTGCAGTTTACTGGAAAACGATCAACACCCTCTCGACCAATCAGAATATAGTATTTACCAAAGCCGTGGTGTCATGCATTTTTACGAACAGAAAAGTGTGAATCCCTAACCGTAGTTCCTCCACAACCTCAGATATGAACCCGTCCCCCCCTCCACTCACACCGCCCTGGCCCTCCCCCGTTCTGCAGATCCTCTGAATTTCAGATTCGGTTGTCACCTATTAGCCGGCCTGTCTCCTCTAAACCTCCTTTCCAGCACCCCTCTCGGACATCTTCCAGAATTCCCATTGCCTTGCAAATTGGTCCCCACCTGCTCTCCACAGGGGTCTGCTGAATGTTAAACATTGTTCCTCCTGCCAGATCTCTATCAAGCCATTGTTTTATTCCCCGGATCTCATCGGCGTTAACCTTTTTCGCGACCTCTAGGTTACTGACCGTATTTCCCTGCAACCCTGGGTGGTAGACCCCTTTTCGTTTTACACTTGGATGCCTACCTCCCACCTCCCCACTCCTACTTTCAGCACACAAAGTCTTAGTTTCAAAAGCTCCAATGTACAATTTGTTCGTTTTTTTTCCTTTTTTCTTTTGTCGCATCAGTCACCACCGCACCTCCATAGCGCTGAACATCTTATGGAGAAGATGTATATATATCATTATATTATAATATCTACACACACATCACATTATTACATTACATAATACGATGCGATTAGGACACGTCGAGCCTAGATGGGCTGAACGGCCCATTCTCGTCATTATGTATTCTTATGTTCTTGTGTGTGTGTGTGTGTGTGTGTGTGTGTGTATGAATGTGTGTGTATGTATATGAGGGTTTGTGTGTGTTTGTGTGTGTGTGTGTGGGTGTGTGTTTGTACATGAGGATTTGTGTGTGTGTGTGTGTGTGTGTGTGTGTGTGTGTGTGTGTGTGTGTGTGTGTGTGTGTGTGTGTGTGTGTGTGTGTGTGTGTGTGTGTGTGTGTGTGTGTGTGTGTGTGTAGGAAATGACGAGCCTAGATGGGCTGAACGGCCTGTCATTATGCATTCTTATGTTATTATTCTTATTGCATTACAGGCATTTAACAGATGCTCTTATCCAGAGCAACTCACACAATTTACATTTCTTTACATACAATCCATTTATACAGCTGGATATTTTACCAAAGCAATTTAGTTTAAGTACCTTCTGGAGGGCACAACGGGAGTCGAACTCGCAACCCCCTCAGTTACAATCCCGGTTCCCTAACCGCTACCCCACCCTGACGGACACTCCTGCCGTCCGCCCTCCGCCCCAGCGATCGATGGGAGCGGAGTGCAGGTTCCCTCTGCTTTGTATGCCTAGGCACAAAGGTTAGCCTCATCATCCCCTCGTCCAATCAATGGAGACACACAAGTAATTAACTTCCTGGAATGCCTCAAGAACCAACAAGAACAAAAATGATTGAAGTCTGATATTAGCCTTTTAGCATTGGAGCTTGCTTCTTTCTCTCTCTTTCTCCTATCTATCTCTCTCTCTCTCTCTCTCTCTCTATCTCTCTCTCTCTCTCTCTCTCTCTCTCTCTCTCTCTCTCTCTCTCTCTCTCTCTCTCTCCTCTCTCTCTCCCTCTCTCTATTCCTCTCTCTCTCTCTCCCTGCTCTGCTATTTTTGGTTTCTTGGAACACTGAATGGCTTGCGAGCGTTTTTTTTGTGTGCATTACCGCACTCCAGCCTCCGTCCTTAACGGTGCACTTTCTTTTGTTAAAAGGCAACCTCCTCCTTCCCCCCCCTCCGTACGTGCCTTTTATCATTAACTGAAGATTGAAATTGTTCAATTTGAGCATGAAAGCAGGCCAGAGCTCGTCAGTCCCTCGTCATTCTCATTGTGCATTCTCTGCGCAGTGAAGTAGTTATGTTCTCTGCCCCTGAGATTAGACAAAGAGAGACGCCGTAGAGATGGATGGTCGGTGGATTGATGTTTGTGGGATGTGCGAGGGCGTACGGGTAACTGCCAAAATAAAGGAAACGCCAACATGAAGTGTGTTAATAGGGTGTTGGGCCACCACGAGCCTCCAGAACAGTTTCAATGGGAACTTGGCATAGATTCTGAAACACGCCTGGAGGGATGCAACGCCATTCTTCCACAAGAAATTCCATCATTGGATGTTTTGTCGATTGTGGTGGTAAACATTGTCTCAGGCACCGCTCCAGAATCTCCAATAAGTGATCAGTTGGGGTGAGATCTGGTGACTGAGACGGCCATGGCATATGGTTTACATCGTTTTCATGCTCATCAAACCATTCAGTGACCACTCGTGCCCTGTGGATGGGGGGGCATTGTCATCCTGGAAGAGACCACTTCCATCAGGATAGAAATGCTTCACCATAGGATGAAGGTGATCACTCAGAATAGCTTTGGGTTTATTGGTGTTTACCTTGCCCTCTAAGGGGTTGAGTGGACCCTAAACCATGGCAGGGAAATGCAGCCCACCCACACAATAACAGATCCGCCAGAACCCTTCATTTACTCAAGTAGTTTCCTTTATTTTGACAGCGTGCATAATTACAACATATGCAGACAATTTTTCTCGTGAGAGTCCGTTATGAGTTTGTCTCAGCGGCATTGGGCGGAGGCTTGTCCCACCCCCCCTGTGTTCAGCAGCTGATGAGTGGATGTTCACTCTTGTTCTTTCTAGTAGAACAGGTAAATACAGCACATCCTCCCATCAATACAAGCTCTTTTCTTTCTGTAATCACAAGGGTTCCCTGACTGAGGAATATTTTAAAACATCGAACATAACATCTCTGTCTTGCTCGCTCTGCATGGAGTCCTGCATCTGTGCAGTGGACCTTCCCAGTCACTCGCTGCCCCATGATATGAATGCAAGTCACCAGATCTCACCCCAATTCATTAATTACAAATATCAATAATATTTGCATGTGTTTATTATGCCGCTGATTCTTAGAGAAAGCATTTAACTCTATAACAGTGTGGATATGTGTGTGACTGCTAAACAACCTATTGGACAAAACATGCAATCTAACAATAATCAACGAATCGATCAATTGATCAATCAATCAACTCTGTGGCAATATGCGTGATTGCAGAAGGAGTAAAGGCACTTTAGTTCATCTACTATGATTAAGCAGTGTTTCTAATACATTTTATTCTGTTTCCACACAGGTACATCTTGACGGGAACATTTTGGGCCCCCCAACCCATCTCCCTCCTCTGAGTTCAACGTACCTGGCATGGCATTCTGGGAGATAGAGTTCTTAGATTCAAAGATAGATCGGAGATATGATTTCATTTGGGTTATTCATTTTTAATAATAATAAGGATCCTGTGTGATGAAAATATATTTATAAGACGTGTAATATGAATTATGTACAAAAATAATAATAATAATATAAATATTCATATTTTCTGCATAATTCCAGGCCCCATGTGACATTTGGGCCCTAGGCCCAGGCCTTGTTGGCCTATGCGGAGATCTGGCCCTGCTTCTACATCATGACAGCATAACATGGACACCACGGTGTGGGATACTGAATGAATGGTCAAGGCAGTCACGTCAAACTACCGCAGTGACATAAATATGCATAGGGCTTCCGTTATTCATCTCTGACTGTGAAAAGGTACGTTTTACCTAACCCCCCCACACACACACCTGCATATGTCTGTATTTATGAGGGGCCATGTGTTTATATTCCTCCAAAGAAATGAGGTATCAACATTTTTTGTGAAGAATGAAGACAGGTGTAATGACCATAAGTTCTTTCTTTTTTTAACTAGTGAACGAGTAGAAGTTTTTTTTCAGTTTTTGTTTTGCAAATCAGGTGGGAGAAAAACATCTTTTTGTAGAGCTCCATTAGCTCCATGTTGAAGGTTACGGAACAAAAAGGAACCGTTGCTGGCTCTAAACGTGTCAATAGAAGCTCAACGCTCTGATTGCTTCAGCCTTCAGCCTTGCGGCAAGGAGCCTTCCTGGCCCGGTAGCTTACCGCGACGCGCCCTCGTCCTAGGAAACCGGCTGGTCTATTTATTTGAGCGAAACGACACTCGCTCGCTCTATTTTCCAAAAAGGTATACGTTTCCATTGGAGTGCACGTTTCCAGCTGCACAGTCGGGAGATTATGGGATGTATTTAAAATTCAAGGCGAATCTCGACAAATCACTCCGAGGGGCTATTGCAATGGAGAAATCTTTAATACCGTAAATGCCATAATGGCATGGTTTACATGTGTTAGTTACAATGAAATCTCTGTTTAAAAACACTGGACATTATAACCTTTTTTTTAATCAGTTTTAAGAGAGGGATAGAAGAAGTGGCATCTTTAAAAAATATATATTTTTTTTTTCTCCACATATTCTCCTAATTTGTTGGCCTGTTGTACCCTCTTCTAGTTCACCTACCAGCGCTCTCTCTCTCCCTCTCTCGTACTGCGAGTTCATCGACCGCGAGTGATAAAGGCGAGCTGAACCGCCTCCTCCAAGACAGAGCCTGCCAACCCGTCAAGAATAACTCTGACACGCGCACAGAGCCGCTTGCACATGGAGAACTCATGCCTGCTTCCCTCCCCTCGGGGGCGGACAGCCAATCGATGTCCCCGGACAGGACTCCGGGCCATAGCCGGGCGGGGCTCGAACTGTGGGCGACCTGAACTTAGGACAAGTGCCTTTACCGGTCGCGCCACTAGGGGGCCACAAAAAGGGTCATCTGCCATGCTTGGGAGCAGAGGGCTTGGGCTACTGTCTTCTGCCACGTTGAAAATACCCCCCGAATGTTTTGTGCTTTTTAAAAAAACAGAAAGTTTGTTTCCAGAGTGTCTCAGCCTGAATAGGTGTACCCCACAAACAGAGGTCACACCCAACGTGTATGTTTCTGGATTCCATAGCAACTTCTGCTCTTAATTAATCAATTAACCCAATCAATAACATGATCTGACGCTTTAGCTACATTCCTTGATAAGCCCACAAAAGACAGCGGAAGACTGTTACACATTCGAACCAAGGCTAGCCTTGTTACATGATAGTTATCATTATACATTTTGTTATAAATAAATATGCATAACACAATTATATTATGCATGCTGGGATAGGCTCCAGCCCCCCCGCGACCCTGACCAGGAATAAGCGGCTTAGACAATGAGATGAGATGAGATGAGATGAGAGACAATTATATAGGTAATAATAATATAGCTAATATGCATTTGCATAATGATTATGAACATGTAACAGGACTGGTCTTTCACACATGTAAATAAGTGCACTGTTACATAATTCTTACATTGTAGTTACTTAGTAATAACTGCTTGTTACCAATGTACTTATGCTGTAACTACACAGGCATAGGTGCAACTCAATATAAAGTTTTACCCAATAAGTTTAATGTGAATTATGCGCTAATACAGAATCAAGGCAGCATTACAGACAGATCTACCTTCCGAGCTGCCTCCAACCACTGACTGAACTACATGTCAAAATCAATACCCCCCTGGACTTGAACTGGTTATACATTTATTGTATATCTGAAAACTGTTTCACACAGGGAATGCAACTCTTAATAGCTATGCAGAATGGCAAAACCCTTTTAATGGATGAAGTCAAGGCGTTTCATTATCTTCTGGGAAGCATTTAAACCTGCTCATAATACGAAAGAATAAATTCAGCTCTCCTGGGCTGAGCAAGCAATACATTCAACACTCAAACACTCACTCACACTCACACACACACACACACACACACACACACAGACAAACACACTCACTCATACACAGACACACACACACACGCTCACACACGTGCACACACACACACATACACACACACACAGACAAACACTCACTCATACACACAGACACACACACACACACAGACACACACACACACGCTCACACACACACACACACACACATACACACACACACAGACAAACACTCACTCATACACACACACACACACACAGACACACACACACACACTCACACACGTGCACACACACACGTGCATGCTCACTCACTCACACACACACACATACACACAAACACACACACACACACATGCACACTCACTCACACACATTCAACACGCATGCACACACACACACACACACAAACACATTCACACATACACACACACATGCATGCTCACTCACACACATTCAACACTCACACACACACACACAAACACACTCACACACATATATGCAAATGCATGCTCATTCACACACACATGCACGCTCACTCACACACAATCAACACGCACGCACACACACACACATGCATGCTCACTCACACACACACACACACACACACACACACACACACACACACATGCACATATGATATGTTGAAAGAGGTAGCAGTATCCAAAACTGGGATTTTTGTGTTTCGGACATAAAAAAGGAAAAGCCAAAAACCATAAATACATCATGATATATTATTATCATGACATATTACGTAATGGAGCCCTCCGATATGATCATCTTTGTTTCTGGGACCATGAAACCTGCACTGTGCTGATAGGCTGTCTGACAACAAAGTGAAACAATCATATATATATATGTATATATATGAAGAGTTAATACGCAAAAATTGATAAACGCCACTCCTGCCAAAAGGAAACCGAACAAGCCGTGATCGAGATCCCAGCGCCGCCTTTGCGATGACTTGATAAGTTTGGCAACGATTTGGAAATCACAAAGACGGCGCTGTGATCTCGATCACGGCTTGTTCGGTTTCGTTTTGGCAGGAGTGGCTCTTCATATATAGTATATCTTTTTTATTATTAGAGAATTATTTTTGCATCATTTACTTTGATGAAGACACACACACACAAAAAGTCAAAAAGCTGCAATTCCATGTAACAGCAGAGATTACAACAACGTCGACAACAACAACAAAAAAATAATAAAATTGAGAGAGCTCTGGACCGTGAATCCATGCTGGCTGCTCTTTCCAAAGGAAGAATTGACCTTTTCATTCCCATTGGTGTATAAAAAAAACACATGGACTGCTAAATGACAGCAGAGCTGGGACAGAGACAAAAACACAAGCGGAAAAGAAATACTCCCGCATTGATTGCGCTAGTCTTTGAGTGTCCATTGTCAGAATGAATTAATGGAATCTATAATGTCAGTAATGTGATCAGGATAACTGACTCGGAGACGGAAGATCAATTGTAGTGTACTGTATGTGTTTGAATTACTCGAGACTCGGATAAAAAACGTGGTCCATGGTCGCAAATCGAAAAAAAAAAAAAAATAGATATATATACAATATATCATATACAATAGGCCTACTCTTTTTGACAATATCATTGTGATGTTATGTTGCATGTTGACTGGTGATGCCATTGCACTCACATGTGATATTCCTAATTATTGATAATTTGCTGAGTCAGGTGTTACGAATGAAATTCCTTTTGATTCTACACACGGATATTGTATTTAAACAGGTCTGTATCACAGATTGAAACAGAATGTCGAATAATAGGCTTTTTAGCTGTCTTTAGTTTAGCATTTTTTTTACATTAATTGGCAATTTGCTATGCAGTACAAGCTCACTGAGAATTCAAAGTCTTGTTATATTTGGGCTTGCTGCCAATGCTACAGTGAGATAAATGGCAATGATTATGTAGCAGTTGTATGGTAAAAAAACAAATGTATATATATATATATATATATACATATATATATATATATATATACATATATATATATATATATATATATATACATATATATATATATATATATATATATATATATATATATATATATATATATATATATATATATATATATACATATATACAGTGGGGTCCAAAAGTCCAGAGTCCACAACCAATATCTGTTTGTTTTCATCATTCATCAAAAACTAACACAACATTTTTACTCAGGAGAACAATTTGACCTCTAACTACACTAAGCTCTGCTGACATAATTACAAACAGCTGCAAAAACTTTTGCAAAGGAAGTGTCCTTTTTCAAGATTAAAGCACCTGCAGTAGCAACGAGAACACATAGAGGACCATATTAATTACATCAATACGTCAATTGTTTGATGCCATATAGAAGACATAAAGAACATTTGCCTGGAAATGGAGTATTCAGGACACAAAGTTAAAGCCCCGCCTCCTTCTCCATCAGCCTATCAGGTCAAAGATGACCTCACAGGAATTATGAGGTCATCTGCTGCTTTGTAAGCAATAATGTGCAAAACCTAACAATACCTTAATTGATTGGCCTAGAATTTTATTGACAGTATTCTTTTAGATGAATTATCTTAAACTGCACTTGGCTACAGTGTTGCTACAGTGTTGCTACAGCAATAGTTAGCCAACGAAACAGCAAGCCTACATACTTGTTAGCAAGGTTAGCTTGTCAGATGGATATCCATTGCTTAGTTTTTTTGGGATATAAATAGCATAGTTAACTAGCTAGCTGTGACAGATAGCTGTGAAACAGTTAAAACTGTGTCGTTGAAAGACACGTATGATTGAGCCACAGGATAATGCATAACGTCATAATTAAATCATCGCTGTCGTTCAGCAATTAGCTGTGGCAATTTGCAGTGGTTGCATTATAGTGATTGGGTAGAAAGAAGAATAGACAGGGCCCCTGGGTGGACCAACGGTAAAGGCACTCCCCCAGAGTGCAGGTAGCCCACTGCAGTCGGGGTTCAAGCCCCGGTTGCGCCACCCCGGCTCTAGCCAGCAGTCTCGTTTGGGGGCAGCAATTAGCTGTCTGACCTGTGGGAGGGGGTAGGGAAGCCGGCATCAGCTCGACGTGTACAAAAGTGGCTCTGTGTGTACCGGAGTTCCGGTCGACGGATTGGCGAGTTCCGTCTCGGAGGAGTCGGGTCACTGCCGGTCCCAGAGCTTCAGCAGCGAGCTTGTAGTACGAGAGGGGGATAGTTTACATGAAAGAGAGGGTACAATTGGCTACTAAATTGGGAGGAAAATGTGGAAAAATCTGAAACAAATAAAATAAATTGTAAAAGTATAGACAACTGATAATATTGGTCTAGCTATAGTTAATATTAGCAAACAACCCATATCCATTAGACATGAAATAGTGTCATAACAAGTGGAATTTATATCAGAATATGTAATAAATCAAACTTTATATATTGCTGTTTCTGCTCAATTTAATAATGTGACTATTTAAAGTTGTATTTTATAACCCTATTTTGCTATGTTTATTTTTGATGAATTTCCAGCAATGGCACCTCTCTATGTTTGATTTATGAACTAATTTTGATGAAATATTAATGTTTCTTGCGATAAATGCCACTAATATTAAAATCCATTATTTTTTGCTCGTGGTGCAAAAGACCAATGTCTTTCTCCCAAATGTAAGATGTGCGCACACCGTTGCAAATGACTTGAATTAGATTCTAATTCCAGATTACTATCTTTGACCAAGCATGCTAGCGCTTTCAGTGCTGTTGTCATTTGCAGACAACACTTGTTTCATGTATCTGTGCTTACTTAAGTATTTCCATTTTTACCTTTATTTTTACTTTCACTCCCCTACATTTCAAAGACAAACTTTTTACTTTCACTGGAGTAATATTTGATCGGGGTTCTGTACTTTGACTCAAGTGAAGGGCTTGAGTACTTCGTCCACCACTGTGTACAATCATATGAAAGAATGATTGACTTCCGGCGGTGTCTTGGGAGAAGTTACATTTCAGGATATTTCCATGTTTTCTGGTGGAAGTTACGCCCGTGACCATTACCAGTCAAGTGCAGATCAGTAATATTCGCTTGGTGCACACCTGTCTCCCAGTCACTCTTTCACATCCGTCCAATCCCTGAGTGCTATGTCAGAGAGGAGGTACTGAGGAAAGGGTTTGGCAGGTTGTAAGCTGTCCCTGGTTGGCTGATGGAAGCCCCGCCTCCCTTCTTTCACCAGGTAATTGACAGCTCAGGGCTACAGAGCATAGTATGGGAATAGCATAGGGAGTGTTGTGGATATAATTAGAATTGTTCTGTATGAGTGAACATCTAAATTGACAGAATAGCTGGCAGCAAAGGAGGGTTGAGTTTCAACAGGAGGGTGATCTAGCAAGGTAGCGTAGTGCTGTTTTTTTTTTTCTTTCTTTTTTTTTTTTGTCTGATTTGATATCAATACTGACGTTCATGTCAACATGAATATAAAATTGTTAATGTGAGCCATGCCAATTCCAAGGCCTAAACTAAAGGGGTCCATATTTTACAATGTAATTAATCAAGTCGTACCTCCTTGTGAAACATTTTGATCGAATCAGCAGGTTAACTGTCCAATTAATTAGAAAAGAAACATAAAAAATAAATAAAAAATAAAAAACGAGAGAGCGAATCTAATCATTTGACAAAACTCATTTGCAGAAAGAGGAAAAAACGAGGCGCGCCCGCACGGCACATCTGATTAATTCGCGTTTGAACATCTTTGCGGGATATAAAAAAAAACGAAAAAGAACGAGGAAATCAACTGATTATTTGAATGACATCGTGGAGGGCGCAAAACAGGCGGCGCGCGCGCACTTATTCATAATTCAAAATAAATAATGCATGAGAAGCACCATGCCAGTCTGCTGTGTTTTAATCATCACTGTAATTAAGAATTCGCCGTGAACGATGCCAGCGCTTATTTCGTATTTATTGACGCCTGTGGAGAAAGCTCGGGATCTTATTACACCGCTGTGACGCGAAGGCGCGCGCCTCTCCCTTTATGTTGTCTTTACGTGTAAGATGTAGTTTATCTGTAGCGCTGTTCTTCGGGGGTCTGGCTGCTTTGTTCATTTATCTTGTTGCATTATACGTACTATATGTATCGCCACTTTTCCTTTGCGGTATCTTCATTTGGAGTTTATGCGGAAAGACAGGTAATTACTTTGGCGGGAGTCCAGTCCATCGCAGTGTGGAAAATTCAATTAATTCATTCCAAATTGAACATTTGTTCGTGACACGAAGCATCCATTTGGTGCGACGTCTCATTTGCATGTTATTTTAGCCGCAGCGCAGGAAACGCTGGGCGAAGGGAGCCTCCGTGCTGTATGCTTTGGTTTCCAGTGAAATTGTTCATTAAAAAGTCACAGTGGGTACTCCGGGAACAGCCATCGTGTGTGAAACCAAGATCACGTGTACCTGTACATTAACGTGCCCGCACCCCAACCCCCGATGATGGAGGAAGTCATTTCACGTCAGTTTTCACCTTTTTTCCCTTCATATTTAGTTATTTGAATGTATTATTATCCTGGTTATGGAGAATGATTCTTATTTAACTTTCTTTCTTCATCTGCTTTGTGTCCACGTGCCCATATTAAGACTTAAGTGTGTAAAATACTCCATGCGCAAAGGCAGGCCATTGTTTTATCAGTTTGAATAATGCCGTGCATTTGTGTGTCACTGTTAACATGGAGATGAAGACCTTTCTAAAAAAAAAGAAATTGTCTCAGTTTTTCTCCCAATTTAGTGGCCAATTATACCCTCTATTTCTTTTTGATTTACCCTCCCCCAGGAACTTGCCGCCCGCCTCCACGGGACAAGCTAATACCTCGGGGCAATGTTTGCCCCCGAGTTCCTCCTCCGAGATGGAACTCACCCATCCCTGTTTACGAGGTCGCCCTACCGCTCCTCGACAAGCTTGTGTCAGCTCTCCCTCCCCCCTCCCCCAGGGGCAGACGCCAAACGCCGCTCCGGATCGGGGCTCCCCACCAGGGCCGGTCTGGTACAGTCTGGTTTCTAACCGGGACCGTGATAGGCAGCTCACACTCGTAAAGGACCAGCCGATACGGGTGCATTAGACCGCTACGCTATCGGAAGACCTTTCTTATTTATCTGAAAAATGTTCAGAGGCTGGGAATGGACAGTAACGCTTGTTAGTACAGCATTGAGCCCCAGCATTGAGCATTCGTACGTGTTCTTACTGATGGCTTTGCACAGAGGTGAATTCAGTGACATGCTTTCATTAGAAACACACAGGGGGAGAGAAGAATCGAAATGGCTAAATAGAATATTCTGATGTTTTAAAAGGTTGCCTTAAAACCTCACCCTCAAAACCGGGCCATGAAAGGGAAGCCCTCACCTATTTTTTTCCTTCTTTTGAACGAGTGCATGCTATAATTCATACGTGGGGCAATCATGCACAGAAATAGAGTGCTGGACCCAAAGTTCACCTACAAGAACAAAAATTATTGAAGTCTGATATTAGGCTTTTAGGCCTATCTTCTCTCTCTCTCTCTCTCTCTCTCTCTCTCTCTCTCTCTCTCTCTCTCTCTCTCTCTCTCTCTCTCTCTCTCTCTCTCTCTCTCTCTCTCTCTCTCTCTCTCTCTCTCTCTCTCTCTCTCACTAATTGGCATTCAGTGGCATTAAGAGACTGAGGAACAATACGAGCCTGCATTAGCCTGAGATCAGCTTCTCCCTCACCACCCCGACCGGCACTTTCAACTTAACTTGTGAGAAAGGCATTGAAACACGAGAGTTTACCGCCGTGCGCAGACCTACTCAAACATCAATTGAGGGAGTCCTCTTCAATTTCTTAAAGCCACCATTGAAAACGATGTCGCAAAGACAATGGGAATTTCTGAAGGAAAAACTGAAGAAGACAACGGAATGGAACAGGCCCACGCTTAATCTGATCTCTGGAGGGTCGTGCGTAAATAATTAGATTCTAACGCCGTCTTCATATTGGTCTATTTAACATGTCGGAACCGAAATGACTTTCAATAAAGGATTTCTATTCCGCGGTCCGCATCTGCTATCCGATATTAAATATATAATTTATGTTCGGCAGCAGCATTCAGGTTTTTGTTCTCGCCGAAGCGCTGGGGAAGCCTCATGTCATTAATGGCCGCTTGTTGATTGGATTGTTAATGTAATGGCACAGAATGTCACGGACGATGTTGAAATACGACTGGCTCCCAAAAACGGGACCGGGGCGAATCGTGCGGAAGACATTCCCCCGCTGCTTAGTTCCGCCCGTGCGGGTTTTAGTGTCGCACAAATCCACACACGATTCCACCATTGATTTTAAATCAAATGAAGTTGACAAAGGCTCAATAAACCAGTGCCACTTTTTTATTATATTTTATTCGTTTTTTCCCCTAGAAGTGTCCACTACCCTGCTTTTGTTGTTGTTGTTGTTGTTGTTCAACCCATTCATTTCCTTTCTCAGAAATATTTGCTTAACGCTGGCCATTTGAGACGGCAGTAGAGGGCAGGCGACAGAGAATGATTTTGGCACATGGCCAGTATCAATGGGAGCTCCCTCATATCGCCCGTTCACCAATGCTGAACAGAGTTAACCCATATTAACTTCTCTGCTTTTACAGCCTTTCCGGTCTGCCAGCAAATTGACGTGGTGTCTTCCCCCAGCTCCTCCCGCCTCTCTTTCCATTCGATTTTATTTCAGGGACAGAAATTTGCTGTGTTTTATTGCCTCAGGTTGCATGTCCACCGCTATTTAAATCTGCACGCTCGTAAAAGTGCACACTCGTGACTGCAAGTGAGCGAGATAAAAATGATGTGTTCTTTATTTGTTTTTGTTCTTGTCATGGGGGGAAAGAAAATATAGAACCTATCTGGGGCTACAAAGGCAAAGCGTAGGGGAAGAGGATGAGCAAGAGGAAAGCGTAGGGGAAGAGGATGAGCAAGAGGACAGCGCAGTCAGTCGATGGATGCACGGCCGGATCTTAACGTTCATGGCCCTTAGGCCCCGCCTCCGTTTTGGGCTCTTCCAACCCCTCTCCCTCCTCTGAGTTCAACACATCCGGCATGGCATTCTGGGAGATGGAGTTCGTAGATTCAACGTTAGACTGGAGATATGATTTCATTTGCGTTATTTATTTTTTATGACTACTAGTACTAATAATAACAATAAGGATCCTGTGTGATGAACATATATTTATTAGCCGTGTAAGTGTAATATGAATTATGTACAAAAAATGTACAAAAAAATATATACATTAAAAAATAATAATATCTATATTAATATTTTCCCCTTAATTCCGGGCCCCATGCGACGTTTGGGCCCTAGGCCCGGGCCTTGTCGGCCTATGCAGAGATCCGGCCCTGGATGGATGACGCAAACAAGGACAGTGAGCGGTAGAGGGCAGGCTCTGATATGTCTTCTTCCTGGGCCTGGAAAGGCCCCAAAGTTCACTCTGTCCAAATGGGCGCAGGGGCCTGTGTTTGCTCTGTGAAGGAGCCTCTTGCTTTCCCGGAGATGTGGAGGAGGCTAAAGCTGCTGGAAATCAAAAGTGAAGCTCGCCACTTCATAAACAACGAAAGCCCAGACAAATGAAATATCAATATAATAATATAATAGCATATGCCATTTAGCAGACGCTTTTATCCAAAGCGACTTACAGTGCTGAATGCATACTTTTTTCAGTATATGTGGTCCCAGTGGGAATTGAACCCACAACCTAAGCGTTGTCAGCGCCGTGCTCTACCTACTGAGCCACACAGAACCACCAAACCAAGTAAGTGTTGTGCTAACAATGCTAGCTGTTGAGCACAGTGGCACAGATGGCTGTTCCCTTTTCCTGCTGGAGTGTTAGTTTAAATGTTGGATTTTAAAAAGATAAATAATAATACAAATTAAAAGGGAGTTAATGGGAATGCGAGTTACCGTTAACCTTAGAAGGAAGTGGCCATTAAGGGAGAGTCCATTTTCATGATAATAACTAATTTGAAATGATACGACACGAAAACAATTGCATGCGAACAATGATCACATTACATTGTGCTCTCAAGATAACGGATAACGGCACCATGACGCATTGCTTCCGCTACCTGACCAGAGATGCTGGCGGGATGTGGTCACAAACTAGGGGCCTTTTTAGAGAGCAAGAGAGCGGAGTCATTGCGTGAGTCTGAGAGAGGCTCACATCCCCCCATAGCAAGGCCAGATGGCATGAATCTAATCCCAGAATTTCTGTCCGTCACATCGTGCGCACGAGAGTGCCCTCTCTGGCCCACCGAGCATCTGCAGTCTGCCTGCTCCAGTTGTGCAGGAAGTACTCTCCTCCGACCGTGATTGGCTTGCACGGCTTGGATGAGGCGAGGTGACGGACGTCGCTAGAGGAGTAGTAACTGGGGGTTAGTCAGCTGACAGGAAATGCTGTGGAAAATATGAGACTGTACATGTGTACATGGGCAGGGCCGGATCTTGACGTTCATGGGCCCTAGGCCCCACCTCCGTTTTGGGCCTCCCGGCATGGCATTCTGGGAGATGGAGTTCTTAGATTGAACGTTAGATTGTAGATATGATTTTATTTGTGTTATTTATTTTTTATGACTACTAATAATAATAATAAGAAGAAGAATTCTGTTTGATGGACGTACATTTATTAGGCGTGTAAGTGTAATATGAATTATGTTAAAAAAATATATATATATTATTATTATTATTATTTCGCCCATAATTCCAGGCCCCATGTGACATTTGGGCCCTAGGCGCAGGCCATGTTGGCCTATGCGGAGATCCAGCACTGCCCATGAGGTCTACCTGAACATATTCACATGTTTTCTTAAAATATGAACACTTGCATTTGGTGGAGCAGGAAGCCTAGCTGCTTTGTTGCAGGCGTGCGTGCTCTCTTTTTTTTAAACTTATTTTTTTGTTCATTTGGGTTTTTTTCTTGAGTTCAAATAACTCTCAAAGTGAGCGCATGAGAGTGTGCGCGGTGGGGGAGGTAACTCACCGGCCTCTGCTGGGGGATGCCTGCGTCTAGTAAGATGAATGGGAGTCCGTTGCCATGGAGATCCCGCACAGGTGTGTCAGCACGCCGTGTTGTTTTATCATCATCGCGCTTTAATCGACCGTGCGGTGCCAGGTCTTGCGGCTTTCGCCCCAGTCGCACACGACGGGAGGAGCGGAGAACAGCGAACACCGCACGACATTAGCGCTGAGGGGGTCAGGCCGGACGGGTGAAGCTGGCTCATACCGGGGACCGCCGCCACTGCTCACCTGTGCCGCTCTTCACCACCCCCCCCAACTCCCCCCAACTAACAGTAGGAGGTGCGCATACGCCAGAGCGCTCATGCATATGCAAATTAGGAGTAGCACAGAGTCTAAAAGTACAGAGCTAAAAAAAATAAATGAGACTGTTACAACTCAGCTGGAGGACCTGCGGCGAGGAAGCGATACGGCGGCTGGCGGCACACGCTGTGCTCTCTCCCGAATCGACGGGCGAGGTTTGCAGCGACGGGACGGGCGATAACGTTTTAAATAACACGAGAGAATGGTAATTCTCTTTTGAGTTCTTCTCTGGCCCTTTCCAACAGCGGAGATGTGTATTAATGTATGATGTCGGCGCAAATTTGTTTTAATGCGTTAGTTACTCACTCTGAGGTAGTGCGTTTAACGCCGTTCCACTCCAGAGTTCCAGCTCAGCAGTTTTTTTCTCGCCTGAGGCACTACTGGTTCACTTTAGGTCTGTTTTTTTGGGGGGGGGCTTTGAAATAAACCATAAACTGCAATGCAATTTGAAGGGCAGGGGAACCTTCGAGAATGACGACAGTTGCACGGACCACAAGGTCAACAGATTGGCGTCGAGATTGTGCTATGCCAACGACAAATCCTACAATATATATATTTTTTTTTTGGTGAACAATTATTTTCTTTTGTTATTTTCATTTCCCAAACCCACTTCCCTTGACCCTGGAGACGATCCATACAATTCAACGGTCCTGCGCTTGCAAGTTAGCAACTTCATCTGCAGTCACATTCCGAGCTGTGATTGTGTTACAGGAAGCTCTGTGAAGTCGAGCCGTAGTTTTCTCAAGGAGAATAATATCAAAAAAGTAACCTCGCCATCCCACTGTCATTCGGAGGTTCCATCCAGCCCTTCAAGATATATATATATATTTTATATATATATATATATATATACAGTACATATGTATGCGAAGACCCCAACACATAACAGTGATGCAGTGTTTCTGCATTCTGGCTGAACTCGAACAGCATCTTCAAGTTCATGTTTATTTTATCATATACAGCAATCCCTTAGGACAGTTTAGAAAACCCGACTGTGGTATCCATGTCAGAACACACACAAAAAACCCTCTCCTAACACCGCTAACAGCCAACAGCGGGTTCCCCAGCACCAGCCAGGCCCGGTACACGGTTCTGCGGACGTGACGTGTCTGGTCTCCAAAAAATGACTTCCAGTATCTCCCTGACAACATGGTTTCCTCCGGTGTTTTATTCCCCCCCTCCTCTCTCTCTCCAGCTCGTTGAATTATTGACAGGTGAATTGATTGGGTTGCTAATCATCTGCTTGTGGCCTCCCTCTCTGTTATTTTATTAAAAACTAGTGCACGGATCTCCTCCGAGCCTCGCGTTTCCATCGGCAACAGGAAAATGTGAGCGATGGCGAGCGATAGCGGACTCCGGATGAGAAGGAGAGGAGCAGTCCTCCGCTCAGGGGCGCTTGTTGTGCCGATCAAAAGATTACGAGGGAAAGGGGCGCGGACGCTGCGAACGCACAGTCTGTGCATCGTTGTGCTCACCCTTATGTGAGTGTGTGTGTGCGCGTGTGTGTGTGTGTGTGTGTGTGTGTGTGTGTGTGTGTGTGCGTGTGCGTGTGCGTGTGCGTGTGTGTGTGTGTGTGTGTGTGTGTGTGCATCTGTTATTTAAAAGTGGAGGAGAACAGCTGCAGATCCATTAAAATTGTCATGTACATTGGGGGGGAGAAGGGGGGTACAGAAGCTTCCCTAGGGCAGGCATGGGGCCACTCTTGTTCAGGGACTGAATTTACTTTTCTTTTTTTCTTTTTTCTTTTTCTTTGTTTCTGTAGATTTTTTCCTTTTTTTTTCTCCCAATTTGGTAGCCAATTATGCCCTCTAGTTCTTTCAATTTACCCTCCCCCACAAGGGCGCCGTTCGTCCTCGCAGTCAAGCCATTTTTTTTCCATACAGGGACACCTTTCACGCTTCTCGGCGGGCGGTCAGCCAATGGTCGCCCCCGACGGGACTCTCGGCCAGAGCCGGACTGGCACAGCCGGGTTTCTAACCGCGATTGCAGTAGGCAACTTGCACTCCGGGCGAATGCTTAGACCATTACGCCACCCGAGGCCCCCCTGAATTAACATTTTTATATACATCCCATAATGCCAGTGCCAAACCGCTGTGGCGTTCAGAACATTAATAAAAATATTAGATCCCTGCGCATTAATCTGAGGTTAAATGAATATATAAATTATCATTACCTCTATGATTGATCTTACCTAAATAATGTATGGTAATAATGTTTATTTGGGAAAGCCAACATTTCCTTTTCCCCCTGCAGTGAGAAGCGTTGGTGTAATAAATTATGTCTGACCTAAACAAGGTGTTGAATTATTTAACAATGTAATTTGGAGGGAGAGAGAGGGAGGGGGGGTAGGGGGGGGAAGATGATGGAAAACCAGCTCCCAGATTAATCCTACTTAGTAAAAATGCCTCCTAGCCCATAACTTTAAAACTCTAACTGTGCTGAGATTCGGGGCAATAGATAATGAAAAATTAGGAGCAATTTTCAGAAAGCCCACCAAGGTTTGAAGCGACGCCTTAGTCTAACGTGGGTTTATTATTTCCTGCACTAGACCGTCACGTTAAAATCATCCAAACACGTTTAATCCTTTAATAGGAACTACCCGAAACTACTAAAGTTACTTCAAAATGGACCTTTTTTGAAGCAAACGTCAGGGAGGCATCAGGGAGCCGTATAAGATGGGGTTTTTGGGGCACGTCATTAAGATTTTAGACGAACTGCATTATGGGTTTGGCATAAAATGTCACCTGACAAATAGTTGCATCTTAGGGAGCTGTTTTATTTGTGTACTGCTATTTGGTATTTACTGGAAATAATACACACAGAAAAATACTCTAAACATGCCCCCTGGTGCTTGATAATTCCAATCAGCGCGAATAATTATTCAGAGTTTGATATTCAAGAGAGGCAGGAGTATGCTCCCTTTTGCTTTTGCTTCAGTGTAATTAGGTTAATTAATGTTGTAGCGGATCCAGAACTAACTGGGAGAAAAGGGGAGATTAAACATTTGTGTTGTTGGTGGCTGGACTTTCCAGCCCATCAAATTTGTGAATAAATCCCCTATGATCTTTTTATTTTCAATTAGATTTGGATCTGTTGCCAGTTCGGAGGTCTGGCATACACTGACGGCTGAAGCTGTTCCACAACCTGTTCGTCCTCTGCCTTGGCAACCGCTGCATGGTCTCGCTAACCAGTGCATCACCGCCACCTCTGCATCGGCAACCACCGCATCACCTCATCTTCTGCCTCGGCAACCACCACATCACGTCATCTTCTGCCTCGGCAACCACCACATCACGTCATCTTCTGCCTCGGCAACCACCACATCAGTCATCTTCTGCCTCGGCAACCACCACATCACCTCATCTTCTGCCTCGGCAACCACACCCCATGACCTCCATGAACCACCAGACTGCCCTGCCCTCTGCCCTCAGCAGCACAGTCACCCTACACTGAATCTGTCTCAGCAGTGCCCCTACACTGAATGTGCCCCAGCAGTGCCCCTACACTGAATCTGTCTCAGCAGTGCCTCTACACTGAATGTGCCCCAGCAGTGCCCCTACACTGAATGTGCCCCAGCAGTGCCTCTACACTGAATGTGCCCCAGCAGTGCCCCTACACTGAATGTGCCCCAGCAGTGCCTCTACACTGAATGTGCCCCAGCAGTGCCCCTACACTGAATGTGCCCCAGCAGTGCCCCTACACTGAATGTGCCCCAGCAGTGCCCCTACACTGAATGTGCCTCAGCAGTGCCTCTACACTGAATCTGTCTCAGCAGTGCCTCTACACTGAATGTGCCCCAGCAGTGCCCCTACACTGAATGTGCCCCAGCAGTGCCGTGACTGCACACTGGCTAAGCACAGCATGACTAATTCCAGACACAGAGTGTGTATCTCTTCACCAGCTCCCCCAGTAAAGAGCACCCCTCCCTGCACGTGCCTGCGGCTCCTCCGTTTCTATCAGAGCTCTCTCCGTGCGTCTCCAGATGCCCTGATTTACAACCTTCTCAGCAGGACTTACCACACAGACATCTGAACAAAACGTACTTCTGGCAGACTCACCATTAGACTTGATGCCAGCTGAGTACATCAATTCAGACATGCACACAGAACCATTATCATTTTTTTATTTTTTAGAAAAATTGATAGTCTAAAGTTGACGGTACTGACCGCGCCGTGTGTTTCATCACACGCAAACACCCCCCCCACCCCCCCCCCATCACTGAACACATACATTTGTTTCTGAAGTAAAAACCTAACAGACAGAACATTTCATGGGGTGTCATGGTTGTTCCCTGACTCACCACCACCAGGGGCGGTGTTGCGCCTTTCTGGTAGGAGGGGCGGAGCATATCAATCACCGCTCCTCACTATTTAAGCCGCAGCTGTTTACGGTTCTTTGCGAAATCGAAAAAACTTCACTACGATCTAGCCGGTAAAGGTTGTGGCGTCTTTTTAAAGATACTACTAAGCACGTTCTCTTACTTAGATATTCTTCTTTAGCAAATGTAGGATCTGTTCGTTACCTGCTTTTGGAACACTCACTTGCTCCTCCTGAGCTAGTCGTGTTTCGATTATACACAGTCTGTGGACTGTTCTGCAGGTCTTATTTCTTCGCTGGTTATTTGGCTCTTCTAGCCGTTTATCGTTTATTCAAACACTCGGTGTTGGTGATTTAGTTATTCCTTTTTGTGTCTTTGTGGCACCTAGTCACCCGTTGGGTGATATTTTGGTTTTCCCCTTTTGTTATTGTTTGTTCCTAGTCTCTGTTTATTCAGAGTTTGTGGTTAAACTGTATAATTACAGTTTAACTTATCGATACCCCTGGGGTTCTGCGATTGACACCAATCCCTTAACCCACCATAACAGTACGATTTCGCCATGAATACGGCGTCAGCGGATCCTCGTGGTATCGAAGAAATGGAGAGACAGAGATCTACCATTGACATTTTATTAAAACAACAACGTGTCATGCAAGACAACCAGGCTAGCATGGCCTTGTCGGTCCAAAGATTGGAGGGCTTGATCCAGACACTTATCGAGGTTCGTCCCCAGCCTGCGGTAGGATTCGCGGTCCTAATCCGGGTGTCACTCCTCGTTGGGGTACACCTGTGGGAGAGGGATTACGAGAGGCAAAAGTTCAGCTTCCTCCTCGTTTAGTGGCGAGTCCGGTAAATGTCGGGGTTTTTAGCACAGTGCCAAATTGTATTTCAAACTCAACCATCTAGATATAGCTCAGAAGAGTCGCGAGTGGCACTCGTGCTATCATTGTTATCGGGGCAGCTCTCGAGTGGGCAGTACCTCTTATTCGGTCTCAAGCACCGGTATTGACAGACTCGCTGGGGTTAATGGGTAAAATGGAGTTGGTTTTGACCACGAACTTCATGACAGCGAGTCTGCGACTAGGTGACGCGCATACGCCAGGGTAACCAGAGCGTGGCGGAATTCTCTATCTCGTTCCGTACTCTCGCGGGAGTTACAGGTTGGCCTGAGAATCCTCTCATAACGTGTTTTACTAACGCGCTATCTGATCCGGTGCGAGACGCTCTAGCTACGATTGGCATTCCCGATTCACTTGATGAACTTATTTCCACTGCTATACGGATCGATAATCGTATTAGGGAACGCCAGCGAGAGAGGGGTAACAGGGAGTCCGGGTTACTACGAGAGGGTTCTTACCTCAGTTTCCTAGACGTCTGGGCAAAACCGACGAACCCATGGAGGTTGACAGTGCTAGTTTCGGGCTCCGGCCAGGGGACTGGAACGGTTGCCGGTACTGTCGACAAAGGGGTCACATTATTCAAAATTGTCCCAAACTGAAGGGAAACGAATAGCCTCACTATCGGGCCGAAGCCGGTAGTGAGACATCAGTCCTCTTTCTTCCGTACCTTCATTTCTGTTGAACTATCCTGGGGAGACAAAACATTAAAATAAATGCATTTCTTGATTCAGGAGCTGTTGATTGTTTTGTGGACTCGGGTGGGCTAAAAGAATTCATTTACCTGTTCGGGTTCTTTCACAATCTTGTGGTGTTACCGCTCTTGATGGCCGTCCGCTGGGTTCCGGTCGCATTAAGGAATCCACGGAGACTGTAAACATGCGGATCGCTTACGGCGAGCACACAGAACAAATTAAGTTTTTTTGGTTGAATCGCCTACTTACCCATTAGTTCTTGGACACTCCTGGTTAATAAAACATCAACCACAGGTGAACTGGGGTAGTCATAAAATCCTATTATTCAATGGGGGATCAATGTTCTCTTGAATGTTTACCTTTTATTCCGTCGTCTTCCGGGTTCGGGTGAGGCTAAAAATCACGAGACCGATTCGAGACCGACGAATCTATTTACTGTTCGCCTAATCATGCTCCCCTCATCCGTACACTCCAATGAGACGGAGAACGAACTCGAATGGGATCCTCAGTGTGCTTGGGAAGTCCCACTGGAGGAGTCCACGGCCGAGGAGATTAGTGACCTGGAATCCTTACCCTTTGATTCTTTAGAGGCAGACATGCCGTCCACGGACGATGAGCCCAAAGTGTCACGAGTTCCGAAAAGATCGGTTAGCTACTCCAGTTCCGATTCCCATAAAAAATTCCGAACTGCCCCCATTGAGCACGAGTTTCCAAGGGAAAAGGAGGGAATGGAACTCATGAGTACGGAGTGTTACTTGCTACCTTCCGGCATTCCTAAAACTTATTCCGATCTTAGCGAGGTGTTTAGTAAGCAAAGGGCAACTAAACTGCCTCCACACCGCCTTATGATTGCGCTATTGAACTTCACCCAGGCACAGTTCCCCACGTGGATCCCTATATTCACTATCTATACCTGAGAGTGCGGCCATGAAGAGATACATTTCGGAATCTCTTACTAATGGTTTTATCAGGCCATCCACGTCTCCGGCTGGGGCAGGGTTCTTTTTTGTTGGAAAAAAGGATGGGGGATTACGACCGTGTATCGATTACAGAGGATTAAATAATATTACTATAAAGAATCGTTATCCCCTTCCACTTATGAACTCCGCTTTGAACGTCTCCAAGGAGCGCCCATTTTTCCAAGTTGGACCTTCGCAACGCTTATAATCTGGTTCGCATCCGTCAGGGTGACGAGTGGAAAACAGCGTTTAATACACACAATGGTCATTACGAATACCTGGTTATGCCATTCGGCCTCACGCGGCGCGCGCCGGCTGTCTTCCAGGCATTCGTTAATGACGTACTCAGAGAAATGTTGGAGAAATCGGTGTTCGTTTATCTTGACGACATTTTAATTTTTTCAATTCTCTCTCTGAGCACGTGAAACACGTTCGACAAGTATTAAAATGCTTGTTAGAAGCCCAATTATTTGTGAAAGCAGAGAAATGTGTGTTTCACGTACCTTCAGTTTCCTTTCTAGGATTTATTGTCGCAGAGGGCAGGATCCAAATGGACCCCAATAAAGTGACTGCGGTCAAGGATTGGCCTGCTCCGGTCTCTGTAAAACAGGTTCAGCGTTTTTTGGGGTTTGCAAATTTTTACAGACGGTTTATCCGCAATTTTAGTTCAGTGGTCGCCCATCACGGCGCTTACAAAAAAAACTGTTTCTTCTCGGTTCCAATGGTCCCCTAAAGCGGAGGCGGCTTTCGCTGAACTAAAGAGAAGATTCAGTTCTGAACCTATTTTAATTTCTCCCAATCCTTCATTACCTTTTATTGTAGAGGTGGATGCCTCTGAGCTAGGGGTAGGGGCTATTCTGTCCCAGCGGTCGGCCATGGACCAAAAAAGTTCATCCGTGCGCCTACTTTTCTGAGAGCCTTTCCCCTGCCGAGAGGAATTACAATGTAGGAGATAGGGAGTTATTAGCGGTTAAAATGGCGCTGGAGGAATGGCGTCATTGGCTTGAAGGGGCGGAACATCCCTTCACTGTCTGGACTGATCATAAAAATTTAGAGTACATCCAGGGTGCTCAACGCCGTAATTCACGGCAAGCTCGTTGGGCATTATTTTTACTAGGTTTAATTTTTTGTTGACTTACCGTCCTGGTTCTAAAAATATTAAACCTGACGCTCTGTCACGCTTGTACGATGGATCTGAAATGGATCATCCGCCCACACCCATTATTCCCACCGCACAGATTTTATCTCCAGTCTTATGGGAGATAGAAAGGGTGGTGCATGAGGCTCAACGCCTTGAGCCAGATCCTGTGGGGGTCCACGGGGATGTCTCTTACGTTCCTTCAGGAGCTCGCTCCCAGGTACTGCAGTGGGGCCACTCCTCCCGGCTCACTGGTCACCCAGGCGTACACCGTACGCACGATTTTTTGAGTAGACGGTTCTGGTGGCGGGGTATGGAGAAAGACGCACGGGAATTTGTTGCGGCCTGTAGCATTTGTGCCCGCAATAAGGGTTCACAGCTGGCACCTTCAGGGTTACTGCGGCCACTTCCGGTTCCACATCGTCCCTGGAGCCATATCGCCTTGGATTTCGTTACCGGTCTACCTAATCGAACGGTCATACCGTCATTTTGGTGGTAGTGGACAGATTTTCCAAGGCTGCCCACTTCATTGCACTTCCCAAACTGCCGTCAGCGCTCGAAACTGCGCATCTCATGATGGACCATGTCTTTCGCCTTCACGGCTTACCGCAAGGCGTAGTGTCCGATCGGGGTCCTCAGTTTGCGCCCAGATTCTGGCGGGCGTTTTGTTCGCTGTTAGGGGCGTCTGTGAGCCTGTCATCAGGGTTTCACCCACAGACCAATGGACAGACGAACGCACCAATCAAACAATGGAAAATACTCTCCCGCTGTCTTGCTTCCGCCAATCCATCATCATGGAGTCGGCACCTTGCTTGGGCAGAGTACGCTCATAACACGCTGCGCAACGCGTCGTCAGGTCTCTCTCCATTCGAGGCTCAGTTCGGGTTTCAGCCTCCTTTATTTTCGGCGCAGGAGGGTGACGTGGGAGTGCCTTCCGCTGCGGCCTTTGTGCGACGTTGTCGTGTCACCTGGAGAAGGGTTAGGGCGGCTCTAGTACGCGCTGGTGATCGCCAAAAGGAGTTTGCTAATCGTCGCCGACGGGCAGCTCCATCGTGCAGGGTTGGTCAACGAGTGTGGTTGTCTACACGAGACCTGCCGCTTGCAGTAGAGTCTCGAAACTTCGCTCCGCGTTTTATTGGGCCTTTAAGGTCCTACGTAAAAATTAACCCTGTCACCGTGTTATTACAGCTTCCCAATCTATGCGGATACATCCTACGTTCCACGTATCTCGCATCAAACCACTACTCATTAGCACCTTAGCGCCTCCCGAAGTACCACCACCGCCTCCTCGTATCATTGGGGGTGGCCCCGCTTATACGGTGCGTAGTATCGTGGCGTCGCGGCGTGTAGGTAGGGGTACTCAGTTCCTAGTGGACTGGGAGGGTTACGGCCCTGAGGAGCGCAGTTGGGTTCCGTCCCGACACATCTTGGATCCATCGTTGATCCAAGATTTTCACCGCGTGGGTCTGAAGGGTCGTCAGGAGTCGTCCCTTAAGGGGGTCCTGTCATGGTTGTTCCCTGACTCACCACCAGAGGGCGGTGTTGCGCCTTTCTGGTAGGAGGGGCGGAACATATCAATCACCGCTCCTCACTATTTAAGCCGCAGCTGTTTACCGGTTCTTTGCGAAATCGAAAAACTTCACTACGATCTAGCCGGTAAAGGTTGTGGCGTCTTTTTAAAGATACTACTAAGCACGTTCTCTTACTTAGATATTCTTCTTTAGCAAATGTAGGATCTGTTCGTTACCTGCTTTTGGAACACTCACTTGCTCCTCCTGAGCTAGTCGTGTTTCCAGTTATACACAGTCTGTGGACTGTTCGCAGGTCTTATTTCTTCGCTGGTTATTTGGCTCTTCTAGCCGTTTATCGTTTTATTCAAACACTCGGTGTTGGTGATTTAGTTATTCCTTTTTGTGTCTTTGTGGCACCTAGTCACCCGTTGGGTGATATTTTCGGTTTTCCCCCTTTTGTTATTGTTTGTTCCTAGTCTCTGTTTATTCAGAGTTTGTGGTTAAACTGTATAATTACAGTTTAACTTATCGATACCCCTGGGGTTCTGCGATTGACACCAATCCCTTAACCCACCATAACATGGGGTTTGGTTACCGAACTCAAATTCACCGTCGGCAAACACATTGCTTGTTTGACGTGGGATGTTTGGTTTACTTTAAAATTGGACCGACTGTGTTTACGCAAACTAAATAAATGATAACACATAAAAGAGTCTAATTCGGCGTCCCCACAACCGATCAGCGCACGCAAGCAGCGCATGCACAGCGAACGCGGAAGGTGACTAAGCACGCTGAATTATTTAAGACCGGGGGGGGAAAAAAATGACTCCCCGTTTATTAGCTGGCAAGTCTATTTTTCACCGGGGTAATTTGGTACCTCATTTCTTTCGTCGCAAAGATAGCCTTTTCATGTATTATTTTACGTACTGATTATCAAAGCTCCCAAACGGGACACAAACACGCCGCGAGCGCTTAGCAGTCTCCGAACGGACGGCAGGACGGATGAACGGACCCACAGCTCAGTCAGGAGAGATGTGTTCTGAGCGAATGTCGACCGATGTGCCTGAGCGTCGTTTTAAAATTCAAGCCCCCAGCCAGCGGCCTGCTCTGGAGAATGACCCCGGAGCATGGACCCCTCATCCAGGAGGACCCATCGCTGATTTGAGAGGGGGAAAAAAGGATTCCAACTCTATAGGGTTTATTTTCTTATTCTTTTTCTTTCTCGCAACACCCAACCCTTCCACCCACTCCCACCCCGACCCCCCACCACCTGTTCAAAAGGAGAAAAGAAAACCGTTGAATTTTTCTCTCCTGTTTTTGTTGGTGTCCTTGCTCCCCAACGGTGACCTGTATCGACCAGCACACTAAAGAGGGGGAAGAAAGAGAAAGAGAAAGAGGGGGGTGACAGAAGAGGGTGGGGGGAGGAAGAGGGTGGCTCTATGAAGAGGAAGGGACGCTGTGAAAGGTGTGCACACCATCATTAGACACAGAGAGAGAGAGAGAGAGAGAGAGAGAGAGAGAGAGAAGAACTAAACAAACAAACGAAAAGCGCAGGCATACAAATGAAGTGAGCGCTCTAAAAGGAAAGGCTTCATTGTGCGTGTGTAGTATTGCGCCTTTCCACGCTTGCTCAAGGGTCTGAAAGCCCTTTAGAGTGGGGGTGGAGGGACTACTCACCTCGAATGCCACTGATGTGCGGCACACAGTAACGCTCTTTCTGCGCGCACGCTCACGGCGCGTCGGCTAAACTGTGGTGTCACCAGCCCGGGTTCATTCGCAGCCGACTGTCCCCGGGTCGACACCAGTTCCGTTATGTCAATACACTCACAGAGAGAGACCCAGTGATCATTGTGGATTGATACATCTCTTAATTTTAAAATGGCAGAAAATGGTTATAACTATGCTATATAGACTTTATAATAGCTTTATTATTGGTTAATAAAGCTGACATAGGGTCAGATACACTGTACTCACTTCACACTGTACTGGCCAGGTCTCAATGCAGTCCTGTGATTTAAAGTACACTGCAATCAAGTTGTAGACTTTTATATGAACACCTAACAATAGGCTTAAAGAACCTGACAGCGTTAAATACATGCAGGTGACTGCCAGAGTAAAGAATAAAAGAATGAAAGAATAAAATAAAATAAACACAAACATAAAGTGTCTTAATAGGGCTGCAAAGCGACCATCGTCTCCCTCTCTGTGAAGTCCTCGACTGTTCTTGATTGGACTGCCTGCCTGCTCGCGCCCTAGATTGATACTTGCAGTCAACTGATTTAGAGTTTTCAGAGTCTGTTTTGCCCTGCATCCTGAGCCAACGCACAGACATCACAGTCGAGGAGTATGTGCTTGTTCACCACAGTTTATCATGTCTTTCCCTCAGACCTCCATGCCAACCTCACCTTAGCCACTGCTGCTTGTGAAACATCAGAATGTTGAGCAGCCTTCAGCAATGAAGCTCCTGCCAAATGTGCCCCAACAATCACTCCTATTTCACTAAAATCTCTTCTTCTAGCCATGGTAGCCAAAATAATGGGCATTTTAATACATGACCCTAAGCATGATGGGATATTCACTGCTTAATTAACTCAGGAAGCACACCTGTGTGTAAGCACCTGCTTTCAATACACTTTGTAGCCCTCATTTACTCAAGTGTTTCCTTTATTTTGGCAGTTACTTGTACATGTATGCATTGCCAATACAAATGAGAGTTTCAAGAACATTTTGGGAACATTCCAATTAGACTCCCATTTGGTTTTGAAGTAACATTATGCCAAGAATGTTCCCCTAAAAGCACTTAGTTTTGGTTCCAGAAAAGTTCTTCCAAGGTCATGTGTTCCACGCATGCTGCATACACCCCTATAACACCCGTACGTGTCTATAACCTAATGTTAATGGTTAGAAGGCACAGCTAGAGTCATGAAAGGACATTAGGGATGGTACGTGTCTATAACGTTTTACTAATGTTATTTTCCTGATAAAATGAACATGGTTCACTGTGCCAGTCTGGCTGTAGCAAACGGAGCAAGATTTTATACAGACCAATTTTATCTGGGGCGCTGCATTGGCTGTCCGCTATATTTGATCTGCCATGGGAGGGGGAGGGAGAGCGAGCTGCCACCAGCTCGCTGAGGAGCGGAAGGGTGTCCCCTATTGTGATTAAGAGAAGTAGGTGGGTGAGTTCCGTTACTTTGATTTGTTTGTTCGGAGGAGGTGGATCACCGGCCTCGGGGAATTAGCTTGACCTGTTGGTTGCAATAGTGATGGGCGGTGGGTTCTGGGGAGGGCAAATCAAGAGAAATAGGGGGTATATGGCTTTTCTCTTTGTCTGGCGGCCTTTGGATCTGACAGATTTTACAAATTGTGAGATAAAAATCTGAAACAAAATATATATATATTTTTAAATGAACATGGTTCACTATACATTCGTTGTGATTTTGAAAATAAATGAAGGTTCATGGCAACTCCAAACGGGTTTGGGAAAGTTTACTCTAATTCATCTGGAACGAATCTGGGAACATTAGCTGGGAATGGATCTGTGGTTGAACATTGACTTCCTGTAGCACCTGCGGGCATGGTCTAATGGAGAGAACATGGTGGTGGATCCAATTTAAAACCCTTCTCCTGACCTATCAGTGCATCCACGGAAATGTTCCCCCCCGCCTCAAGGGACTGCTCACCCCCCAGACCTCCATCCACAGCCTATAATCAAGCAGCAGTCTGCTCCTCCGTGCCCCCAGGACCAAGCTCCACACCGTGGGGGATCTGGGCCTTCTGCTCGGCCGCACCTCGCCTGCGGAACTCTCACCCCGACCACCGGAGGGCACCACAGAATCTGGGCGCTTTTAAATCAGCCCTAAAAACCCTCCTTTTCATGCATCTTTGTGTTTCTTTTTGTTCTATGCATCTGTAGCACTTTGAGAACTTTTAATGAAAAGTGTGTTATGAATAATAATAATAATTTGTTAAGGCAGCACTGGGCCCAGAGATACCCGCCGTGCACAGTGTAAACCGTACCGAGGTAAAGAGGTTAACTGTATACAAGGAATGGCCGCTCGCTGTGAGCTGAAAGCAGGGTAACAAAAGCGTCTTGACTCCAGACGGACGGAGCGCTTTACGAGCGCGTGGCGGTTTGCTTACGGCTTTGCCTCTTGCGTAGCGGACCCCGCGCCGCGCCGCTGTTTGCTTAGCGATGTTTGTGCTGCGCGCGTTCCGCGTCTCGTGACGAACGGGCGCATCGTCCGCTGGGACGGGATGTCGTGTGAGCAAACAGCGCAGGCCGTTTCACCTTCTGTCTGCACCAGATCGAGGGCAGGGGGCCAAGAGCGTCGCCGAGAGAAACCACTCCCCCTTTGAGCCCGCTGAGCCCGGGGGGGGGGGAGGGGCTAATTTATGGTCGGGAGTGAGGGGGGGGGTTACATCTCGGGCTCAGGAATCCAGGAATGTGAAGACACACAAGGCCGGCCCTTAAATAACGGCTGGGGTTTTTTATACCGGGCCCGCGTCATTTAGCCGCCGCAAACCGGCCCGCTAAAGCGTCCTCCGCTTCCTGTCTGCCAATCGTCAATTTATTGACCGGCTGAACTCCCCCCCCCCGCCGAACCCCAGCACGCCGCGGCCGCTCTCACGTGAGAGTATCAATGAGAATACATCATGGGGAGAGCGGAGCGTGCCGGCGGCCGCCATAAATCTGCCAGCCCCAGGGTCTGAGGGACAGCAGAAGGCCCTCTTCTCTGGCGCGCGCGTGTGTGTGCGGCGCTGGCTGCTGACAGCGGAGGACGTTCAATATCAAGTGTAAAATATGCGGAGTGGGAAACGGCGGGGATTGAAACGTTCTCTGGCGCGGGGGGGGAAGCAGCGAGAGGTGGCGGGCGGGAGGAAGAGAGCAGCCGAAAACTGGAACTCTCCCAGCACTGCCGTCAGGAGAGGGGAAAGGTGCCTCACTAACAACGAGGCCTGAAATTTGTTGCCAAAATATTGGCTTGTGCCTCCGTAATGCTGAAGAGTACTGATTATTTTATTTTGTGTGTGTGTGTGTTTGTGCTTGTGTGTGTGTGCTTGTGTGTGTGTGTGTGTGTGTGTGCGTGTATGCGCATGTGTCGGTGCGTGTATGGATGTACACTGTGCATCAGTGTGCATGAAGATGTGTGTGTGTGTGTGTGTGTGTGTGTGTGAATGTGTTTGTGTGTGCGTGTGTGTGTGTGTGTAACGGGTGAGCTCTGGTACGTGAGCACCCGCTGCAGAGTGACGTGGATAAGAGTGCGATTAGTTCCCGGAGTTAGGGACTTGAGTCTTTAGCTCGGCGAGCTTAATCGCTCTCTTGTCGCGTCGGAGATCCCCTCGGTTCGAAACTCGCTGCGGGCAGAACCAACACCGTCACATGTGCTTGTCTGTGTGTGTGTGTGTGTGTGTGTGTGTGTGTACACATGTGCCTGTATGTGTATATGTGGGTGTGTGTATGGATATACACTGTGCATCTGTGTGCGTGTGCAGATGAAGATGTGTGTGTGTGTGTGTGTGTGTTGAAACATAGTGTAGGACAGAGCTCTGTGTGGACCGTTTTGAGGACAGCAGTGTGTTGCATGTTTGCGGTTAGTCTTTGATTGCAGTGTTTTGAAGTGAATGCGTGACTGGAGTCTGTAGATACAGATTTTCACTAACGCAGCAGATCAGGTTTCTGAGGCGCTGAACACTGTAAAGCTAATCCAGGATGTGTTTGTAGTGTATGAATTAGCGCCGTTTATCTCAGTCTGACCTCAGATTAACCAGATTAAGTTGCAGATTAACCATTTTGTTTTGAGAAAACATGGATTATTGGAGCATATTACATTTTCACAAAAAAGACACTTGGGTTTTTTTCCTCTGGAGACAAAAAAAAAGAAAAGCAACACAACACAAAAAAAGAATGTGCATTTATGAAAATGTGAGCTCTCAAAGAGCTGTGGGATGTGCGTGAGCGTGAGGGACGGATATAATCACTCTCCCTGGGGGTAATCTTCACAGACACACTTACACTTGGCCTGATTCAATCAGCGCTTGTCCCTAACTCTGACTCCACTTGAACACCGGCAGGTTTGGGCGAGGTAACGTTAGTGAAGGTTGAACTCCCCAAATTGGGTTTATGGATAAAATGTTCATAGGTATAATATATAATATATATGTACAGGTATAATGATACTGTAGTGCTGTACAGGTATAATATTGTAGTGTACAGGTGTAATGATACTGTAGTGCTGTACAGGTATAATATTGTAGTGTACAGGTGTAATGATACTGTAGTGCTGTACAGGTATAATATTGTAGTGTACAGGTATAATGATATTGTAGTATTGTACAGGTATAATGATACTGCAGTACTGTACAGGTATAATATTGTAGTGTACAGGTATAATATTGTAGTGTATAGGTATAATGATACTTTAGTTCTGTACAGGTATAATAATAGTTCACATAATTTTTTTCCACAAATGTTCTGAACAAACATTTATTTATAAACCTGACATTTTACATTTTAGGCATTTAGCAGACGCTCTTGTCCCAAGTGACTTGAAACGACCGCTTTTAAAAATCGTAAGAACAAACACACGGCTAGTGCAAGAGATCAGCACAGCGACAGAAAAACAGAACCTCATCCTAGACCGCTGCACACAACACACCTATAAAACAAGGAGAGAAAAGTTGGTAATTTTTTAAAAATATATATATATTCAGTGGTAGTGGAGTCTGAAGAGGTGGGTTTTTTTGTCTCTTGTGGTGGCCAGTGATTCTGCGGTCCTGACCGAGTGTGGATGGTCATTTCGCCACCAGGGGGGGTCAGGGCAGAGAAGAGACGAGATCGCGAGGAGGCGGAGCAGAAGGGGCCTAGCTGGGGGTTGTGTAAATGTAAGAATGTTAAATGCTACTGCTACCGCTACCACCACTTTCAATTCTATTGCTAAAGTGCTTACTATACTTCTGGAAGTAAGTAATATACCATTTTAAATACACCGCTTGGCCTTCGGCAAGCAAGCAGTTTGTTCTGGAACTCTGTATCTAGTTATTATTATTATTATTGTTTTTGTTATTATGTTGACTTCCTGGTAAGAGAGCCACACAGGATCAACGTAGCTATGAATCTCGCGGAGATAAATATTCACACCGTGAAAAGCTTCCTGTATGTTGACGGGGCCTGCTATTTGTCCTGGTGACCGTGTAGCTCTGCACAGCAATGAGCCGGGTGTTTTATAGCTTCATCTCGCTCGAGCTGCAGGCTTTTCTTTTTTTTAATGCCTTTTATTTCTGCTTGTTTTATTTGGGGCCTCGCAGGCCTCTGTGTGATCGTTATCCCTCCTCCCGCACCGCCGCCAAAACTTACGAAACAGTTCAGTTGGGTAGACGGAACGGGGCTGTGTTCTGCCTTTCGCCTAAATCCTCAGACGTAATTTCATTTGGGGTATCACCTCATCCGTCTCTGCGTCGCCGTTTTATGAATCCCTCCAGGGAAAGACCCAGCTTTCATAATTAAAAGGAGTACTGTTTTCTTTTTTTCTTTTTTCCATTATGGGACTCCATTTTAAGTTATACAGTGAGCGGGTAAAAGAATTACACATTTTGGAATTCACTCAGATCTTTCTGTGATTTAATTGTAATCGTGTCTCTGTGATGTATTGTTATTATTAGTAGCAGCAGTAGCAGTAGTAGTAGCAGTAGTAGCAGCAGTAGTAGTAGTAGTAGCAGTGACAGCAGTAGCAGTAGTAGTAGCAGTAGTAGTAGCAGCAGCAGCAGCAGTAGCAGCAGCAGCAGCAGTAGCAGCAGTAGCAGTAGCAGTAGCAGTAGCAGCAGTAGTAGCAGCAGTAGCAGTAGCAGTAGCAGTAGTAGTAGCAGCAGTAGTAGTAGTAGCAGTAGTAGTAGTAGTAGTAGCAGTAGTAGCAGTAGTAGTAGTAGTGGTATTATAGCAATAGTAGTATCTGATATCATACTAAATGTACTCAGAATGCCTGTATTGTTTGTAAGGACAGTATTACTCTACATCAAATTTTACCCGATTTTACTATTATGTTTTACTGGGTCATGTGATTCGATACGTCCTTGTCCTGGGAACCAAGCTCAAATGGCACACTTGTTGTTGTTATTGTTGTTTTTAAACACAGAGCTAGAGCAGCTCTGAACTTGAGAACAGAGTCCATCTGGGCCAACGGAGATGGACCACACCCAACCCCCCTCCTTACCATACCCTTGTCCATCCCCAATTGTAATCTTATAACACATCCCTGTTCTGCCAGACTGGCCGCCAGTTTCACCGAGGCACTGTGTCTGGAACAAAGAGACTCACTCGCTCATAGACACTTTTAAATAAATTATTATTTGCTAACAGCAAAAAGCCCGACACATCACGGAATACATTTCCACATCCGTTCCCCTGCTCATAATTGTTTTCAATTACATTTAATGATTAAAATGACCTTGGCAGGTTTACAATGTGATTAAAATCCTTCCATTACATTAACGTGCCTTACGCTGCCAGACGAAAAGCCTCATTTTCTCCACAAAAACCGACATTGGCAAACCGAGGCGGGGGTTCTGAGCGAGTCCATCGATTGGACTGAATTTAATGCACGTCCCCGGTCTCCATTTGTGCCTTTTGGTCAAAAAGTCTCCCCTTAGCAGCCGTCTGAACAGTGTGTTCCGTTTCTGATTGTTCACCCTCGGGACACGTTTTGTGATTTGCAAAAACAGGACTGCACCGTTGGCAACAGAAAAAAAAATTAGGCCTAGATTCAATCGACATTTGTCCTTAACTAATCGCAATTACACACGTCCTTTTTTTTACATTTATTTATTTGCGAACACAGTTTGTCGAGACCGGCGATTGGCCCAAAATGAACCACCCAAATGTTTAGTTAAGAGGAAGGAAATAAACAACAAAATGTAAAAGTTTTTTTTATTTTTGTTATTTTTTTATTTATGTCTGAGTCAAAGTGAAGGACCAACGTTGATTGAATGCTGGCGGGTAGCTTTGCTCATTAAATCTGACGATTAAACCTGCTGCTGTCCTCAATAACTGTCACTTTCGTCCAGGGAATGGAGTAACCAGGACCTGCTGCACACTACGCCCTTTCGTGTGCAGTCTCTCCGTCTGACTGATCTCATTGGTTTGTCCTGACCAATAAGGGATTGTTATTCTGAAGCACGCTTGCTTTAACAGGCAGGGCCATGCATCAGGATCGAGAGTCTTTATGATCCTTAAGGTATTGTCACTTTAAGCCTGCATATTAAATATCGGCAAGCTGTATGTTTTGCCCGCAACTCCATTAATCTCTCCTGGGTCTGTGGAAGGATTATCACCCGATTGGGGTTTAAATCATTCATCAAAAATATAGGTCATCCTGTTCGCGGGGCCCGCTCCAAAACGAAAAACGAAAAGCCGGCTGAGAGGAGGAAGCTGATTTATAGGTGAGGTCTCAGTTGAACCTGGGCGAAATCTATTTCATGTCTAAATCCTTGCCCTGAGAAAGAGAGCACATTACATTACACACCTTATGGATTCAGACACAGTTAAAGTGACCTTTTTATTTTAAAAAAAAGAAGAGAAAACCTTTTTTTCGAATTTTATTTAAGTCTTGACGTCCAAAGAAATAATGCAAAACAAATCGCATGATAAGTCAGATTGGATAAACGCTTCGGGGGGTGAACTTGGTTCGCTCTAGCCATCTGAAGAATGAGAGCAGCAAAAGAGATTGTTCAGCTTTTCTGTCTTATCTCAGGACGTAAATGAGATCACCAGAGAGGAGTTAATGAAAATCATCTCTCCTCAACGGCCTCCATTTTGGCTCTCCGATCGGCTCTGGAGGTGACTCACTGTGAGTGCCTGATAAATAAAATAATTTCTCCACACTGGCCTGGCCTCCATTTTGGCTCTGCGATCGGCTCCGGAGTTTACTCACTGCGAGCGACCGATAAATAAAATAATCTCCCCTCACGGCCTCCATTTCGGCTCAGCTTTTGTAAGTAAAATATACGCAGTGATCACACTTCAGTAAGAAAAATAAGATTTCACGAAGAGCACAGGGACGATATTAAAAACTTTCCACATCTGTGCCCTCCAGTTACAAGCCCATTGATTAATCAAGGATTCATTTCTTCTCTGTCGCGAAAAACTGATTAATTCTTTGCGAAGGTCAAGGAATTTAATATGGCCTTACCTAGATAATCTCATCGCTCTGCAAAGATTTAAACAGAATAAAGTGTCAAACCGCACAACAAAACACAGCTTGACTTCTCCATAAAGGAATTACTGATGTAATCTCTATATTTTGTTTATATAATCACTTGTAATCATTTTTTAAGTTGAGATATTAAATTATAAAAAGGCAGGAAAGCTGCTCACATAAATCTTACAGTAAATGGCACAAAATATCCATATATCCCCTTTTTTATGTATTGAACTGTAATAATTGTACTTCTATTAACCTTAAAAAATATATATGCATATATTATCTGTTTGTATGCGGTCTAATAAGCCAAGCATAGCATATTATTTGATTTGCAAACAATCATTTATTTAAGTTGGAAATTAATCTTAACAGTTAAGATAACCAGAGGCTAATTTTATATGAGTTTGATTCTGAAAATTAAATGCATTAGTAAATATTTCAAATTGGCCAGAAAATCTTTTAATATCTGCACACAATATATCTATAATCATATTGTAACTCCTGTATCATAATAATACTGTTACATTGTGTAAGTTGTGATGAAATGTCATTCTATCCTAAAATGAAGTGTGTTTCAGCTCGTAGTGTGTGATGTCTGGAGCAGCATTTTGCGGAAATTAGCGAATTCCCTCGCCTTGCTCAGTCCTTATTAAATACATATTTTTATATTTTATTTATATTTTACTTAACCTTTATTTAACCTGGTTAGTATCATGCGATTAGAAATATATTTTTCAAGAGAGACCTGGCCAAGAAAGCAGCAGTAGATTACAGACACAACAAAAATGACAACATTTAACATAAAAGCAGACAAGCAACAATGTTTACAGCATCACATCCGGTTACAGAAGAGCAGCCTAAATATGTGGTGCAACTAAGGGTCAAAGCATTTACACTTTTCACTTTCCTACTTACTTGTCCTATAGTTTGGACAAGTATCATAACACGCTCTGCTGGTAGGAGGCTTGCGTTTGGAAAATAATTTGTACAATACCACACGAAAGCACAAACAAGGACAATTATGCTCTCTGGCATCCAGTGTGGGCAGCCAGTCTGTGGCCAATTACATCCAGCATGAGCCCTGCATTTCTGAAAGGCTGATAAACTCTGTAATTATGATGTTAATTTTAACATGTTTTTTTCTTACTAATGGCAATGAAGCAGCTGAGCATTTACCCGATTACCAATCTGTGCGGGTGAAAAAAACCATATGTATTTGCAGGTTAAAAAAACTAGTAATAAATTCAACCAGTCATGATTTTGCCCCTTTGTGGGGCAGTACAGGGATGTCCTTTTCTTAGGTTCGAACTGAACATGATGTATTCTTTTTTTCAGATTTGTTTCCCCGTTTTTCTCCAATTTTGGTGGCCAATTATACCCTCGATTTCTTTCGATCTACCCTCCGCCACGAACTCGCAACCCGCCTCCACGGGACGAGCTAATACACTATATGGCCAAAAGTCAGTGGACACCCCTACTAATTACATTTACATTTTTACATTTTAAGCATTTAGCAGACGCTCTTATCCAGAGCGACTTACAAGATGTGCATTAATACAAGGTGAGAACAATCAAAGTTAGCGTACAAGATCAGTGCAGTAAAACAGCAAAAGACATCATTGCAGGCGTCTGCGTATCATACCTGTAACATTGGGAAAGAAAAGGTTAGTGTTTTTTTTATTTTTTTTAGTTTTTTAATTTTTTTTAGAACAAGTAAACAGTAATTATTGAGTTCAAGGCTGTTTCTCAGGGTTTGGGATAGGCCCCTTAGTTCCAGTGAAGGGCATTCTTAATGCTATAGGATACGAAGACATCTTAGCCAATTTGGTGCTTCCAACTTTGTGGCAACAGTTTGGGGAAGACCCTTTGCTGTTCCAGCATGACTGTGCCCCTGTGCACAAAGCGAGGTCCATAAAGACATGGTTAGACGAGTTTGGTGTAGAGGAACTCGATTGACCTGCACAGAGCCCTGACCTCAACCCCATTGAACACCTTTGGGAGGAATTAGAACGCCGATTGTGAGCCAGGCCTTCTCGTCCACCTCACAGATGCTCTTTTAGCAGAATGGACACAAATTCCCACAGACACACTCCAAAATCTTGTGGAAAGCCTTCCCAAAAGAGTGGCAGCTATCATAGCCGCAAAGAGGGGTCCAACTCCATATTAATGCCCATGGTTTTAGAATGCGATGTCCAACAAGCTCATATAGGTGTGATGGTCAGGTGTCCACTGACTTTTGGCCATATAGTGTACCTTAAGGCAATGATCCGCCTCTTCTGAGACGGAACTCGCACAATTACAGTACCAGTCAAAAGTTTGAGCACACCTGCTGGAAACTAGGTTTATCTCATAATTGACAATGTTTTACATCATATACGTTTCTGTAAATACTTGAAAATGACAAAAAACGCATGTAACAATAAACAAAAGGAACATCAAAGCGATTTTCAAGAAAATTGAATTGAAAATTGAATCTTGGATTCTTCAATATAGCCACCCTTTGCCATGATAACAGCCTCATAAACATGGGCCATTCGGTTAATAAGTTTCAGGAGGAAATCACCCGACATGTTTTCCCAGCTCTCCTGCAGCAATTCCCAGAGACACTTGTGGGGTACTTTGCTTTGCCTCTTCTGTCCAGTTCGTCCCATGCAAGTTCTATGGGATTGAGGTCTGGACACTGGGCAGACCAGGTCATTAGTTTGAGTTGTCCTTCATGTTCCTCCTTCACCAGATAGTTCTTGCACAACTTCAAGGTGTGTTTCGGGTCATTATCTTGCTGAAGTATGAAGGAGTGCCCGGTTAGCCGTAATCCAGATGGAAGGTGTACTCAAACTTGACTGGTACTGTACATTTACAAGGTCACCCTACCGCTCCTCGACAAGCTTGTGCCGGCTCTCCCTCCCCCCTTCCCCTGGGGTGGACAGCCAAAAGCTCGGGGCTCCCGGCCAGGGCTGGACTGGCGTGGCCGGGTTTGGAACAGCGGCTGCAGTGGGCAACTTGCATTGTGGGCATTCCGTTATGCTACCCGAGGGCCCACAACATTCTCTATTATTAATAACTTTCTTAGTTGCTCTGGATGAGGACAACTTGTAAATGCCTAAATGCACTCGAATGTAACAGAGGCACAGAGTGTGGAATAGCTCTTCTGTACACATTGTGAGCGCACACAGGAAGACTATTAATACTTTCCTTTCACACGTTTTACGTGATATTGCACTGCATATTATCATTTTATTCATTAATTAATTATATCCATTATGCAATATCATTGTAGCAAGATTATGTTGGACTGGGTATGTATATATATACAGTATTTATATATATATATATATATATATATATATATATATATATATAGCAATGAAACATCTTGTTGTTTTGCAATTATTTTGCATAATACATTTCACACCGTACATTTTCAAATTAATTTTCAACTTAAGTAATTAATATGTTACAATTGAATGCATCACATAGTCTTAAATGTAATAGGTTTTAAAAATTCCTAAATGGGTACCTCTGCGAGAGAAAAAAAAGTACTTTGTTGGACACACCAAGCATTTATAAACCAGCTTTGTGTTGTGTCCCCTCTCCCTGCACCCCTCTCCCCGCACCCCTCGCCCCTCTGCCCGGCCTCCACAGAGGAAAGAGTTTGAGAGGGCATTTTGGGAGTTAGTAAAACTTTCGGGAAGCATTCGCCCCTGGAGAAAACACCTGCTTCCGCCGTCGCTAAACGGCGGGTTTCTCTCCGCCTCACAGAAACCAGGGTGCCCTGCTCCGCGCTGCCATTAGCGATGGGACCTGTCTGGTCACAAGCAGCTGGGCCCTCCCCTCCACTGGTTATGGAGTGCATGTGGGTGCCTTTTCTCTTTCTGTTTGAAGTCCCAGGAAGTAAGCAGCCCGGCAGCCATACGGCTTTCAGACACACGCCCACATGTCTTTTATTCTCCCAAAACAAAGTGCACGCGAGTGATCGGGGTGTCCCTCCGTGCATTGAACACGGTGCCCCCGCTGCAGGGGGAGAAATATGGGGGCATTTCACACTGCACCGAGCGCTCATTCACAATGAACTGTAATGTAGCGTGGCGTATAAAAGTGTACTATGGATGTAAGAGCAGAGATGAGCAGGGTGGAGCTGGGGGGGGTGAGGCAGGTGCAGTTGGGGGTGGGTGAGGGCAGGTGGAGTTGGGGGTGTTAGTGAGGGGGGGATGGAGTTTGGGGGCGTTGATTGGAAGGTCAGCTGTATTTATTGTGCTCTTAATGCGGTTTAAAACCGGGTCAGAAATGATAAAGTAGGACATAAACAAGTTTCTGTTTTTATGTGAGCACGTAGCTCATTTCAAGACAACCATTAATGGTGGTTCTGTGTGGCTCAGTAGGTAGAGCGTGGTGCTGACAATGCTAGGTTGTGGGTTCAATACCCACTGGGGCCACATATACTGAAAAATGTATGCATTCAGTACTATAAGTCGCTTTGGATAAATGCATCTGCTAAATGGCTTATGTTATATTATAGTGACTTTTTACATAAATGTTTTTTTTTAACCAAGATTATAACTTTTTAAGATGTACATGAATTACAGTAACTAACATAGGATAATATATGAATGGCTTGTTGTACTTTTCAGTTAATACTGTACCTCACAACATACTGTGAATGGAAACGTCATGAATCATGTTCATTTTCCCCGACACCCCTGTCAATTCACAGAAAATGTGAGGACAAGCTGAAGGCTAACAGTGTTTTGCTAGCGAGAACAGATCGCTTCAACTCCATGTTTCTTCAGCATGTCTCTTGCCTTAAAATGTGTGATCTGGGCTTGGCCGCACTTCGCATTACTTAACTTTTATTAAAATATGTATGTATATATTCAGAGGGTTTGGAAAGGGGAGCGATGTGGTGGGTCCTCTCGGACCCTGCCCCCAACCCCCCAACCCCCCAACGCCCCCTCTTGACTTAAAAAGTTTGATCTGGGCTTGGCTGCATTTCAGAACACTAAGGCTCAAAAACAGAGAGAGGGATGTGGCTGTTCACGCTCAGCGATCCCCCTGCCCTGCCCCCTCCCCCCTCTCGCCCTAAGAGAGAGAGGGACGCGGCGGGTTCTGTCGACCGAGCGCAGCGATCCCCCCCTACTCTGCCCGTTCTGAGCCGCTAGTCTTTGCTCCCGCTCTGGCTGCCGGTGACCACGCTGTGCCAGGGCGGCCGCCATTAATAACGCTGTGCTTAAACGCCGTTTAACCTTATCTCTGCATGCTTCACGCTCCGCTCGTGAGCTATGGGCCCGCGCTGCCCAGCGGGTCCCTCAGGTACCGCGGCCGGCCAGCCGCACCCCCGCCGTACCTGCATCACAGAGATCCATGCATCAATACTGCCGCCACCGCCGTCGTCGCAGCGGAGAATGCTGATGACTCTGTGCGCCAGGCGGGAGTGTGGACGGGCCCCGGGGCCCCGGGAGTGAGGGATCGATGTCCTTGTCGCCTCGTTTTCCGCTCGGCCGTTAGTCAAGCGCCTTTTCCCTTTTCCCTTTTTCTTATTTCTTTCTCTTTTTTTTGTCGCCGCACGTACGTACATTCCTAGAGCGTTGTCTGGGAAACGAGGGAGTGAGTAGCGGGTCTTTAGACGCGCGGTATTACAGCGAAGCGGTCTTTGTGAGGCAGTAAGCGTGCGTGTTAAGTTCACCATGAGATTGACCCTTGTGTTCTCACTGCTGAAGTGTCAAGAGGCTGCAGAACCAAATGTGGAGCCCTATCGGGGGCGCCGATTGGCTGCCCGCCCCAGGAGGAGGCGGGAGGGAGAGCCGGCACCAGCTAGTGGTGGGAGGGCGAATCAAAAGAAATAGAGGGTATAATTGGCTACTAAATTGGAAGAAAAACAGGAAAAAATCTGAAAGAAATTGAAAAGAAAAAGAAATAAGAGTCTTAGCAGGTGCATATTTAGTATGGGAATGGGGTATACTCACACTGGGGAAATCGTGGAGCGATACCTTGTTGCTTTGGACCACAGTATGCGGCATCCATTTTAGGACATAAATCAGAAATGCGTTGTGTCAGCAAAAGTCAGTAAAACCCTCCCTCAGACAAACCTCAACCATCATTTAGACTTGGCTTCATCATCAGATAAACTCAAGTAATAAACCAACCCAGAAATCAGCCATGGCAATTAATTTGGGGTGGTCATAATATGAAAAGTAATATCAATCTAACAGCCAAAATGTTAACAGTACCTTAGCTAAGCTGTATGTTGCTAACTAGCCATCTGTTTATCTAATTAGCTAGATACCTTGTGCTTGTTTACGTGGAGACAAATACACCTTGGCATCTGGCTAATTAACATTAGCTAGTTAGCTAGTCTCAGCTGGTTTGACAGCTGAAGCATGCCCCTACTAGGTTCTCATTATCTAGTGAGCTAGATAGCTATCTAGATAGTGGGCTAAGGTTAGCTACACTCGAGCTAGCTGCCTTGTTATAATGGTGTTAAGGGTATAACAAACAGTGTTGATTGGCAGTGGCTTGTTACCTTAAGGGAGTGGTTTAACATGGTATTGCAATACAGTACAATACAATACAACCATTTAGAATTGTGTGTGCATTTATCCGAGACAACTTACAGAAAGTGCATTTAGCTCAAGTAAATAAACAACCACCTGATGCTACAATGTCTAAGCACATCATTCGTCAAGTAAGCCACATAAACAACACAAGTGTTAATTACAAGGAAATTAACATTGAAGTGCGACAATTTTTGGCGGAGGTCGGGCAGTGATTCGGCTGTCCTGACGTCAGTGGGGAAGTTAATTCCGCCATAGTGGTGCCAGGACAGAGAAGTTGCCGTGACCGTGATGAGCGGTGATGAGCACTATTTTGGTGACGTTGCCCGTTATCCTCTCTGGTAATTTGAATCTCTGAACATGTGAATGAATGACAGAGCAAGGTGACCTGGTGAAGCCATGGAAGAAAGGCTGTAACTGATTACACAGTATCTGATACTGTGCTGGGGAGCAGAAGGGTTGTTCAGTACTTTATCTCCATGGTCACATTGCTCACATGTGATGGATGCTGTAATGTGAGACAATATTGAATATCAGAAAGCCGGTATTTCTCTTTCAGAGGGCATTAAAATGATTATTGATTCTTTTAAAGAATAGTTGAGTAATTACATGGCTTAAAGGATGATAATCGTGCACATATGCATGTGTCTGTCGCATGTTAAGCATGCTCATCACTATGGGGAGTTCATTGTTCTGTATTCTACACCGGTAGGGTAGAATGAGAAAGATTAAGGGCAGTGAATGTGTGTCTCTGTGTGTGTGTGTGTGTGTGTGTGTGCATATGGGTATCTGTGTGTGCATACATGTGTGTGTGTTTGTGTATGTGTGCATGCATGTGCATTTGTGTATGTGTGTGTGATTGTGTGTGCATGTGTGTGTGTGTGCGTGTGTGTGTGTGTGTGTGTGTTTGTGTGTGTGCATGTGTGTGTGTCTGCATATGGGTATCTGTGTGTGCATACATGTGTGTGTGTTTGTGTATGTGTGCGTGCGTGCACGTGCATTTGTGTATGTGTGTGTGATTGTGTGTGCATGTGTGTGCATGTGTGTGTGTGTGTGTGTGTGTGTGTGTGTGTGTGTGTGTGTGTGTGCTGATCATGCTATCCAGCTGATGAGTGGAGTTTGTCGCATAATTGCTCTTAATGGTGGGAAGTACACTCTCCATTATGAGCAGAGCTCAGGGCCCCAGGAGCAGCTCAGGGCCCCAGGAGCAGCTCCGGGCCCCAGGAGCAGCCTGCAGAAAACACAGCACTCCAGTTCATCCTTAACCAGGCGGCTGGTAAGGGACATCTTTGTGGTAAAACTGGCAGATGTGCCCGCCTGCCTCTGCTGCCACGGGGAACCCTCCATAATCAGTGTAGGCATTCGAGAAAAAAATCTGACAAGTCAATGAAAAAATGAAGAAATCATAAATCCTGTTTAATGAATCGCTAATGACAGGCTACTGCCGCCTGTTGCTCGCACGCGAGTGGGCGGTTGCTGGGATACCGCTATTACTGTGTGCGCCCGGGTTTTAATTTTATTTTTTTTATAAACAACTAGGCGGCTATTATAATGTGACCTGGGTTCTTGGGGTGGAGAAACCACCGCGTGAAAATGCGGGGAGTTTCTGGAGCAACGCCTGAGACAGCGCTTTCCACCACCATCAACAAAACACCAAATGATGGAATTCTCGTGAAAGAATGGTGTTGCATCCCTCCAGTAGAGTTCCAGACACTTGTAGAATCTATGCCATGGAGCATTGAAGCTGTCCTGGCAGCTCGTGGTGGCTCAACACCCTATTAACACACTTGATGTTGGTGTTTCCTTTATTTTGGTAGTATACCTGTATGTCATTCCTATAAATATGATTGCTCTAAGCCCAGTCTTAGCTATGTATATGTGTGACACTGGGAGAGGTGGAGGGAGGAGTGGAGAGGGCTGCGCCTCCCTTTTGGCTGCTGTCAGGTGCTCCTGTTCCCTCCCACAGCCTGGAGAGGACTACAGGGCCTTGGACAGCAGCGGCCTCACCTACAGGCAGGCTCACCTGAGGCTAATGAGCAATGAACTCAGCTGTGAGCCGTTGCCTTCGTTAGGCCTTTATACAAGCACAGGCTGCCGAGGGCGAGTTTTTAGGCCATTTTGTTGTTTGTTGTTATTGTTGTTGTGACCCTCTAATCCAGCTTTTTTGGTTAAACTTTGTTTTTGTGTTCTTGTTTCATTTGATCATTTTGTAATAATCTACAAATAATAAGCCAACCATTGGCCTCCTGGAGCACTACTTTTTTGCTTATTTTCCATTCACTCACCACCTGGCATGGTGGCCAGCCCTGCCACACTGCTACGACATTTAATTACATTGAAATTCCCGAAGTGATGAAACTACACCTATTCACTTTTTCTCTATGTAATTTACAAGCTCTGTCACGATGAATGATCTCCGTTTATTAGCACACAATGGAACGTCTCTCACTGTCTTTCATACTAATGGCAATGTCTCTATGTCATTGCAAACGACCCTCCGTGACACGTACCTCATTCCATCGGCTTTTTTACAGCATCACTGAGATTTAAATACCCAACAAAGAGACAGAAAAACAATAAAAAGGATTTAAAAAACATGCGTACAATTATACAATTATAATCATAATGGCTAAGTAGGGACCTGTGACAAAATAAATGCATACATTTGCATATATTCCCAAACCTGGTACATATTGTAAAATGCTCACTTCCCAAGTCACTCGAAATGAGTTTCCAGACAAAAGGCGTCAAACGGATGTTATTTTTAAACCTTCCCATTCGCGGGAACAGCATGCAACAGATCGCAGCTCACGTGAAACATATTGATATTCTCGATGCTGTGCAGTCAAACTCCTCGGTGGATCAAGGAGATACAGGTTCACGCAAAACTAAAAAGCTGAATGATGTCTTCATGAAAATAAGTTATTTTTTGTCATCCTTTCACCGCTAGATTCACGACAGGTTTGGAGTCCCCCGTTGATGAGGGTTGGGATTGTTGAAATTCGAGACAATAGCGACGTCACAAAATTAGTATTGTTAGTTATTACATTTTTTGTTCATTTTGCTGTCAATTAATAAGTAATATGGTGACGTATGCATCACGAGTGTTTAAAGATGGAAGTTAAATGAGTTCCTCAGAGACATGACGGGACCAAGACCAGAATAGCATTCCATGGTGTGGTAATTGAGTTATTATATTTTGCTCCCTCTTATCATTGGTAACAAATTTATAAACTTGAATTAGTGTTTTACAACATTTACAACAAAACCACAACACTCTGTATATGCAATACAATACAATCACAATACAGACACTTTTATCCAAAGCAACTTTGAAAAGATGCATTCAGCTCGAGTAAATGATTACAATGTGTAAGCACATCATTCGTCAAGTAAGCCACATAAACAACACAAGTGCTAAACCGCCATGTTCGCCTCACCTAATACTCACGTTGCACCCTTCTGCTCTCTGATTGGTTCGGCGATGAAAGGGACATTCCCCCAATGGCCAATCAAGAGTCTTTCAAGCAACCGTTAGCTAAGCGAGAACCGCAATGAAGAGCAGACGTTCATGAAGCGTAGCACTCTTGCAAAACTATTTTGTGTAACGATAGCATATGTACAATACAATTTAGATATTTCCACAGCAGCCAATGTGTAACTAAACATATTGGGACCTGTTCAACTTTGCCTGTATATGTTTGCAAAGTTTGCTGTGTTCATTTTATTCATATTTGACCAGGATGTAAAAAAAAGTGCGCTCCCCAATGGCTATTCATAATTCATCAAACTGATGTATAAAATATGCACTAAAAAAATCACCTGGGATACTAGTACTGTGCGGGAGATGATCCGAGAGTCAAATTAATTTGTTGAGTAAACCTCCGATAGTATTCTCCGCAGCGCTGCATCCTGCCTTCACACTTTCTCTTTTTTTTGTTGTTGCCAAAGGACTTCTCCTAATTATGCAGTTGTAATTTTTTCTGCTGATAAGATGAGCAAGGAGCCTGGTAAACAAGCGAACAAATGTTTGAACACGTGCTGGTCCCCCTGTGGGGCCGTCTCGCTCCCTGCTCTTCGCTTCAGCGTCTCTTGCAGAATGAAGCCGTCCTCCTCCTCCTCCTCCTCCTCCTCCAAACGCCCTCTCCATGTTGGCTGGGGTTCCTTCCTCCACCCACACTTTGGTAGGCTGTTACGGTTGCGCTAGTGTAAACAAACACGGCCTTATTTTACACCTGAGCAACTTGTGTTTCCCCAGATTTTGATGGGGGTGAAAATAATATTTGAATCAAATCCTCAGTAAAATTGGAATACTGGAAAACAAAATCGTAATTCATAATATGCTGTATCTTTAAGGCGTATTAACACACTATCAGCAAGTTATATATATATATATATATATATATATATATATATATATAGCTATTCTAAGTAGGTAATAGTGTTTATCGTATGAAGTGATATGATCTGGTTTATCCATTTATTCAATATTTTCTCAAATAAATGTTTTTACATGGTTTGCATGTTATACACTTCCTTGGCCTACCCCCAAACAAAATATTTTCCAAATATTCCTGCAAAGCCTCTTGTTTGTATACAGAGCAGTATGCACAGAGCAGGGTTTGGCAGGAGCTTCTGTTGCACGAGCCATTCAAGTTCAACACAAGAAGTAAGCGTTACCTTTTAGAAAACTAAGGACCAAATAGTGACGTAGATGATAGATGTGCGCGGGTAGATTAATATCTATAAACCTGTCACCGCATGCAATAAAGCACCTGAACATATTTAATAATAGAATAAACAACTTAATAAACTATTTGATAAACTACTCGGCACCAGTGCATATTAAATGTGAGGAAAGGTACGGCGAGGTGAGTTGAGGACCTGCATTCTGCGGGTTACCTTTTGATGCGTACGCTCTCCGAAAATAAGGACGCAATTAGGGTACACTTCTCTTCCTCAGGGTACAAATGTGTTTATTGTGCCTTCAGAGGTACACAGGGTTGGGTTGTAACGGAATACATGTAACGGCGTTACGTAATCAGAATACAAAAATCAAGTAACTGTATTCAGCTCGCGTTACATTTGAAAAACGAGTAATCTGAATACAGTTACTTTAATAAACCTGAAGTGAATACATTTTGGATTACTTCTTGGAATTCTTGGTGGAAAGTTTTCCTTACAAACATTAATGAGCTGATATTCATTACTAAAGTTACAGCATGAAATTATCACGCCTACATGATTATCATCACACAGCTCACGAAAACTACAGCCGCTGCACAGAACCAAAAACTGCGTTAAAAAAAATGCGTTTAAAAAATGCGCGCGCCCACGCTCAGACAAACATTGATAGGGACAAGATGGAAAAAAGTCAGCTTTTAGTTTGTGGCGTTATCGACACAATTTCCAGTTTAAAGAAGAACATGGGAAAAATCTGTCGGCCCAGTGTACCTTGTGTCTTCCAGGAATAAAGATACTGTCGGCATCAAAGGACTCGACTTCGAATCTTAAAAAGCACTTGGAGTAAGTCGACGTTAGCTAACCTTCAGTTTAATGAACACAGTTCTGCAGTAATTTGCTGTTACCTGACCTTAGCCTACGGTTTGAGGCATCGCATTAACTGTTCTGCTAATTTTATACTGCTTTCTTTATTGTTGAAACGATGACATTTTATTTTATTCTTTTTATTTTTCCCAGTTTTCTCCCAATTTGGTAGACAATTGTACTCTACTATACGTCAATTACGTTATGCACTGCCGAGCATTCGCCGCTACATATCCCTTACAAGTCGCTGTTATTCCAGTGCCAAAAAGTTTCAAAAGTTATTACATTGTTTTTGATGCTGTGTTTGAGTTATGGTAATGATGAGCCATCAAAACAGTAAAAGAACTTGCCTTTCAATATCCCTTTACTTTTTATTATGATTAATTTTGAATCTGTCCATTCTAATTCCATAACATGTTAATGACGACGACTACAACAAAAATGCAGATACAATGTTGCATATATTTAGCTAAATTGACATCTCAAATTTATTAGTATTTATTATTAAATGAACAGAAGCTGACCTGACCTCAACACAGTGGAAAGTTGAACATGACATCCTTTTTCAAAGTGTAATGCATAATAACTATTTAAATGTATTACTGATCAAATAAAAAAGTGAACATGGCGTGTGCAAAAGTTTGAGCACCCTTTTTAGTACTAAGTAGCACCACCTTTGGCTATATAACAGCTTCCCAATGTCTCCTGTACCCCAAAACATACCCATCTGTGATAGAAAAAGTAAGTAATCCAAAAGTATTCTAAAAGTAATCTGATTACGTTACTTTTTTGAGACATGTAACTGTATTCGTATCGGATTACTTTCAGAGCCGTGTAATCAGTATTCAGGCACTAATTACATTTACAAAGTAACCCTCCCAACCCTGGAGGTACACATAAGATTCTTCGTGATATGGTTTTGTACCTTTTCCCAGTGAAACAGGTACAAATTGAGGAAAGGTACAGATATGTACCAAGGCAGGGTAATGAATCCTTATTCACACCGGCGGCCATATTGGAATGAAAACGAGTCTAGTACTGCGAGCAACATTATTTTCCTCACAAGGGTATAATTACGTACCGCCACAGTGACAAGCGTTTGCACTGTAGTAAGTACAGCACGGCACGGTTTTTCTCTGAGATTGTGTCGTGTTGTGACGTGGACTGAAATATTGGCAGGCGGGTTTGGTGACGGGCGCAGGGAGAGACGCGCTCGATGTGATTCCAGCACAGCTGGCCACTCCCTGTCAGAGGCCAGCTCGTTGTGCTCGAGCCGCAACACCTGGGAGGAGCAGGTGTTAACCTGCGGGGTCAGGCGCGGGAGCGCGTTGCCACGGCGGCTTGGCAGGTGCGAGGTGCTTCACTTCCCAATATGGTCACGGAGTCGCGCCAACAGGTCTCGCCCCACTGCTGGGTCCCCAGACACACTCAGCGAACACGGCCGCGTCGCACGTCAGACCACTGGAGACACAAACACAAAACCGCAGCTGTCAAAATATTCACTCCGCCCAGCTGCGTACCCACCGTGACAACGGGAAAAGTGGAGAAAAACCTTGACGCGCCGATGCACGTCTGTGCAGGTATGTTATAAGCACATCACTATCGGTCATTGTATTAATGTTAGCTAGTTAGTTAGTTTTATTTAGCAATTTAAAAAGAAATAGATATATACCCAATGCGAACACACATACCCTTGATACATGACATCGCATTAATGCACACCGCAAATTGCCGAGGATAACACAAACAAGTTGGCAAAACGCCAGCTCATTTCCATTGTGGTCCTCTGCTACAATGGTAATGTTCAATAACCACTAGTTAGTTAACGTTGGCGCGTGCTAACTAACTACTGTGTTTTTTTTACCAAGACTAATGTTTTATCATTTTTTATGTAGCCAAGTACAAAGGTTAGCTCCATTGATGGAGTGAGTCGACAAAGAACATGACAACCCAGTCATAACTATTGTGTGAAACACAATTTGGTTTAAAAATGTAAGTGTACTATTCCTGCTGCGTGATTGAAGCTTATTACCATCACCTTCCTGAATCCCGTTTGGAACCCAGTCTCCATACACCACGAGCTGCTAGCAGGCGCTGCCGATACTTCATGAAATACAGATTAATTTGAAGCTTCCAGTGTCTCTCTTAAATTCATCTTTCATCACAATTTATTGTTTCCCATTTGATAACAAGTGTTTATGATTGTGTGATTGCTTTATTTGTCAGCGGTCATTAATGTGTAATACATTCTTCAAAAAGTGAGAACCACTGCAGACATTTGCAGGGGAGAGGGGTCACCACAATCTCTAAAAGGCTCATTTTAAAGCGTTAACTTTCAGTTGGAGGGCAGCCAAAACGTCCTGTCAGGCAATTAATTCCTTAAATGGAACTGAAATGGGACTGCAAAAAGAAGATACACAGAATAGCCAAACAGTTTCTCATTTGTAAGTCAATTTGGAGTTCATTTCCAACAAGAAAAAAACAAGGACATTTATTTTTATTTTACAGTTTGTGTTGTGTGGATTTCCCAGAAACACTGGTGAGGTCAATTTTTTTTCTTGCAATTTAATTCCCTGTTTAGTACAATTCTAATTGGTGTCTGAAACAGCAGCATGGCAAACAAACATTTCTCCCTAGATCTCATTCTTCCTTTTAAATGTTCATATAGCATCAGGGTTTTCAGGTGTGTGACTGCAGTGCTACAGTTCCGCTACAGTGTATCCATGCAGCGCTTAAGCTGAAACAAACTCCGGCCCTTGAACCTGACAAGCATTCATTTCATACTAATTCAATTCAAGAGTAATCACCTGTAGTAGGCCCTATCCAGAATATTAAGGGCTACATTAGCTAGCAAGCCATGTGATAGCTGTTTATGTGCAGCTAACAATTTATTAGCCAGTTAGCTACAGTGAAAACGTGAAAGAGAAAAGCTGTCCCGTGTTTGATTGGTTGAATTGGTTGAATCAGGAAGAGCTGTGGTGGAGGACCTGTGGTCTTGAATTGATGAATACCTTCACTCCTGTGAGCAAAGTGTGAAGGTTCTTAGAATACCAGTGATACTTTCTCTAGGCCGTTCTTCACCGTCCTCACCAGTCACAATGACTGCGACAATAATGGGTTTAATTGAGTAAAAAAAGGAGCGGAATCATTCCAAAGAATAGAGGCTACATTTTTTCAACTTAAATCCCTCCCAATAACTGTATATCACACTTAATAGCTTTGAGCAATGCGCAATAAATCCGAGCAAACAAACTTCAGTTTGGTGAAAACTGTGCTGCTTTTTTCTTGAGCGTTAAACTGCCTGATCTGCACAGATCAGATTAGTGGATATTTACGGGAGGCACTATTCCATGAATCCTGCCGTAGAGAACAGAGAGTTCTCTACGTGTGTCCCAAAGCTCAGATAATCTTTACACATAAGAAGAGTCTACACAATTTTGTCATGCAAACAATAATGCAATTGCCCCAAAAACATGCTATATTATTAATTATTCAGCTAATTAATTGCTTGATTGATAACCGAGGAATGCACACAGCCACAGTTTGAGGGGCAGCTGTCATGTTAGAGATAAGATGACTGATGGCCCGGTTTCTGGATGTCACAGTGTGCTGCTGGGTTTTGCGTACAATGGGCCAGATAAATCCCCTCCCGTGACCTCAGACGGGTTGGCTTCACTTCCCCCCTCCCTCCGGGGTTGTGCTGAACCCTGCTGCCCAGGGTTTCACTAAGGATCTTACACACAGAAGGGGCGTGCGTGCACGATGCGTTTCCTCCACTGTCGCCCCTTTACAGTCCAGTAACGTTCCCTCAGCTGAGTGCACGTTGAACTCCAGAATGCGTTATTTGTTTTTGTGACAGTCTTATGTATCAGTAGCTGTCGTCAGCAGGTAGAATCGAAGCGTGTGTCTATTCGTAGTTCAAGC
>JAINUG010000214.1:710000-847500 GCA_029706075.1 Aldrovandia affinis
CCAAACAATGTTCAAAACAATTATTGCACACAGCACTGTATTTCTCTCTTCTTTCGCTACTCACTCTCTTTGTTTGATTTCCCTTGCGGTACTCTGTCTGGGCTGAGTGCCGCGCCTCTCTTTGTAGCACGGCCACTCAGCCCCGTGATTACTTCCAGGTGCGCTGTGATTCTCCCCAGGTGCAGCTCGTTGAGCAGGAAGCCCTAATATGGGCATGGGGTGGAGCCAGCGCGCTGCCACATACTGGCCCTCTATGACCATTCCCCCCACTACTCCCTCCCGGCTACCACAGTATATATGTACTACCAGTCAAAAGTTTTAGAACATCCCCCATTTTCCAGTTTTTACTGACATTTAAGAAGTTCAAGTCCAGTGAATAACCTGAAATGGTACAAAGGTAAGTGGTAAACTGCCAGAGGTTTTAAAAAAAAGTTTAGGTTACCAAAAACTGAAAAAGAATGTAAATTTCAGAGTTATAAAAAAGTAAGACTTCCTTACTTCGACCAGTGTTAAGCTGTACTTGAAGCTGTTGTCCTGTGAGCCGCCTATCACGCAAGCTGTTGACTCTCAGAAACATGTCTTCTGATTTTGTTGTGGCTTTGGGTCTGCCCATTCTTTTGTTTACTTTTTTTTTAACCTCTGGCAGTTTACCGCTTACCTTTGTACCATTTCAGGTTAAACACGGGACTTGAACTGCTTACATTTCTGTAAAAACTGGAAAATGGGGGTGTTCTAAAACTTTTGACCGGTAGTGTATGTATACACTGTATATGCTAGTTGAGGACACTGGGGTTGCATTTTTTTTTGGGGGGGGGGTGTTAATTCCAAGCAGTAAACCTTTATTTCTCTACACTTAAAATAGCCAGTCTGTTGTCACACTGTTGGAGGCCTGCTGTATGTGAGCTGTTTGCAGTTAAATGGTGCAATTTGGGAACGGCTTTGTTGAAAACCTGATATATATATATATATATATGCCATAACTAATGCACTTATTAAAAATATTGAAAAATGCTTACTACCATAACTATGCAGTGATGGACATGCTCTGGAACTTCGTAACTGTTCAATGTCACTGTGCCCTTGAATAGGATACTGAACCTGCGTTGCTTCATTAAGTGTCCAGCCGTAGAAATCGGTTGTGTGCAAAGAACTGTGCAAGTCTGGGACAAGAGCGTCTGCTCAATGTACAAAAAAACCTGAAATGCAGCCTCCAAAACGCAGCCTTTTCTGTGCAGAGGTGTGAACCGAGCATGTGTGCGCTCCAGGTCTGGGAAGGGTGCATCTCCCCCCCCCCACGCTCAGCGTCATAAACGCTGTAGACGCTTTATGGCTCTGCAGTAAAACCCGCTTTTTAAGGGTGTTAGAGCCTTGTGGTCAATCGAATCCTTTTTACGGCTGACGAGCCCGCGCGCCTGCCCTATAAAACGGCCCCCATTTGGGGAGTTACATTCTGACAGATGACTGAGGTCATTCGCCACCAGGGGCATCATGTCGGAGCGTGATCACGACTCAAACAGTCTATTATTAATTTCACGAGGACAGAAAGCCTTCCAATCTTGGGAGTGTGATCACCGCCTCCTCGCCCGCGGTTCGGTTACACTCACGTTTATTGATCTCCCTGAGCGGCACTCTCTGATTGGTTTCACATTGAATTGAGAGATTGAGCTGAATTGACTCTCCCTTAATTGAGTCCTCCCGCATGGTCTCCACACGGACGAGAGAGAGGGGGGACGGCGGGGGGGTATTCCCTGACCGGTCAGTGGAGAACAGTCCAGTCCAGTCAGGCCCAATCCAATTAAGAGTCGAGTCTGTCAGTCCAGGAAGTACTACACTCCCGGGTAATCCTTGACAAACAGTACTCCTCACGCCGTCATTCGATTGGTCGGATCGGCTGCGTGCCGCCGGCCTCACGTCCTGGAGTGACCCAGGAATGGGATGCACATTGCTCGTCCAGCGTCCAATAGTGAGTCAATCTAAGGGAAACAATGGAAGGCAGTGATGTGATATGTTTTGGGGTGAGTGGACTATGTGCGTGGGGAAACAGTGATGTAAGGAGGTAAATAAGGAGGAAGGGCTGATGTTACATCTCTTTCCTCCGTCAGCACACGGCCCTCAGGCTCGCTGCACACCTGATCACACCTGATCACTGCACACCTGATCACACCTGATCACTGCACACCTGATCACACCTGATCACACCTGATCACTGCACACCTGATCACACCTGATCACTGCACACCTGATCATACCTGATCACACCTGATCAGGCCAATTTTACTCTTCTGCACATCAAGCAATCACTCAGTGGACTTCCCAGGGAGAATCTAAAGAGTAACACGTCACGTCATGTCTCCTTGTGTCTCTTGCGGTCTTTCTCTTGTATTCTCGTCTTTCTCTTCATGTTATGTATTATGTTATTGTTGCACTGGCTCAGGTACCGCAGATTGAAAATGAACTTAACTAGCTAACTCTGCGTACGACACATCAGATTTACTCATTTTTTCATTTATGTTAAAACTTGCGCACAGTCCCTTACAAATAAATGAAAATAAGTTATATTATGTCAAAGAGAGAGAGGGTAATTGTGCAATAATTGTGTAATTGTGGTAAAGACTATAATGATTGCTCTTAAAGGCCTTTTCTTTGAGCAATGCTCGAGAAGGTCAGTGCAAGGGGTCACCTGCTGAAAAGACACAGGTGTTGTGACTGAAAAGGGGCCCTGCCCAGCAGTCAAACGCATTTCCCCTTTACTTACGCTCAATTTAGCCAGCACTCCCATAAGCACCGCGGCTCACTAGCTGGGCTGCTTGCCTCTCTGATGACTGCATGCTAGAGCAGGGAATGAAAATATGTTACTTTTCCAACCCCGCCTTGGCCAAAAATCAGGCCCTCGGACATAGTCTGGGGTTGTGCGTGATTTTTTTGTCCGGAGATGCAACCCCCCCCCCCCAGTTGCGGTCTGAAGTTGTGCTGGAACCCCCCAGGCATGAACAAATGGGGCTTATGAATGAGTGGAGGCAACTGCGAGGGGCGGAGTTGTTCATTGGTTGTGTCATCCGATTGGCTGATTGGACGCAGCCCTCCTCCCGAAATTAAGTTATTAAGTTCAACTAAATAACGCCCCCTTCAGTGTGAAACACACACTGTTTAATCCGCAGCGTTTGAGAGGGTCTGGAAGACGGCCAATCAGAATGGAGCATTCGAGGCCCTCTCTGGGGCGGGAGGGGGGCGGGGTGGTTACCGATCCCAGTGGGGTCATTTCCAAAGTCGTTTCCAGGGTGATCATCGGGAATCGGACAGTTTTTTTAATCAACTCGTTTTGCGTGTTGAAAAAGGCCTTAGAGTCTGATTGGGAAGGAGGGACACATTTCAGCATCAATCTCGGCGAACATGTGTGAGGAGTAAACCAGGATGGGCTGTGGGGTTGTGTGAAAATAAACCACCACAGGGTGCTGTGATTCGGTCCCCAGGCAAAGCTGAGGGGTTGGACACTCTGAAGTGAGTTATTTTCACACAATTGCACAACCGGGAGTGGTTTCTAGTTATACCACGGCTACCTGAAATACAAATATAAAAGCACTCAAATCTAGTTAAACAAATTAGTTGTAGCGCTATGTTGTTGCTGTTGTTGTTCTTGTGTTTTGCCATAATTGAATCGATTGTTTCAGCTGAGATACAATGTTAACGTACTTGTGTATTGATTTGGAACAGTGATAAGGCCACTTTCGCTGGAACTACTTCATATCCGTGTGTTATTACGTTTCTCCGTGCGGTTTACTGGAAAATAATCAACACCCTCTCGACCAATCAGAATATAGTATCTGCCAAAGCTGTGGTATGAATAATTATCTCACATATCTCCTTTGTGCTATAACTGTGTTATGAAATGACGGGCCTGTATTCAATAATCTATGTAGAAGACCAAAGCATGAAAATAACAGGTGATTGCTACAGGTTACAGGTGATTGTTGCAGGGGATCTGTCCCAGTGGCACACCATATGAAGCCTGACACATGCAGTGTTCTGGTCAAAGGTTTTAATTTTTGTGGGAAGAAAAAGAAAATAACACCCTTTGTGAAATGCAATATTCACACGGAAATAAATGGAAATCCACAAGGAAATATAAATGTATCGGATGCCCTCTGAAGTCTCCCCCAATTTGATTTGATGCGCCTACGTCGTGAATAACTCAACTAAGAAACCAACGGCGGTGCTTTCGCCCCTTACTTTGCCAGCGACTGAATCTCTCTCTTCCCAGTGCAAGCGCAGGTAACAAAAAACAACGCTGTGTACTTAACAACAAGCTTCTCTCCGTATTCCTTGAGGATAGTGAGCACAGTTGTTTGCATTGAATTGCCTCCTTCGCGGAGGCAACAGCAAACAGAGCGTTCCTGGAGAGGAAGCGATTCGTCTGATTCTGACGCAGATAGTCACGCTGTGCTAATTCCCTGACAAAATACAGATCATTATCGTTGTGTTAATGGAAGCTCTTTGTCTCCGTAGCACGGAGCCTCGCTAATGTCATTATTTATGTGCCTTTGTTTTCAGTTTTTGAGCTCGCCGCATCTACGGCAAGGAGAACAGCAAGTTGCCGTGACCACGCATGTCATGTGCGGATCAGGTTGCTCACCCGACGTAACGGTTTAGACCCATGGTGTAAAGTGGCACAGGAATTGGCAGGAAAAAAAAAGAAGAAAGATTTTAATTTGGAAAACGTGAAATTGAATGTATTTCTGGTTATCTTATAATTTAATAGGCGTTCGTTCTGCAAATTGAGGAATTAGTCTCCTGGCTGAGCCACCCTGACTTCGTTCTGTGATGCCCCCCTCCCCTAATATGTGAGTCACAAATGGCCGCTTGATTTTTCTAACTTCCTGCAACCCTCAAGCTCTTTTGAGTCCTGGTGTGAGCCTTCAATACATCCGCAGGTGTGTACCATTAAACTTTCAGTGTTTTGTGTTGCCTTTTCTTCTGAGATGGCAATAATATTTGATTTAGGAGATTTTTTAAATGAGTAGTTTTACCTTTTACCCTTAAAAGTGATCATGATCCAAACATAATATTACTGCCATAAAATCCGATATGGCTGCCAATTTAGCATTGTAGAGCTGAACCAGGCTGGCTCGTTATAGCCCTTTCCCACAGTAGAACTGGAACCAGGCTGGCTCATTATAGCCCTTTCCCACTGTAGAGCTGAACCAGGCTGGCTCATTAGAGCCCTTTTCCACTGTAGAGCTGGAACTAGGCTAGCTCATTATAGTCCTTTCCCACTGTAGAACTGGAACCAGGCTGGCTCATTATAGCCCTTTCCCACTGTAGAACTGAACCAGGCTGGCTCATTATAGCCCTTTCCCACTGTAGAGCTGAACCAGGCTGGCTCATTATAGCCCTTTCCCACTGTAGAGCTGAACCAGGCTGGCTCATTAGAGCCCTTTCCCACTGTAGAGCTGAACCAGGCTGGCTCATTATAGCCCTTTCCCACTGTAGAGCTGAACCAGGCTGGCTCATTATAGCCCTTTCCCACTGTAGAACTGAACCAGGCTGGCTCATTAGAGCCCTTTCCCACTGTAGAGCTGAACCAGGCTGCCTCATTAGAGCCCTTTCCCACTGTAGAGCTGAACCAGGCTGCCTCATTAGAGCCCTTTCCCACTGTAGAGCTGAACCAGGCTGGCTCATTAGAGCCCTTTCCCACTGTAGAGCTGAACCAGGCTGGCTCATTAGAGCCCTTTCCCACTGTAGAGCTGAACCAGACTGGCTCATTAGAGCCCTTTCCCGCTGTAGAGCTGAACCAGGCTGGCTCATTAGAGCCCTTTCCCACTGTGGAGCTGAACCAGGCTGGCTCATTAGTGCCCTTTCCCACTGTAGAACTGAACCAGGCTGGCTCATTAGAGCCCTTTCCCACTGTAGAGCTGAACCAGGCTGGCTTACTAAACCCCAAAACGAGACTCTCGAGCAGAGCCGGGCTGGTGCAGCCCGGGTTCGAACCCAGTGGGCAATCTGCACGTAGAACAAGTGCCTGTACCGGCCAATCAGGGGCCCTTCAAAGTTGTGTTTTCCTCCAGATTTTGGTGTGTAATCCTCCCAGGCTCCTCTCAGGCTCCTCTCAGGCTCCTCTCAGACAGACCTACAAGGGGGGAGGGGGAGGGGGTTTGTGAGCTCTCTTAATTAAGGCCCTGATTTCACCTCAAAGCTCAAAGCCAAACGGAGCAGACCCTGTCTTTATTGCTCTTGTCTCAGCATTGACACTGAGATTACAGGTCCGCTCTGAGACGGGTGGGCGGAACGGCAGAGCGTGGTCATCTGAGGAGAAACTCGGCAGCCTCCCCCTCAGTCCATTCAGCTGGGGTTCCACTTCTGAAATAACTTTTTATCTCGTCTTAGTTTCAGATCGTTTCCCGTTTTTCTCCAAATTCGGTCGCCAGTTGTCCCCTCTTTCTAATTCAGCTCCTTCCCCTTGCACTACGAGCTTGCCGCTGCAGTCCTGGGACTGTGACAAAGTCCCGGCCGTGACAAAGGCGCCGACCCGCCTCCTCCGAGACGGAACTCGCCAAGCTGTCGACCATACCTCCGATACACACAGAGACACGTTGCACGCAGCGAGCTCCTGCCGGCTTCCCCCCTCCCTCCCTCCCTCCCTCCCTCTGGGGCGGACAGCTAATCGCCGCCCCCCAAACGGAGCTGCAGAGTGAGAACCCCGGGCGAGTGCCGGGCGGTCCCCGAAATACCATTTAAACGCTGCCTGAAAACGCTGCCTCTTCCCTGTTAAATAATCGTGAGGAACACTCCAAGCTGATATGGAGTATAAGCAGACAGATCTTGAAGGTATCCTATACAGCAGGAGAGGGAGCGGGATTAGAAGATTAGAACCAAACGTTTTAGCAGCTTGTTTATTCCAGCTGCTATTAGAATTAGTGTAATGAGTTTGTGTGAAATGAAATGTTGTGTGTTCATGTTTTATGTCTATGTGTACTTATGTATGGCAACATGTCCTTCACTGTGTTGTTTAATTTGAAGTACACAGTTAGATGGATGCGGCCGCTACCTGAAATTCCCTTTTGGGATAATAAAGTTGAACTTGTAATGTGTCATCGTTTTCCTGTGACAGAAACGATACGGCGGGCGCGTGTCGCACCAAAATGGCCGCCTCTTTCATAAGCGCTCTTCAGCAGCGAGGCAATCCCTTAACTTCGCACTTTGAAAGTCGAGCGCAGGGAACACGGATGGGAGTCCGGGTGAAAAGCATTCTTTTATTAACGGCAAACCTCCCAGGTGCCAGAGCAGCAATCTGTTCATGGGCGAACTGCAGTCCAATATTTGCCGTGACTTTTGGTTTTTATCAGTGTGCTGAAAAGCAGAAGCGGCTCTTCGCAGCGAGCTCGGGTGTGACGCAGATTCGACGGCGTTCAGAACCCGACACGTCTCATCGGATGAACGGGAAAGTGAACAGAATGGGTGTGGATGAGGAGACGCAAACATAGAGCCCAATCTGAAGGGAAAGTGCTCTGTGTTTTAATAAGTCATTCTGATAATGGACCTGAGCCAGCACAGAGCCTGACGGTTTGGCCAAGCCTTCCATATTCCTCTGCATATGGCTTACTCACTGTGTGTGTGTGCTTGTGTGTGTGTGCTTGTGTGTGTGTGTGTATGAGCTGAGTGTGCATGTGCGTGTGTGTGAGTGTGTGTGTGTATATGTGTGTGTGTGTGTGTGTGTGTGTGTGTGTGTGTGTGTGTGTGTATGAGCTGAGTGTGCATGTGCGTGTGTGTGAGTGTGTGTGTGTGTGTGTGTGTGTGTGTGTGTGTGTGTGCGTGTGTGTGTGTGTGTGTGTGTGTATGAGCTGAGTGTGCATGTGCGTGTGTGTGAGTGTGTGTGTGTGTGTGTGTGTGTGTGTGTGTGTGTGTGTGTGTATGAGCTGAGTGTGCATGTGCGTGTGTGTGAGTGTGTGTGTGTGTGTGTGTGTGTGTGTGTGTGTGCGTGTGTGTGTGTGTGTGTGTGTGTATGAGCTGAGTGTGCATGTGCGTGTGTGTGTGTGTGTGCGTATGTGCTCCCTGCTTGTCTTGTTTATTTCACCAGTCTAATAGAGGGCTGTAGTTTGGGGCTGTAGTTTGGGGCTGTAGTTTGGGGCAGTAGTGAAAACGCACCTGGAACAGTGTTGTAATCTACTTTCGATCCGTCGCAAACACAGTATTTCTCCCCACTGCCTAGTTTGGTAGTTTTGTGGTCTGGGGGGGGGGTGTTGATAAAAACATTAGGCGGTGTTGTTCTACGTGCAGGTTGCCCACTGCAGCCTGGGTTCGAACCCAGCGCGCACCACTCTGCTCTTACTTTTTTCATCACTGCATTTTAAATAAAGTACAAAGCACTAAGCATCACTGAAACGTAGTTAACACAGTTAATGATCAGCTTTTGATATTGGAGGCTTTTTCGCTCGTATTTTGCATGGGTAAAAGTTCCATACTTTGTTTAAAATGTGGTAATAAAGGCCTCCCGGGTGGCGTAGCGTTAACAGCGTCCGACCGGGACTGCAATGTAATTGGGGTTTGATCCCATCGGCCACGCCAGTTCACCTCTGGCCGGGAGTGCCACTAGGGGGCGACGATTGGCTGTCCACCCCATGTAGGGGGGAGGGAAGCCGATACGAGCTCGCTGCGTAGTACAGTGGCTCTATGTGTACCGGAGTAACAGCTGACGGCTTTGCGAGTTCCGGCTCGGAGGAGGCGGTACATCGCCTTTGTCACTGCTGGTCTCAGGACTACGGCAGCAAACGCACAATACGAGGGGAGGGGGGTTAGTTGACATGAAAAGAGGGTGTAATTGGCTACTAAATTGGGAGAGAATGGGGAAAAACAGAAACAAGCGCGGTAATAATCACAATAAGGATGTGAGTAGGAGTAGACCAGGACACGCCTCGCTGCGCCTCTGTCCAGGGCTAGCGCTGCCGTCTGCACGCCTCGCTGCGCCTCTGTCCAGGGCTAGCGCTGCCGTCTGCACGCCTCGCTGCGCCTCTGTCCAGGGCTAGCGCTGCCGTCTGCACGCCTCGCTGCGCCTCTGTCCAGGGCTAGCGCTGCCGTCTGCACGCCTCGCTGTGCCTCTGTCCAGGGCTAGCGCTGCCGTCTGCACGCCGAGCGCATGACAGTGAAACCGGAGCCCTACATTAATTTCATCAATCAAATGGCACCGAAGTGGGAATAGAAGCAGCAGTGATGGCGGGCCGGTAATGGTGTGGTTAGGGACTGGTGTCGGCGCAGCCACTCACTGGTGTAAATGCTGAAGTGCTAAGAACTGAGCTGTGTAGGGTGTTCAAGAATAAGGTGTGTGTGTGTGCAGTAGAAATAGATGCAATAAAGATTAATCAAAACAGGGCCTCCTGCGTGGTCGAGTGGTTTCAACGTCCAACGCTGGCCATGGCGACCGGGGTTAAATTCCCCATCGCACCAGAGTCGGCTCTGGTCGGGAGTGCCATCGGGGCGGCAATTGGCTGTCCGCCCCAGGGAGGGGGGAAGGAAGCTGACAGAGTTCGCTGCGCACAGGAGTGATTCTGGGGTACCGGAATTACAGTCAACGGCACGACGAGTGTTGTCTCGGAGGAGGCAGCGCTAGGCCCTTGTCACTGCCGGTCACAGGACTACGGCAGCAAACTATGAGGGAAGGGGGATCGAACTAAGCACATCGGGTAATTGGCTACCAAATTGGGAGAAAAACGGGGTAAAATCAGAAAAATAAAATTATAAAAAAAGATTAATGAAAACCTCCACAGGCTGTAGTTCTGTTCTTGGCCTGCTTTTTGCCTTTCTCCGGTATTGCAGACTGCACAGTCCTCCGTGGGCTCTTTTCACCTTCTGTTCAGTACCGTCGTTCAGCCAACCCTGCGTCAAGGTACAACATTCTCACAAACAAATCCTCAGTTTTATTACAAATTATGGACATGTACTGTACATAGAACATTATTTAAATTATTTTATATTATTATTATTATTATTAGATTATTGTAATAATGAATAGGAAGGCAGTAAGTATTGGTAAGCTAAAACAAGCTGTTAAGATGGCATTTTGAATTAATGGATTTTGTGGAAACGTTCTTTTCTCTAAGGAGTTTGAGGTTTATTGTGGAGCGCACGATTTTACAGGTACCAACTCACCGCTGTACTGTAGCTTGCAGGGCCGGATCTCCGCATAGGCCAACCGGGCCTGGGCCTAGGGAAAATATTAATATTGATATTATTTTAGATTTTTGAATGTTTTTTTATTTTTATTTTTATATAATTTTTTTCAACGTAATTCATATTACACTTACACGCCTAATAAATAGATGTTCATCACACACAGGATCCTTATTATTAGTTGTGGAGGCCAAAAGGGAGGCAGGGCCTAGGGCCCATGGACATCAAGTTCCGGCCCTGGTAGTTTGGCACCTGGGTAAAAACACGTGCTTAACTCGCGCAAAGCAGCAAGTCAAAATTGGGCCAGCAGTCGCGATGACGCTATGACATGATTTAGCCTTAACATTTCACAAGGGTGCTGCAAAAATACAATGCTGGCAAAAGGCAAGGTTTTTGCTGCCAACTTTACCAACGGATGTGCACGCAGGTTAATATGCATGAGGGACGCTAAGCAGAAACTTAACTCTGGTCAGTCCCACGCCGTTTGTGCTTCGACTCCTTCCAGCTTTCTGCAGCGCGTGACTGTAATACTCCACAGTAATCACGCAGACTACCTCATCTCGCTGTCAGGCCCACGTCTCTCTCTCTGTAAACTCTTTAGGAGGTAAGTACAGGACACCCTGAATAAGCGTTCTACCTGCGAGCCAGACCATCTCTCCCTGCTCTCAGTCTGTGCTGTGCAGTGTCTACACTGTATTTTACTGTATATATTGTGCATATATATATATATATATATATACATACATATACATACATATACATATACAGTACCAGTCAAAATTTTGAGTACACCTTCCATCTGGATTACGGCTGTGTGTGTGTGTGTGAGTGTGTGTGTGTGTGTGTGTGTGTGTGTGTGTGTGTGTGAGTGTGTGTGTGTGTGTGTGAGTGTGTGAGAGTGTGTGTGTGTGTGTGTGTGTGTGTGTGTGTGTGTGTGTGTAGGTGTGCGTGTGTGTGTGTGTGTGCGTGTGTGTGTGCTTGTAGGTGTGCGAGTGTGTGTGTGCGTGTGTGTGTGTGCGTGTGAGAGTGTGTGTGTGTGTGTGTGTGTGTGTGAGAGTGTGTGTGAGTGTGTGTGTGTGTGTGGTGGTGAAGTGGACCCCTCCCGAGCAGGCGGATCTCGTCGTTGCTACAAAATCTTTGCTCAGCAAAGAGGACGCAGTGACGCTTGGGACAACTTTGCTGCACAGCGGGAGGTGTAACTCAGACCGCTGATCTGAGGCCAAGCGAAGCATGATGTAGGTGTAGAGATCTCTCACATTATAAACAAGTTGACTGCTTGTATTATAACTAGATGAATGCTATTCATTTCCAGAGATCATCTGTCAATAGCTACTTTGTGTGTAGTTTTGTGTAGTCGCTAGCCAAATGTAGCTGTCTAGCTGACTGTTACACAAACCACTTTTTAGTCAGACTTTACAGTGGTGATAGGCTAATTTAGGCTAATGTTAGCTAACGTAGCATACATTGACAGTGGTGAGAGGGACACAGCTAGCAACATTTTAGTGTACATTTTCAGTGGCCATTCATAAAATCATGACAGTCTACTACTCTTGTAGTGAATTAGCTACAAGGGTAGACCGATTACATCAAATATTTCTTACTGAAATTTCTCATTGAAACTTTCAATGAAAGGCTTTTCTTTCAATTCAGTATTTTACATATCAATATTCAATCAACGCTGTGTTTAATTTCTTCTTTGAAACAGATACTGAATGAATGAACAATGAAAAGATACTATCGGTCACAGCTGAACTTTGGAAAGAGAAGAGACACTGGAGAAGAGGAGGCTGGGAGAAAAAGACAGAGGGAAGGTGATGGAGAAGAGAGAGAGAGTAGGTCAGGGCTTGACATTATAGTATATTTGTCACTGGCCCACTGGGTCAGCAACACAGAGAAAGGCACAGGCAGTGAATACAGAGGGTGAGAGAAGAGGGGCTAGGTCTCATGACCTCTGTAATTCTCGACTCCTTGATACGGCCCCGATTGTATATATATTGTATATTGCTTCAGAAATATGTGAGCTACAGCATCAGGGTCATCAGGATCAGTGTCATAACACAGTAAAATCCCTCTATGTTATGTCACTGTGTAGTTTCAAACGGTGTTCCTGTTTTGCTATGTGCTCATTTATCCGCGGCCCCTTTTTGAATAACATGCATCCTGTCTTTTATCAGAAAAATAAAACCTCACCGTTTCCATGGGGACAACCCTCACATTTAATTGCGTGGGGAAGTGCAGGCCACTTAAAAGTGCTGAAAGGGTTACATTAGAACATTCCGCCAGGGTGTGGAACTGAGCGGCCTCTCCTCGGGATCCTCGCGGTTTAAAGATTAATATCGGCACGGTAACCTGGCGTGCAAAAGGAAAAAAAGAAAAGAGGAGAATAAGTTGTCAGCGCTGAGACGGCTACGTGACAGTGATATAATCTCATAATCCCGCTGAATGGGGACCTGCGGCATGCCGGCGGGAACGCTGTTCGATCCGAGCGGGAATCTGACACGCTCCTCCAGCGATGCGCGTCACCGGGGGGTCAAGAGGAAACGATATCGCCAGGGCGATCTGTGTCGGCGGCAATTGATCATGTACCGATATCGCCATGGCGATCTGTATCTGCAGTAATTGATCATGTACCAATATCACCGTGGCGATCTGTGTCTGCAGTAATTGATCATGTACCAATATCACCATGGCGATCTGTGTCTGCAGCAATTGATCATGTGAAGATATACTGCGTTTGGCTCTGGGGAAATCAATAAATACATTTAATACTGATTGGAAGGATTTGAGGAGGTATGGGTAAATGAATAGTTTGTTATTTTTGTGTAATAAACTATTACACAATGTGTCTCTCTGGTGTGACTTCTGCTGTGTGTGTGTCAGATTTTAGGTTTGTTTTTTGGGTTGTTTTATTTCCCTGTTTGTATAATATGTTGAATTATATGTTGAAAAGTAGAATAGACAGATTTTGATAAGAGATTTTGAACAGTTTGAGAAGAGATACCAGGAGATAGTTTTAGTTTAGTTTATTTGACATTTCACTTTAAATAAGACAGTACATGGATACATCCCGATGTACATGTACATTTTAAAAAGACATCAAGGATGGCACAGAAAAGTCCTAGGACTTATTTCCATTGTGGTCCTTGTTGTTATTAGGTGTCATGGTGGTGTGTGTGTGTTTTGTGGTGTTTGGCATGGCAGCATAATAAATAACAAAAGTACAAAACACATTAACATTAGGCTTTGGCAGCATAAACTAAATTCCAATAAATAGCATCAATACCACATACATTTACATTACTCCCATTAAATCTGCAATAGAGATCATAACAATCAATTACATACATACCACCCTACCTACCCGACTGTCTATTTACAGATAAGAGCATAAATGTTTGCTTGTTAAAGACTGTAATTGTTCAATTATACCACTTTGTTTTACAGCGGAAGGCGTAATGATTTTGGATTGCGTTGAGTCTGTAAAGTCTTCACCTGCAGCTAACTTTCATCTCCGATCCTTAGTTGTTAATCTTCGCACCTTCAGTATGGACTAGCATGATCAATGTCTCGGCTCCCAACAAAACGTCGGCTGAGCATGAAAGATAAACTTAAAATTCACAACATAAAACATTAGGAAAACAAATCTGCTCACGTTCGCGGCTGTGCCTTTGCCCGATCGCGTGATTTCACCTTCCTTTCTCCCTCCTATGAAAAGCATCTTGAAGTGTTTTCAGTCTTTCATTTCAAACTGTTTTTTTTTACTCAACTGGCAGGAATTTTCCACTCCAAGTTTACAGGCAGCGGTAGAAAATGATATTTTTCCTGACTATTGATTGAAAAGATGGATTGTTATGACTTGTTGTGAGCATAATGGTTTGAGTCTTGGGCATGTTTCCCTCTTCTCGGCACGACTTTTAACGTGATTAAAACTGTGTAAGTGCTTTATTGCGACACCTCTTTTCGGTAAAATACTTTCTTTCCCCCTCAGTGGTGTATGAGAATGACAGATTGCCTGCATTGGTGGTGGTGGTGAGGCTAGCATAAGTGGAAGTGGGATCCATTTTAATTTTTATTCATAGGCAGGCAGATGGGTGAGAAGCATATGCAACGAATATCTTTTTATAGACCCAACACCTGTCAATATACATATACTTTTAGGTTGGTTAGATGTGCATATCATGTCAAATTAATGTTTTAGTCTCCTTTGTAGAATACTGCAACTGCAGCAGGGTTCTGCCTATCTCTCCACTAAGTGGTGCTAATGAGTCAAGTGCCTTTGCATGCTTTCGTACCTTGGAACATATATTATTAATGCTTTATATTAATGCTGAGGTACTGCAGTGTTGCACAACATGTCAGACATTTACACAGAAACCCCAGAGAAGACCAATCTTCGAGGGAAGCCAGACAAAAAGAAATAATCTGGGAGAGGCAGGGGGAGAGACGTGAACAGCGTTTTAAAAACGTCCACCACTCGCAAGTCACGTCCTCAAATATCACTTGTCTTTTGAAACTGTAAATGCATACAGCTTAGATCAAGGTGCACTAAATTAACGGTTAACGATTATTGCTATTGCTATGATTGCGATTTGACCCAATCATCGCAATTTATTGTGAAGAGAGTGTGTAAAACCTTTTGATTGGTTCAAACAAGTCAGTTTGAACCAACCTACAAGTGAGGGCTCATGTAGCGGGAAACCTGGCTGACCTTAATCCCATTCAGCGCTCCTCGTCCGCTGATGACATCACCGTGATGTCTGAGCTCCAGCCTGTGATCCTGGTGAGTGCATTCACTGACCCTGCCACTGAGGGGCGCTGTCTATAGGGCTGGGGAGTGCATTCACTGACCCTGCCACTGAGGAGCGCTGTCTATAGGGCTGGGGAGTGCATTCACTGACCCTGCCACTGAGGAGCGCTGTCTATAGGGCTGGGGAGTGCATTCACTGACCCTGCCATTGAGGGGCGCTGTCTATAGGGCTGGGGAGTGCATTCACTGACCCTGCCACTGAGGAGCGCTGTCTATAGGGCTGGGGAGTGCATTCACTGACCCTGCCACTGAGGGGCGCTGTCTATAGGGCTGGGGAGTGCATTCACTGACCCTGCCACTGAGGGGCGCTGTCTATAGGGCTGGGGAGTGCATTCACTGACCCTGCCACTGAGGGGCGCTGTCTATAGGGCTGGGGAATGCATTCACTGACCCTGCCACTGAGGGGCGCTGTCTATAGGGCTGGGGAGTGCATTCACTGACCCTGCCACTGAGGGGCGCTGTCTATAGGGCTGGGGAGTGCATTCACTGACCCTGCCACTGAGGGGCGCTGTCTATAGGGCTGGGGAGTGCATTCACTGACCCTGCCACTGAGGAGCGCTGTCTATAGGGCTGGGGAGTGCATAGCTTGGCTTCTGGACTACAGACTAAACAGGAAGGGTGAGCAGGACACATTTCAGAGAGGAGTGTGTGAATGTGTGCACTCTTGAGTTTATGCAGCCGGGATAGGACAGGGTGGTTCAAACTTGTAATGGCAACAGAAAAATCACAATGAAAAAAGTGTGTGTGTGTGTGTGTGTGTGTGTGTGTGTTCGTGCTATTCAACATACAGTGTATGTCAATCGGATGCCCAATTCAATCATACCTAGATGGTTCCTGTTAAAGAGGGATGAATGTTTAACATAAACCCAAGAGTTGTTTTATATGGAAAGTAACTTGCAGAAATGATCTTATATTGTTGAATTTTTTTCTAATCAGGTTGAGAATGGTCATATGAACAGTGGCCAAGTGGTCCACCGAGTGTATTTCTGCTCAACTGTGAGGAGAGGAAAAGACCATGTGGGCCAGGCATAAATTGCTACATTGGTACAATATAATTGATCTATTCCACCCAGAGCAGGGACAGGGCTGAAATGTCAGGTGTGCCCCAGCTGCCGTGCTCAGGTGCAGGGTAATTAAGCTGACTGGCTCGTATAAAGTATCCGTCTGTATGGCTGTGCGCACTCTGTGCTGAGCCGCGGAACCTTCCCTAGGCAACGGTGCGCACCAAAGTCAATAATAACAACAATAATAATCCTTTTCTTTCACTTACTTTTTGCTCTTTCTTCTACTTCTTGTTCTTTTTCTCCCTCTCCCTTTTCTTCTCCTCCCTCTCTTCTTCTTCTTCTTCTTCTTCTTCTTCTTCTTCTTCTTCTTCTTCTTCTTCTTCTTCTTCTTCTTCTTCTTCTTCTTCTTCTTCTTCTTCTTCTTATTATTATTATTATTACTATCAAAGCTGAATATCCAGTACACTGAACATCTAAATACACGATACACACACACAGTCCCGCACACAGGCTGTGGGTCTAATTTGGTACCACAGCACACACACACACACACACACGCCCATACACGCACACACATGCACACACAGTCCCCCACAAACACACACACAGTCCCCCCCACACGCACACACACACACACATAGTCCCCCCCACACACACACAAACACACACACACAGTCCCCCCCCACAAACACACACACAGTCCCCCCCCACACACACACACACACACACATAGTCCCCCACACACACACAAACACACACACACAGTCCCCCCCACACACACACAAACACACACACACAGTCCCCCCAACACACACACAAACACACACACAGTCCCCCCACACACACACACACACACACATAGTCCCCCACACACACACACAAACACACACACACAGTCCCCCCCCCACACACACACAAACACACACAGTCCCCCCCACACACACACAACACACACACAGTCCCCCCCACACACACACACACACACAGTCCCACATGCAGTGGGTCTGATTGGGTATTTTCAGGATTTGACAGCAGCCCTTGAGAAGGCTGAGATAAAAGTGAGGACCAGCTGTGATTTACCGCCCCCCTCACCCCCTCACCGCCACTAGCTCCTTTCCATTAGCACACTCCTGAAACAGGGGGGGCGCTGACATTTACATTTAATAGTTGTTGGTGAGAGCAGGGTTGTTTTAAAATGGCTTTTCCCACCATGGCACAGCCATTCCTCCTGACCGGCGCCGATGAGCAGTAAAAGTGTGAGGCACTCAGCAGCGGGACATGTGTGGGCAGGAATGTGTGTGGGACGTGTGTGGGCAGGAACACGCGGTCCCTCAGAAAGGCCAAGCCCAAGCCTAACACTTACCAAACCTGCAGGATACACCCCCAACAAACCTCGTTTTGCCATGGATTTGGAGGAGGGCTTTGTGCCATAAGTTATATAACGTTTTTTGTTATTATTTTTGGGGGGCGGGGGCCGAGTGAGGGGCAAGGGGGAATAGTGTATAAGTTAGACAGAAAAGTAACACAGGACTAAATTGCTTATTGATTTTTAAGGACTTTCTGCCTGGCGCTAAGATTAAAAGCCCTCGGGTCTGGATAATAGTGGGATAGTGGTGTAATGGTAACGCTGAGAGACTAACTTCACACATGCATTATTTACTGTTTTTCTGTGCAGATAATATTTTGGATGGGAGAAAGGGAAAAAGGCGGGGGGGGGAACCAAAGGAACACAATCACATTCGCGGGAACAGGCCATTACGAAGAATTATGATCGTAAAAAGGCGCGTTAAGATGTTGACGGCGAAAATGAAAATAATTGGGGTAATAACGCGCGCGAGAGGCGGGGGGAGCGTTCACCTGAGCCCGGCCGGGAACGCTAGTTCTGAGGCGCACGAATTACACATGTTCAGACGTTCGGCAACTGGGGGCAGAGGAGAGAGAGAGAGAGAGAGAGAGAGGGGGTAATATGGGAGCCAACAGACACTGGATTCCAAGGTTCCCACCTGAGCTCGCTCTCTCTCTCTCTCTCTCTCTCTCTCTCTCCTGTCTGAGAAGGTGGAGAAAGAGGCGCACGGCTGGCCCCGCCCCGCTGTGCACAGCGCCCGAGGTGTGTAACCTTTACACGAGCTTCTTTCACTCCTGCTTGGGGCTCAGTTTGGGGATCTGGGGGGATTTCCCGTCAGAGAGCGTAATCCTATTCCTCACAAAAAATATACCATGGGACCGGAGGAAAAGGCTAGGAACGGCAAGAGAACTTACCTCTGCTCCCAGCAGCACTCGGTGACAAGAGACCGCTGCAAGCAACTAATCAACAGAAGGGAGCTGTCAGCCAACCCAGGGAGCGGATGGCAACAGCCAATGGGCAGAGGTGGCAGCGGCCAATCAGGGGAGAGGGAGGCAGCCGCCCTAGTCAGGAGACTGGAAGGTGGCAGCTCGTCGGGAGAGCAGAGTGGGTGGGTGGAAGCACATTTTGAGGTGTAGGGAGGAGGACAGCATGGAGTTGGGAAAGTATACATATGAAGAGTTTGGATGCAAAAGCAGATAAATCCACTTTAGTCATTTTCAGTAAATCAAGATTTTTTTATTGTGCTTTCTTGGTATAACTTATCAATTCCAAAAAGGGTGACCCTAAATTGATGTAAGCAAAGCCAGATTTTCAAAAATCTAAATTAAAAAATAGATATATGATTTGATATGTTTCAGTTTGTTTTGCGTCAAAAGCAGATAAATCCACAATCTGATTTTGAGCTACATTGAAATTGGTTCACCCACAGCGAGACTCAGCCATCTGGTTGTGCTGACCACTGCGAATTTCCCAAATGTGGGAATCTGGACTGCACACTTTCTGGTAATGGGGGACTGCGTTCCCTTTCTGCCCTGATATTATGGTGAAAAGACCAATCTTGTCCTCTTTCGCTTCCTAGGTCCCTTTTCTGAATTGTACTGTGCAGTTGTGCGAATTTAGTACATCGTGTCTTTTAAAGGATAAACTACAGTCGTGGAAATCTTGATTGTGTATCAGTTTCTGCAACAAAACATTGAATAACTGTACATACAGCGTGAGACATATCGAGTTTTGCAACAAAACGATTTGGAAATCGCAAAGACGGCACTGTGATCTCAACTGTAGCTTGGCTGCTTTAGTTTTGGCAGGAATTTCGTTTATTGTTTTTTGCGTAGGAACTCTTCATATACATATTACATATGACTTTTCAGGGGGTAACAGGGGCAACAGTGGTAACGCTTGAGTGCATTTCTGGGACAGATGAAGTCGCTGCCAACGCTGTGCCGGATTCAGGCAAGAGGGGAATTGAGTGTTTTCTCACCTCCCGTGCACCGCCGTCTTCACTGTTAACGGAGGACTCTTCCTATATTCGCCCCTTTGTTTGCTTGTTTCTTCTTTAGAAGGCATTTGTAATTGAGCTTAATTTGCGGTTCACGCCAGTGCTGGAGGCTGGGGTGGGTAGGACAGTCACATTTTCACACAAACATGAATTACACCCATCACCTCCGAGGAGGCCTTCCGCTGCGCGATCAACAGAGGTATTAACACCACGGAAATACACACGGAGGAAACAACGACAATGTAAATCACTCGGGTGTGAGGTATCCAGAAGACTCGGGTGTGAGGTATCCATCTTAGATAATATAATACATAAGCCATTTAGCAGACGCTTTTATCCCAAGCGACTTACAAAATAAAATAAAATAAAAAGGTGTCCAGGAGATTCGGTGTGAGGTGTCCAGAAGACTCGGTGTGAGGTGTCCAGAAGACTCAAGTGTGAGGTGTCCATTGAAGACCGTGCCTGGGGACGAGTCAAATAAATATTTGGTTCCCAAACCGACAGCTCCATTCCCCATGTGCTGCGGTTCTGTTCTCCTCCGGGGGTCATACGGCGTGTGACACTGCGCTTCTGTGCTTTCCAGTGGTGCAGCTGTGGGTTTTATTTACCATTGTGTGCCTGGACACCATGTCTGCAGTGTATTTCACTGTGAAAGGGTGAATACTCTACAGTGTATTTCAGTATTTCACTGTGAAAGGGTGAATACTCTACAGTGTATTTCAGTATTTCACTGTGAAAGGGTGAATACTCTACAGTGTAATTCACTGTGAAAGGGTGAATGTTCCTACAGTGTAATTCACTGTGAAAGGGTGAATACTCTACAGTGTATTTCAGTATTTCACTGCGAAAGGGTGAATGTTCTGCAGTGTATTTCCCTGTGAAAGGGTGACTGCAGTAAAGGGACACACACTTGACACAGGGTGATGTAATGGCGGTAAAGGAAGGGTCGATCCCCCGCCTGCTCTGCGGAAACGTAATGAAACATCCACCGCGGCGTTACCCGGGCGGCGACGGCGAGGAGCCCGTTAAAATGATCGATAGCGGCGGCAATTACTCACACCGTACATTTGAAAAAAACAATGTGCCGCTAGATTTCCATCACCCATCAAATAAATCCATGTTTCTACATCCAACACCTGCGATTAAGGGACTCGGCGAAAAAATAAAATAAATCAGAGCGCCTCGGCTTAAGCACCCCACAATCGCCATGGTGAAGACCTGGGCCAATAACTCCCCTATCTCCACATTTTACACACTGCTACCATCACAGGAGAGTGTATATCCACACCAGTACGGTGAGGGGGCAAGCACCTTCGCCACGGGGAGGGATGAGGTTAGGCTCCCCCCCTGCAACTCCAAATTGCAGTAATTACAACTAACAGTCATTCCTGGCGTCTGCATACCCAAACAATTCAGGTTTGCCTTTTTCATCATTATTCATTATGAATTAGCGATGGCATTAGGGATAATTCATTATTATTGACAATTTGACCTTCTGTCTTTATTGGAGATGTATGCAATACATATTCTGCACTGGCCTTCATGTTTTGTGTAGCTAATTGCGCAAATTGCACATAAATCTATAATCGGTTAATGGCGTTATCGTTTCTTCATTTCTGGCCTTAAGCGTTTGTGCCGATTCACAGTCAAAATGAGTGAAGTAGAAAGACCGAGGCTCGGGCTGCTCACATGTTTCACCTCGACACACACACACACACACACACACACACACACACACACACACACAGGGCGGTGAGCTAAGTGAAAGTTGTCTGTCAATGCTGAGTTCAGCTTCATGGCAGAGGCTGGGATTTGGCGGGATTAGTGTTTGCTTGAGGGCTACTCATTTCTGCCCAGAGCTGCAAGCGGCCCTCCAATCAATAAATAAATAACACTTAAGAGCGAGGGCCCTCCACCCGTCAGGAGGGCACATGAGTGCACGCTCCAGCTCTCCGTCGCCCCTGCCTGCGTACGGGCCAGCTTCCACACAACAACAACAAAATACATCTGAAGTGACAGTAAGGTTTAAGTGACAAAGCCGAAAAAGCAGCAAAATTCAGGAGAGAGCTCCAAGGCCCTCTCGCGCGGCCCGCGGCGTGGCAGCGCTCTGCAGCGCACGCCGGCCTTCACGATGGGACCGTACGCCGTACCGGGGCGCCCCTTCACACCAAAAGACGCGCTCGCCACGCAACAGGCCAGCGGGGTGGCTTTCCAGGCATTCTCTCAGATAGCTAGCACGCTAGCACTTCAAAAGAGAAGACATGGAGAAAATGCATAATGTACAGCCTCTGCTGTCAGTGTTGTGCGCGGGGAGAGGAGACGGTGGACAGAAGCACTTGTTCGGCGTGGCGCGAGGCTGTAGGAGTGAATCTCTTCAGAAGATCCTTGTGAACTCACCCAGACAATGGCGGTCGACCTGTGAGTCACACGGACTGGTCTGGACCTGCGTCGCCATGCCGACGGGCCGCTGCAGTAAAGCAGACCGCGATCGACCGCATAACAGCATCCTTACAAAGCATAGTGTTGTGGGGCTGAGACGCGTAATTCAATTCAATTCAATTCAAAAAACGTTATTTATCCCTGAAGGGCAATTACGAAGGCAGCATAGTAAACATAAAACCATCAAACAACAACAACAACAAACCAAGGCAAACAGTACAGACATCTGTGCAAAAAACGCTCAATATTATACCAATAGTCATAAATAATTAAATGTAATAATAGTAAAATAAAATGATGTGAGTGGGTAGGGGAGGGTAAGGTGGGGCGAGTATGAAGTCCGGTCGTAAGCGGGGGAGGGCTGAGGTGAGGCTGGAGTTGAGTAGGCGGACGGCCTCAGCCACAAAGGTTGCCCTCCTCCTGTTAGTCCTGCACCCTGGGCAGCGTAGACGCCGGCCTGAGGGAAGACACTCAAAGGCTGGGAAGAGAATGTGTGTGGGGTCTTGGAGGATCAAGTTGGCTTTCCTGATGGTTTGCTGTTTGTGGAGTGCGGACTAGCGCTAGTGTCTGCTACTGTACGACGTCTCACCCTACACTCTCTGAAAAAAGGTACCGATGATGTACCAAGTGCAAACGCGTGTCCCTGTGGCAGTACCCCAGTAGGGTACTGAATTGTGCCTTTAGTGGGAAGAACATAATTATACCCTTGTGAGAAAAAGGATGTCGCTCGCAGTACAAGCCTCGTTTTCATTCCAATATGGCCGCCAGTGTGAATAAGGATTCATTACCCTGCCTTGGTACATATCTGTACCTTTCCTCAATTTGTACCTGTTTCACTGGGAAAAGGTACAAAACCGTATCACGAAGGATCTCGTGTGTACCTTTGAAGGTACAACGGACAAATTGGTACCCCGAGGAACAGAAGCGCACTGTCATTGTACCTTTCTTTTTGTTGAGTGTGGCGAAGCAATAAGAGTGCGATTAGCTCCCTCGGATGGGGACCTGGGTCTTTAGCTCAGCGGGCTGATCACATCTCTCACTGCGCAGAGCGGCCAGCTGTTCGGGCTGTGGTTTTAAACCTGCGATTAAAATAGCAGGAGACATTGAGATTGGAGCCCCGTGTGTGTGTGTGTGTGTGTGTGTCTGTTCAGGAACGTTTAAGACAAGCGAACTTTATTTTCTTTCACTTTTCTTTTCTTTGCAGTCGTTTCTTTTTTGCATATTTTCACCGCAAATAACCGCGTGGAGCAAATCCTCTCAATTAATGTCTTTTGAAAAATGTCCCCTGTCTCTGTTCCTCTATTCCCTCGATACACTCCTGGACTGAACTCACTCATCCTGTCTTACCCGGTAACAGGGGTCATTTTTCAAACTACATAGCCATGACACATTTCAGTGGGCCATCAATATTGGTAGATATCTCATTTGCCAATTCCAAACAAATAATTCATCCAGTAAGGTACTCAAACTCATTTGGATTATTTATTTATTTATTTTCTACTGGGTTTGGTGCCCCCTTGTGGTTGTCCGAAATGCGATCTTTGTGTTCTGACGATGTCATTCGCTGTAAGCTGTAAGTGGGTTGGGACGAGGCCGAATCAGAGAAGGGGGAAAAATAACACAGCAAAGAGAGAGCTCCACCAACGAATCTGGGGGGGCCAAACCGACACAATCAGCGCAATGGAACACAACTGGATAGAGAGCAGAGAACAGCAGACACTAACACACAACAAGACTGAAATTGGAAATAAACCTCTGAAATAGACCAATATCTCCTCCAAACCAAGCCCACCCATTCCCTAAAGTTTTCCCCAGACCTCCAGCTATCCTGATGACAGAAATTTACACGACTATAACAGTCATTCTATATGAGCTAATTAGCTGTTAACCGTGCCAGGAAAATGCACCCCGCACCATAACAGAGCCGCCAGTATCCCTAATTTACTCAAGTGTTGCCTTTATTTTGGCAGTTACCCATATATATATATGTGTGTGTGTGTGTGTGTGTGTGTGTGTGTACTTCCTTTATTCTGTCTTCTTTGTGCGACTGAGTACGCTGAGAAGAAGACAGACTACAATATATCTTTTCTGGGGGCTTTTTTCAGGCAGAAAAGTACGAGTACAGGAGACATCCCCAATGTGGAAACTGCAGAATTTCTAAAAATGCATTTTTACAGAGAGAGTCCGGGGTCTCTCCTAAAATGAGCCGCTGCGTGTTGAAGCGAGTGGGCGCGCAGAGAGGGGGAGAGGGAGACGCAGTGCAGTGCGCCGTCGCTGCATCGCTGGCAGGCCCCGCCACACATCCCTCACCAAAAAAAGTTCCCTTCTTTTTCTGCTCACAATGCAAGTTTTCAGCCGCTGTGGATTTATGGAGCCGGACGTGTGCCCGGCGTCTAATAGCAATAATCAGTCACCAATTTGGGTGTCGTGTGTTTGTGAAAGTGTGTTAATATAATATACTATAATATATGCCATTTAGCAGACACTTTAATCCAAAAGCGACTTACAGTAGTGAGCGCATACATTTTTCAGCATGTGTGGTCCCAGTGGGAATCGAACCCGCAACCTAAGCGTTGTCAACGCCACGCTCTACCCACCGGGCCACACAGAAGCACACACGTGTTCACATGCTATCTCTTAAAAAACACGTTTAAAGTAATAATAGTTTTATGTCTTTCTCCAGATGGCTACGGCGCTTAGTCTGCGCGGCTTTGTCAGTCCCGAAGCAGGTGGAGGTGTGAAGGGGTTTGTTCTGATGCGGGGGGTAGCTGACAGCCCCGGCACGATGGGTAAATTCCACTTCCGATGAGCTCGTTCTTTCACGACCTTGTGATAATTACTCGCGGTGTCGGGAAAGCGTTAAAATCTCTTGTTCTTCAAATAAAACCTCGGGGCTGAACTGAGAGTTCTCCTCCTCTCCTCTCGTCGCTGCCAAAAAAAGAAAACAAGAATGCATGTCCTCGTTCTCCTGATATCTCTGACCGTTATAATTGCCAAGTTGTATTGAGGCAACGTTCAAATTGATACGTTTCAGAAATAGAGATCATTAAATGTGTTAAAAATAAAAGGGATAAGGTGAAATTAAAAGGCGGCGCGCGCGATCTCAGGTCTCCACTCCGAGAGCTGGACGTTCCTCATCTTAATCACCGGCATGGGGGTGGGAGCCCCAGAATGTCCGTCAGCAACTTCATAATTAGGAGGGTGTGCAATATTTGTACTGTAAACAGAGTCTTGTTTTTGCAAGTGTTTTCTTTTATGAATTTATTTCTGTTGCGAGCCACTTTCTTCCAATTTGGTTAATTGAACCCTCTTCTAGTTCAACTATCCCCCCCACCCCCACCATACTACAAGTTCGGTCCGTTGACCATAAATACAAAACACACACAGAGCCGCTTTTGCATGCGGCGAGCTTGCAACTTCCCTTCCCCTTCCCCAAGGAGGCGGACAGCCAATCGACGCCCCCGAACGGGACTCCTGGCACTGCTGGAGAACCCAGGCTGCAGTGAGCAACCTGCACTTAGAACAAGGGCCCCACTGTCTGCATCCTGTTAAGGCACTGTTCTAGTGTGTGGATGAGCCCCACGGTCTGCATCCTGTTAAGACACTGTTCTAGTGTGTGGATGAGCCCCACGGTCTGCATCCTGTTAAGGCACTGTTCTAGTGTGTGGATGAGCCCCACGGTCTGCATCCTGTTAAGACACTGTTCTAGTGTGTGGATGAGCCCCACGGTCTGCATCCTGTTAAGGCACTGTTCTAGTGTGTGGATGAGCCCCTGTTCTAGTGTGGATGAGCCCCACGGTCTGCATCCTGTTAAGGCACTGTTCTAGTGTGTGGATGAGCCCCACGGTCTGCATCCTGTTAAGACACTGTTCTAGTGTGTGGATGAGCCCCACGGTCTGCATCCTGTTAAGACACTGTTCTAGTGTGTGGGTGAGCCCCACGGTCTGCATCCTGTTAAGGCACTGTTCTAGTGTGTGGATGAGCCCCACGGTCTGCATCCTGTTAAGACACTGTTCTAGTGTGTGGATGAGTCCCATGGTCTGCATCCTGTTAAGACACTGTTCTAGTGTGTGGATGAGCCCCACAGTCTGCATCCTGTTAAGACACTGTTCTAGTGTGTGGATGAGCCCCACGGTCTGCATCCTGTTAAGACACTGTTCTAGTGTGTGGATGAGCCCCACGGTCTGCATCCTGTTAAGGCACTGTTCTAGTGTGTGGATGAGCCCCACGGTCTGCATCCTGTTAACCCCCTGAGGTCGGCTGGATCGGCGCCGATCCAAGCAGCAATACAAGTATATTACTATTTCTAACTTCGCGATATTTTATCATACACACGCGGCAAAAACATTGACAGAAACCTTAGAATCGCGACTTTCCGATTTGAGCACTGGCAAATCAAATGGGATTTTTAAAATTAGCTTAATTAGACCAAAAGTAAACCTTGCTTTTTACTCTGTTTTTTACCTTTTAGTAACGTCCCCCTTCTATTGACATGTTAACGAGGTGCTAATTTCGGGGAGGTACGTCGGGCCATGTGTGAAAACGCCGGCATAAACAACACAAACTGAAGAGGACAGTCTATGCTGATATTTATTTTATTTCGCTTGTTTTCAAATACTCGTGAAAAATATATATAAATTCGCGTCTTGTGACTACATATTCCGCATGTCGCAATGTAACAAATTGCAATAGGCACAGAAAATACTTTTCAAACAGCGTAAAATGTTATAAAATATATCGTATGTCTGTGTTTACGCTTGCAATCTGCCAGCAACAGTCTATGCTATTGATTTTATTTCGCTTGTTTTTTTTTTTTTTTTACATCTTGTCTGTGTTTACGCTTGCAATCTGCCAGCAACAGTCTATGCTGATATTAATTTTATTTCGCTTGTTTTCAAATACTCGTGAAAATATAGCCTATGAATATCGCGTGTTGTGACGCCAAACATTCCGCGTGTTGCAACGTAACAAAGAGCCAAAATGAATATTCAGGTATTTAGCATTTAGCCCTCCCACAGCCTGAAATAAATGTGACCAGTTCTGATAAAAACAGGTTTTAGCTATTTAGATCTCAGATGTGCTAAACTATTTTCACACCCTTACATAACCAAGACCTTGGTGAACAAACGCACATTGGCAAAACAATTCGTCACTATAGTTTAGTGTGTGCTTTCACATCTTTTGTGACAGCAGAAAAATTTACTATTTTTAACTTGTGTGTTTGTAGATCTATTTACAAGCTGCATATGATACTGACCAAACTATTGATGGCATACAAATGTAGCTGTGATTGTCCTTCAAATAAAAATATCAAACACTTTGGAGTAAGTGTGTGTTAAATTGATGAAATTGAGATAAATATCAGACCATGCCAAAATCTAAAAACATTAAAAGCTTAGCACGGACCTCAGGGGGTTAAGACACTGTTCTAGTGTGTGGATGAGCCCCACGGTCTGCATACTGTTAAGGCACTGTTCTAGTGTGTGGATCAGCCCCATGGTCTACATCCTGTTAAGGCACTGTTCTAGTGTGTGGATGAGCCCCACGGTCTGCATCCTGTTAAGACACTGTTCTAGTGTGTGGATGAGCCCCACGGTCTGCATCCTGTTAAGACACTGTTCTAGTGTGTGGATGAGCCCCACAGTCTGCATCCTGTTAAGGCACTGTTCTAGTGTGTGGATGAGCACGGCTGAACTCACCTGTTGTGAAGAAGTGTGGGAATGCATACAGTTGGCTTAAGAACACAATGAGGCATTCCAAATTGGGAGAAAATGGGGAAAAAATGAATTGGGACCAAATCCTGCATAAATGGACACTGAGTCCAGGTAAGGCTAATTACCCTCTAACAGACCCCAGTACACAGAGCTTGGCCGGTGTTTTCAACAGATGGACGTCTGATGGAAGGAGCTGGAAAGCTCCGTGCATTACCAGCCCCCCCCCCGATTCTGTGTACACAAGCACTGAACACAGTAGGGAGCATGGGAGCGTTGAGCCAATCTGAACACATTTCAGAGGTAACCGCCAAAACAAAGGTAACACTTGGGTAAATGAAGGATTCATTTGGGCATCCAGCACCCGCTCCTCGCGGTCTCGCCTCTTCTCTGACCCCTCGGCGGTGGAACTATCTTCCACACTCGGTCAGGACCACGGAATCACTGGCCATCTTCTGCAAGAGATTAAACCCCACCTCTTCTGACTCCACTACCACTGACAGGTGGCAGTGTAGTATAATGGTTAGAGAACTGGGCTTGTAACCGAAAGGTTGTAGGTTCAATTCCCAGGTGGGGCCACTGCGGTTGTACCCTTGAGCAAGGTACTTAGCTTGAATTGCTTCAGCAAATATCCAGCTGTATAAATGGTTTCTATGTAAAAACAATGTAAAATTGTAAGTCACTCTGGGTAAGAGTGTCTGCTAAATGCCTGTAATGTAATGATAATATACATTAATTAACTGCCATCACCACTGTTTACATGTTTAAAAAATAAAAAACATATTTCCCTGTGCTACAGTTACGGTGTGCAGCTGCCTACAATGATGTCTGTTGCAGTGTTACTACACTGATCTCTTGCACTAACCATGTTTAATCTTACCATGTATAAATGCACTTTTTGTAAGTCGCTCTGGATAAGAGCATCTGCTAAATGCCGTAAATGGGTTCAGAACCACGAATGTCCGTCACCAGTGCTGCAGCCGGTACCAGTGCCTAGTCCCGGCCCGGCCCACCCCCTCCTAATGAGACCCCCTGCTTTCCTAGCCTGGGCCCAGCCCATTTCAGTGTTATCCCCCCCCCAGGGTACCAAAGTGTTTCCTTCATTTTGGCAGTTACTGGTATTTTTCTAGGGACAGCGATGGACACACCACCTGTTCTGCTGGTTGGGGTGAGAGAGGATGATGGAGAGAGAGAGAGAGAGAGAGAGAGAGAGAGAGAGAGAGAGGAGGGGGGGATAGGGAAAGGCAGGGAAGCGGAGATGGAGAGAAAAGGGAAAAAGGAGGGAGTGTGGTTGTTTTTCCCTTCATGGATTTATGTGCCAAGTGTAGCATTATTACAGGATCATAAAATCCCCTGTAGTGATTTTAGTGATTGAAAACTGTGATTTTAAATCATATCAGTCTTTGTTTCATGTACATTTGTTTCTAAAACATACATGTGCTTATATATATAACGTTCTGTCTCACTTTCGCAAAATAAGCGACTGTGTCCTGCAAAGCCAGTGACACTACATCAGGAGGAAAGCTTATGAGACCCCTTCTCCTATTGTCCCTATGAAATTATTCTGTATGTCTGCTGTTCATAATTTCAATAAATCAGTCTTAATTTTTCAGCGGTATAAATATAGAAACCATATTAGGTCACCTATTTAAGAAAAAGGTTTGTAATTTTTTTGTCGACGGTCCGACTGCACTTGTAGCTCGCGTCGCCAGAAATAATGCGGTGACCCAACTCTGATAGTATCTCCTCCCTGAAAAATGTCTCTGACCCACTTCCGCACTCAAAGTAGCGCACGTTTCCACTCTTCTTTAAACTGCCGTGGAAATGAATTTGTTAAGGCGGTGCAAGGGCTTCCGTGCGTTCCCATGGTGATTACTGGTGGATCCCCTGCAGCGAAATTCACTGTAATTCTAAGAATGGTAATAGAAAGTAACCGCAGAATGCACAACAGTGGGTATAAAAGTTTTAGTTTGGGGGAGAGTGTATTTTATACGTTTTATTTTCTTAAAATTGAGTTCATCAGGATTTCTTGCCACCGATCAACAGAAATTACTCTATAGTGTCAAATAGAAGAAAAAAACTATTCCAAAGCTTTTTCTTAATTCATTACAAATGATATATATATATATATATATATATATATATATATATATATAAATATTGAGCCCATAAGTATTCGCCCACCCTTGACTTAATACTTGTTAGAAGTACCTTTACCTGCAATTACAGCTGTGAGTCAATTCGGGTCAAGTCTCTACCAGCTTTGCACATCTGGACACTGACATTTTCACCCATTCTTCTTTACAGAATTGCCCGAGCTGCATCAGGTTGGATGGGGACCGTTGGTGAACAGCAATTTTGAAATCTCTCCACAGATTCCCAATGGGATTGAGGTCTGGGCTTTGACTGGGCCACTCCAGGACATTGATTTTCTGATTTTAAACCACTCCAATGTGGCTTTTGCTGTATGCTTTGGGTCATTGTCCTGCTGGAATATAAATATTCTCCCTAGTCCCAGGTCTCTCGCAGACTGCAGCAGGTTTTCCTAAAATATTTATCTATATTGTGCTCCATCCATTTTCCCCTCTATTTTAACAAGTTTTCCAGTCCCTGAAGCAGAGAAGCATCCCCATAGCATTAGGTACTGTTTCACAATAGGGACATGGTTCTTGGGATGATTCACAGGGTTAGGCTTGTGCTAAACATAGTGCCTAATGTTGAGGCCAAAAAGGTCAATCTTGGCCTCATCAGAACATAGAATCTTCCTCCACTTGGTTTGAGAGTCTCCCACTTGCCTTCTGGCAAACTTTGGTGAGATTTCATGTGAGTTTTCTTTTACAATTACTTTTTGCCACCCTCCTATAAAGCGCAGATTTGTGAAGTGCCCAGACTATTGTTGCTCCATGGACAGTCTCTCCCATCTCTGCCATGGAAGACTGTAATTGTGTTGTGTTAATTGTGTATTTCATTTGTAATAGTTTCAGACACATTAATTATACACAGGTGGACTCCAATCAAATAATTATCTGATCTCAGAAGAAAATTGATTGCACTAGTTTATTTAGATGCATCTTAGCAAAAGGGGTGAATACGTTTGCAATCAATTATCGTCTGTTTTTTATTTGTAATTAATTAAGAATAAAGTTTCGAGTTTTTATTTGACATTATACAGTATTTGTTTATCAATTTGTCAAATCAATTTTGATACTATGAAGGAAGAAAATAAAATGTGAAACATGCCAAAGAGTATATACTTTTTATACCCGCTGTATATACAGGTAACTGGAAAAATAAAGGAAACACTTGAGTAAATGAGGGATACTGGCGGCTCTGTTATGGTGTGGGGTGCATTTTCCTGGCATTGTTTAGGTCCACTCAACCCTTAGAGGACAAGGTAAATGACAATAAACACAAAGCCATTCTGAGTGATCATCTTCATCCTATGGTGAAGCATTTCTATCCTGATGGGAGTGGTCTCTTCCAGGATGACAATTCCCCCATCCACAGGGCACGAGTGGTCACTGAAAACGATGTAAACCATATGCCATGGCCGTCTCAGTCACCAGATCTCAACCCAGTTGAATACTTATGGGAGGTTCTGAAGCGGCGCCCGAGACAGCGGTTTGTATATTTGTGTATATATATAAGTAGTGATGTATTTGTTTATACTGTATATAAGTGGTGATGTTACATCATAGCTGGCAGGAGGACACAGAAACTCGATGTGTGCGCTTCCAAATTGGCTGGCTTTCAGCCTGGATCGATGCTCATATATGTACAGCAGTAGTTTCTCTTGGCAAGCAGCCACGTGGAGCCTTTTTGTGTGTTTGGCTGCGCTGTATGCATTCCACGACGCTTTACTTTAGCGTTTGCCAGTGAAACAGGATGCGTCTTTATCGTTATTTAGTTACCCTGGACACGATCAATTAAAGCAGCTCATAAGTAACGATTTTATGCCTGTTGTTTTTTCCTGCTTCTTTTCATCCGTTTGGCCCCGATGTGAACTGCGTATGAACATGATACACATTAGGTTACATTAGATAGATTAGATATCTTTATTGTCTGTTTTCACAGAAATTTACTTTGCGTACAAAAGTGCTTTGTGGTAACATTGTTTCAGAGCCATTATGGAGTGGTGCTTGAATGGCAACTGTTCATAAGGAGCGAACGGTCGGAAATATGACCGTCTTTAACGCTCGATCTCCCCAGACACACATTTTTTTCGAGGTAGGAGGGAGCAGTTCCCCTTGCGGCCTGACATGCCAGCACCAGTGATTTAAATGTGATACGTGCTGCTGTAGGGAGCCAGTGCAGTGTGGTGAGTAGTGGAGTGACTTGTGTGAACTTGGGTTGGTTGAAAACTAAACGTGCGGCGGCATTCTGCACTAGTTGCAGTGGCTTCATGGCACAGGCCGGTAAGCCTGCCAGCAGGGAATTGCAGTAGTCCAGACGTGCTGCATTTCAGGAAAATTAAATTAATTAATTGAAAATTCCTCACAGAACATTATGGGCCATATTTTTATTTTTTTTCAAGTCGTGAATTGACTAAACTAAAATGGAATCGACATCCAACCCCCGATACATACAGCAAGTAGCTTACATTTTTACATGTTATCGGATGATGCGCTGGATATGTCAGGTTATGTTCCAAGTCCGAGCTACAGCGGGTGGGAGTGAAGCTGGCAACCTCCTGCAACCTCCTGGGGGCTCTTCCAGTAAGAACGGGGCCTACAGCAGCGCTCCGGACCACAGACGAGCCCCCGCGCTGTCAGCATCGATACACAGGAAGAACAAACACCGCCGCTTCCTTGAGAGACATGCTTTTACAGGGGCAGGGAGGACCTCGGCTGAAGGGACTGAGAGAGCGTCTTCTCTTTCACACGCGTGTCCTGTGTGGAGCGGTCACACACGTGTGCCAACAAGGCCTGGGCCTAGGGCCCAAACATCGCCAGGGGCCCGGAATTATGGGGAAAATGTTAATATTGATATTATTTTTCAATATATATATATATTTTTTACATAATTCATATTACACTTGCACGCCTAATAAATATACGTTCATCACACAGAATCCTTATTATTTTTAGTAGCAGTAGTCATAAAAAATAAATACCGCAAATGAAATCATATCTCCCATCTAACGTTAAATCTAAGAACTCCGTCTCCCAGAATGCCATGCCGGGAGGCCCAAAACAGAGGCGGGGCCTAGGGCCCATGAAGGTCAAGATCCGGCCCTGGAACCGTGTGAGGGTGGCTGCGGCCCACATTTCCATTCATTCGTAAGGAAGGTCTCCGGGAGAGGCAGTGATGAACTCGGCCGCGTGAATCCGCCGCTATTTTTAGATTTAGTCCAGTTTCCCTGTGAAGGGGGCGGTGGCTACAGGGAACATTCTTTGGGATGTTTTTACAGAGAGGTCAAACACTAAGCAGCGCCTTGATGGGGTCATGCTAACCCCCGGGGGCCCTGGCTTCGTCCAATGAGAGCCCTCCTTTGAGAGAGTCCACCATCTTTGTTTTATGTGCATTCAGGAGCAGAGAGGGTCTACCTCAGGTCTATTCAAATCCAGGCTTTGAGGGCCACAGGTTTTTTGCACTACAACCACCTGATTTCACTTATTAGTTTACCTCCTTGGTCCAGGAGGTGAGTTTATAAGTGAAACCAGGTGGTGTAGTGTGTGGTTGGAGCAAAATACCTGCAGACACTGCGGCCCTCGAGGCCTGGATTCAAACAGCCCTGATCTAGGTATTGTTATTCAAACCAGCAATGCGCACATTGAGGGCAACCGAACGCTACGGGACCTTTGACCGCGCGAATGTTGAGGTAATTATTCCAGGAAATGTGAGCGAACTTTAACTACGCTTTCCCAACAACAACAGCAAGTACTAATGTGGTTAACACTGATCCGCACGCATAATTTAATGTAGGGTTTTTTCGGCTCAACTTAGTTTTTGGCGGTTGAGCGCAGGCCACTTTTATAAATGTTTTTTTTATTTTATTTTTTTAAACCAGATCTTTTGGGTTTTTGCCCAGAATGGGCGTTCAATATCTTATGTTGTTATCATATCCCGTCGTGCATACAGTGCACGTTGTATTGCTTCATTCTTATCGTAGGTTTATGGAAAATCATTTCGCAAGATGACCAGATTTACAGTGCTGTGAAACAGTAAGTGCCCCCCCCCCCTGCTAATTTCGTTGTTTTTTGGCAGATTTTGAATCAAAGGGATATTTGACCATCACATAAATCATAATATAGATAAAAAAGCGATGTTATATAGCAAATAACACAAAAAGTTACAACTTTTCCCATTATCTACTCAACGAAACGTCATCAGACATCCAATAGCCCTGAGAGGAAAAGTGAGTGCGCCCCCTAGCTTTAGTAACTGGTAAAAGCTCTGTGAGCAGCAATTACTTTAACTAAAAATGTCCTGTGAGTATCGATACGTCCTGCAAGATATCGATTTCTCATGTTGCCTAGAAGGGATTCTGGAGCAGTCTTCCGCACAGAATTGTTTCAGCTGTGGCGTTCTTGCGTGCATAGCTCATGCCAGTGTGCACTTTTTGTGCTGCCTGCTGTATCGCATCACCTTTTATCTGTATTAGGACTTGGTGATGGTAAAATATGTTTTTGATTAAAAAATGAGAGCAGAAAGCAAAGCAACGACCGTGCGGACGGAGGGGCCGAGAGGCACTTACCCGCTCACAGCGCCACATTAATGGAGGGACGGTGTTTGAGTGGCGGGGCTACAGAGTGGCGAGCGCGGCCCGGCGTTTCATCTCTCGTCCCCGGTGCAACGTGTGATGTCTTTGTGTGCCGTGTGCGCGTCTGAGGCGCGCTAATACTCACTCGGACTCGAGCACCGGCACTCAGCGGAGAGAGGCGCGAGGGCGTTCGGCGCGCAGATGAATCAGCGCCGGCAGGCTCCGCCGCCGCACGGACTCGCCCATTAGCGCCATCCTCCATTAGCGTAAATTAAATTACCTCTGGAAACATCTCCAGCAGGCAACACATTTTGGCGGTATGGACATAAACAGCTAACATTAAAAGACAATTCGCAAATTAAATTTCGGTTTAATGACGACGGTCTTTCTTCGGGTAATGAGATGGGGCGCGTCGCTCGTGCGGACAGTGAGAGCGCAGCCTGTTTCGCCGGAGAGGAGGTTTTATGTACCGGATGGTTTTTTTTTGGGGGAGGCGGTGTTGTATCTGCCAGAAAACATCACCCAGAGAAGGTTGTTCTGCCCTTTCCAGCATCATTTTCATTTATTTATTTTAATTCCGGGCCACATGATGTGCCGTGTGAAACAACACATCATTAGCGGATAAGAAGACACCAGGAAAGCCTTTTATTACCATGCCCCTCATCCTGCATCCCCCATCATCCCTCCATCCTCCATCCCACCATCCCTCAATCCTTCATCCCTCCATCTCGCTCGGGGGAACCTTGAAAACAATGCGAGCTGGGCTCGGAGAGAGATGGAGAGAGAAAGACATGCCAGGTGGCAGTAAATGTCTTTTTATTACGATTTAAAAAAATGTATATTGATGTTTTTTTATGATGCTTTGGTTGACGTTAATAAATTATTCAGTACATTTCAGTGAAATGAAATCACGTGGCACAGAGTTTCAAAAGGTATTTCTGTTTTGGAAATTTGGCAAGAGTTAAAATTGGGGATCGCGGTGCTTCAAAGAGAGACGTTTATCGGGTCAAATGTGTGCGGTACGTGAGGGGAGGAAAGGATGGACTGACGGACGCTGCGTTTAAGGCTCACGGGAGCTCGTACACAGGGGAGACCCTCTGACCCCGAGCTGTGACAGAGCTCAGGTCCATTTACCCGTTCGGCCCGACTTCCCATCGCAGCAGGGCTCAGCTGTTTACATTCGTATTTGTCCGCGGCCATGCGCTGCAGTGTTCTGGGCTGTGCTTGAGGACTCCTCGTTCTTGGTTTGATGCTTTTCCTCCCCGTTTTTATCCCAATTTGGAATGCCTAATCGCATTCTGAGCTGCGCTCTCTGCAATCCCCACCGTCGACTCGGGAGGAGTTCAGACGAGCACGCTTCTTTCTCACGCCGCGGTCTACGAGCTAAGCCCGCACAGACACGAGTCGGAGGAAGCTTTTCGCCCACGGCTTTACCCTGGCAAACTGCGGGCACCCGATTGCGTGCGAAGAGACACGGATAACCCAGCCGACTACGTCCCTCCCTCCCTGGGCGACGCTACGGCCAATTGTGCCCTAGAACAGTGCCTTAACAGCATGCAGACCGTGGGGCTCATCCACACACTAGAACAGTGTCTTAACAGGATGCAGACCGTGGGGCTCATCCACACACTAGAACAGTGCCTTAACAGGATGCAGACCGTGGGGCTCACCCACACACTAGAACAGTGTCTTAACAGGATGCAGACTGTGGGGCTCATCCACACACTAGAACAGTGCCTTAACAGGATGAGTCACCCAGCAGCCCCCAGTTCTTCATTTTAAACATTTTCTCCCCAACATGTATCCTATTTTCTTTTTGTGTATTTTGAAATCCATTAGTCCAGACTATTCTTTCTTCCTTCCAAATGCAGGCACAACACAGACACGAAGATCAAAAGTGGTCCATTCATACAGTACTCAAACACAACTATCAACAAAAGTAGAAAGAAAAAAAAAACATAAATAAAACTGTTCTTGCTGTTGGAAACTGAAACACTGCCCCCTACTGGCCCGTATTTGCATCCCCGTCCCCATGGGAACCCTGGATGTGGATTATTGCATTGTGCTGTCCATTGTTCTCACTGCAGGCATGGCTCCAAATTCCATTAGCATGTCTTTGACATGAGTGCTGTCTTTTCCCCGTGAATCCCCCGGTCAGGAGCACTGTGCGTTTGGGGAGTTGACATGGCGCTTGCCCCGGCTCTGACCCGTTTAAACCGGACACGTTTTTCTGCTGGTGCGAGATAAGCACACAAAAAGAGAGAAATGTTCATTATTGCACGCTCCGTTTAAGAGCTGGGAAATGAAAGATCAGTTATTGATGGGTATTTGAATGCACACTCACACTTGCTCACGCTTATGCTCACGCACACGCTCTGGCTCACGCACACGCACACGCACACACACACACACTCACATGCACGCACACAAACGCATGCTCACGCACATGCACACACACTCACACGCACATGCACACGCACGCTCATGCTCACGCACACGCACACACACTCACATGCACGCACACAAACGCATGCTCACGCACATGCACACACACTCACACGCACATGCACACGCACGCTCACGCACTCACACTCACTCATGCACACGCACGTGCACACACACACACATGCACACACACTCACACAAACACATGAACACACATGCACACACAGTCACATGCACACACACATGCACACGCACAAACACTCACACGAACACACACAGACACACACACACCTAAGCATACAGTCCAACATGCGCGATCACACACACGCACACATGAACACACACACACACACATGAACACACACGCACACATGCGCAAATACACACAGACACACACACACATGCAGGCACACACACGCACACACACACAAACATGCACACACACAGACACACACGCAACCCCCACCGTGTGTGTCCAATCCAGGGTCCAATACTGACCGTGGCAACTGTGGTCGAGAGGGTCGAGGGGCAGCACATCGAGGCTGTCCGGCTGATCAAGCCCTCTGCCAAGGTCCACAAACAATTCTGTGGATTTGAGAAGCGCTGGGAACATTGGCAGCCATCTTTGTTTGGGGGAGATGGTGGGAAGTGTGTGCTCAGCTGATCTGAGCTGATACACTGACAGTTCGGAGAGACACAGGCAACGTGTCCGGCATGGCATTCTGGGAGATGGAGTTCTTAGATTTAACGTTAGATTGGAGATATGATTTGCGTTATTTATTTGTTTATGACTACTACTAATAATAATAAGAATTCTGTGTGATGAACGTATATTTATTAGGCGTGTGGCTGAAACACCTGAACTCTAATTAGTAGGGGTGTCCACTGACTTTGGGCCATATAGTGTATATATATACAGTATATTGAAAAATAATATCAATATGAACATTTCCCCCATAATTCCGGGCCCCTTGCGATGTTTGGGCCCTAGGCCCAGGCCTTGTTGGCACACGTGTGTGACCGCTCCACACAGGACACGCGTGTGAAAGAGAAGACGCTCTCTCAGTCCCTTCAGCCGAGGTCCTCCCTGCCCCTGTAAAAGCAGGTCTCTCAAGGAAGCGGCGGTGTTTGTTCTTCCTGCGTATCGATGCTGACAGCGCGGGGGCTCGTCTGTGGTCCGGAGCGCTGCTGTAGGCCCCGTTCTTACTGAAAGAGCCCCTCTCCTCTGCGTTGCACTCATTCCTCCTGCTTTTCAGATAAGAACTTCACTCTTGTAAATCTATTTTCACACACACACACACACACACACACACACACACACACACACACAGAAACCCTTAGATAAACTTGCAGGTGTCTGGGGCACAACGAGGATATTGCATTACCGGTGAGCGCACATCCCCTTTGATATTGAAGAAAGCGTGTGTGCTCTGTGGGATGTTTCTTCACTGTCAGGTCTTAGAACACACATTTTATTGCGCTCTTATGACAGCGTAAAATAAGTCTAGCGAGCTGGAGTCGCCATCGCCGAAATAATGAGCCCGTCGAAGGGACGCCCTAAACTGTCCTGTTGCGTTAGCTCCCCCGCCTGAGCACTCTTCACTGGGACCAGTGCACGTGGCTGTTCTCCAGAACGACAGGGTCCACACTGAACGACTTCACCCACGGAGATCGGCGTGCTACACTGTCGACTTTAGCTTTACGGCAAAGGCGATATGAGCAGGCATCGCATCCAACTGACCAGGCTGTAGCCCCGCCCCCTCAATGCTGCATCTCACCAATCACAGCCTTAACACTACGCTACACTACTCAACGCTGTGGCTCAGTAGGTAGAGCGCGGCGTTGACAACGCTTAGGTGGTGGGTTCTATTCCCACTGGCACCACATATACTGATAAAATGTATGCATTCACGACTGTAAGTCGCTTTGGATAAAAGCGTCCGCTAAATGGCGTATATACACTAAATCCGCAGTGCAATGGATCTGTGCTTTTAGACGTGCATGGGACTTTTAATTAGCAATTACTAAAAAGAGAATCACAAATTAATAAATGGCAGACTAATACAAACTGTCTGTCAATATGTCTAACATCCAGGAGTTGTCTGTTGTTAGCTTTACTTGTTTTTACTTCCCAATTATTAAAAGCAACCACTTCAAATAAAATTCACAAACTATTGTTGACAATTTTTCCCCTTTCTTTATGTGTACCAGATTCTGTTTAAAAAAGAAAAAAATGATGATAAACTCTGTGGCAACGTGGTCAACGTCAAAAAGGCAAAGAGAACACAGCTGAAGCAACACGTGGCTTCATTAGGTTATGACAGCGGGATAATTGTTCTTTGGCCATCGTTTTTTCTCCTTCTCATTACAGGAGTTGGGATAATTATGAAGCCTTTTGGAAGGATATCGTCGTCATGCTGTGTCACCCCGAATAAGATGACAGTATATTTGAACCCTTTGAGGAGAGAGTTCTTTGAGAGTTCTAGTTCTAATCCACAGTGTTCTATTCTGGAACGCTACAGCTCTTTGAGGATGTAGCCCAATGCGATGCCATCAATTACAATCAACTAAAATGTTAGGGCATGTTCTAGAACAAAGTGCGCCGTCCATCTCTGATTCTAATCTATCAGAAGACCTTTCTCTCCACGGCAAAAACATTGTGATTTTTTTCACTCCCTCAGTCGTTCATTGCACACTATCACCCAGTTCGGCGTGAGCGACGGGAGACGGGGTTTCACGAATCATGAGGCATCAATCACCGACACCTTTGAACCAATCAAAAGGATTGGCTCTCCGCAGCATGCCTACAATGAATGATCCAGATGTTTTACCATGTGCTTTACGCACATTTCATGTACCGTATGTACTGAATTCCGCACTTGTGGGATAATAAAGTTTACTTGACTTGACTTGACTCAACCCATTGTTGGTTCCATGGTGCGTCGTTGTCCCGTCTCTATGTAAAGAAAAATCAGCTCTCCCCAGGTAGACAGAGACAGAAATGCCTTTCATCTCAAAGACATGGGAAAACACACACACATAGTTCATATACATAGCATATATAAACTCAGGGATATAAGTATATATATTCAGGGAATGTGTCACTGCTGCCGAAGGTCTTTACGGGGGAGAAAAGGCAGCTCAAAGCTCAAGGAGACAACGCCATCGCTCTCAGAAAGTGGAAAACGTTCACCGGGCAGCCATCACCGGTCGCAGTTTCCCCGCTAATCAAAGGCCATTGGAGATCGAAGTGCTTCAAACCGGCCGATGTTAAAGAAAAGCCGACTCGTAATGATATGACAAAGAGCCCGGAGCGACGCACCTGCTGATGAATACAAAAACCCGCGTGGAAAGCAGCCGCTCCACGAGGCAGTGGGAAGGTCCCCGTCGCATCGCAATGAGTCACTTACCCAATAGCGGGTATAGCACGCTCGCGCTCTGCCTCCCGACGTCGATATACCGCCTCCCCTCGTCGCATGTTCACAGGACACGACACGTCTGATCAACAGGATCGTTTAATAACGATGACATCAATTAGAATCTGATTTATTGGTGTGTTTTTTCCCCTTCTCCTCTCTCAAACAAATAAACCAATTATAATTCCGCGTGCGGAAAGATAGCAACAAAAAAAAAGACAACGGAGAAAAAAAAGAATAAATGCACGACATCACACGTGTAAACATGGGATAGGAAATATAGTATTTAGGGGGACAATATCCTAGAGCTGTTTGTCTGTGTCGAGGCAGAATCAAATAAGTGCAATCTGGATCTGTATATTTGTTTTCATGTTTCCCTCGGGTGATTGTTTCCTATATTGCCAGAGAAAGAAAAAAAAGAAAAAAAGAAAAGGAAATCTGGATATGATTCAGAAGATATTATGTTCTTCCTGAAGAGTTATGGCAGTACACGAACGCTCCGGAAATATGCAGTCACCTGGCCTCTTTGCATCTAATGCCTGATGTCTGAAAAGCATGGCTGAATGATTAGTAAGCGCGAGGACAGCTGCGACGCGTTAAGAGTGAAGAGCGAGAGTACCTGACACATTGAGGGGTTTTTTCCTTTTTTACCGTGTGTGTGTTTGCCGTTTTGCGCCCGCGCCGAGCCACATGTGCTGTCTCCTCCAAGTGAATCAGAGTTTAATGATTTTGTATCAGATGATACAGACGGGGCACTTGGAGCGGTGGATTACAATAAATGACATCTCGGTACGAAGGGAAGTGTGTATTTGAAAATGTGCTCTGGACTCGCGAGCCGCCGTCAATACAATACGGTCTATGAATAGTGCGGGTGTGTTTTAGCTACCGTGTCTGATGGGGGGGTTCAGTTAAAGGGGGTTGGGCAGGGGGGCTTCTATCTCAGAGATGGCAGGTTCAATTCCCAGGTTGGGTCCTGACGTTTTACCCTTGAGTACAAATGCATAAATGCATTGTATATATATAAAAAAGGTACAGAAAATGGCACTGTGTCATTGACACATGGCTAGAAGCCGTGCTAATGCATTGAATCAGGCCATAAAATAGCTCATAACATAACACCAATACTGCAACCATGTGAGGCCCCCCCCTAGTGGAAGGTGTTCAAATAAACAGTTGTAGCATGAGTTTATTCCCTCACCATATGCCTCTCTTTTACATAGCGACTGACAGTAGCCTATATTGATGGAATACGAGAGCAAATTATAACGCCAAGTACATAACACAATACAGAAATATATAGGCTGTGTTAAAAGCACAAATTATTCACCACGTCGTATACTTGCAATGAGAACAATTTTAGGTTAATACAATCTCACCAAACTCTAATCCACTAGTTCCCAAATGGAGTTAAAATAAATAAATAACATACCCTGCCTTGTCTACAGCCTCAATGTTGAATTATTAATGTATTCTTTAATTCCAGGCCTAATTAGTATCTGGTGGGCGGGGGGTTGGGGGCGAGGCATGGCCTTATGACTTTACTAATGTACTGTACTACCACTACTACTACAATACGACTATTATTATAATACTATTTACTGTATTTAAAATGACAGTAATGATGTCATTGCAGTTGGGTTGGGTAAGGCAACGGTGTTGAGTTGAGGGGTTAGAATCAGTTGTATGTTGGAGCTGGTAGCCAGCGACAGAGGATAAGTTAACTGTGGGCACAAAAGTACAGGGATTGGTGATGAGTGCCCCGGAACACCGCAGTTCCCCCGGAAACAGCTGGAGAGGGTACGAGGGCGCTGGCGGCTCTGACCGTTGTGATGTCACAACAGCAGATGGGTGGAGAGGGGCAGGCGGGAATTCTCCGCGCCTTTGATTGGCAGGCGCGCGCCAACGATCCGTGCAGGTGCTAAGAAGCGGGTCCCGAGAATAATACCACGCCGTGCCCTCTGACACGCTCACACATGACATTATGCATTGAGCGTCTTACGCCAGAGCCGGGGGGCGACCCTATTACAGGCGGCGAGTGCCTTTCCCCCCGCGTATCAAAGAGGCGTGCGAGAGGCATGGTCATGTTTTTAATATCCGGCCCCCCGGATCTATATTTTCCAATCTGGATCGCCATCGCATACTCGTAAGCATTCTTCAGAGTGTACTCGGCGCAGTTTTGTGCCTTCCTCTTAAAGAGAGGGAAGGCCTCCACGTCAGCGCCAGGTGTTCTCGTTACATTATACATGGTGCTTCATCCATAATGCCACCACAGAGGTGACATTCCACGTACAGAATGAGTCTCATCCAGCTCACTCCTCATCAGAAATCAGATAGGCGTGCGAGTGACTTAGTGGAGTGGAGAGCGCGCGTGCGCGCGCGCACGCACACACACACACATGCACACACAGAGCTGTATTTCACTGAGAGATAAGCTGGTTCTGCTGATGTTTAGTGCTGATGTGCATCCACCAGCTCAGAGAACAGTAATGGCTCACTGTGTTTTTTGGGGGGAATGCAAACAGGATGTCTACCGCTCTTGTTTTAGGACAACACCAGCTTTACTTCAAATCCCTTATGTTTTCTAGACAGTGCAATACTGTTCTTGGCTGTGTGTCGGTGGGTGTCAGCTTTTGATTTTATTTCCCTCCCCCTCGCTAATTCAGACCAGGAACTTCTAATTATAAATGTATGTCTCCCTCATTAGATTTAATCCATTCAATATATAATTTACGTAACGAATCTAATAAAATGTGCGCGCGTGTGTGTATTACAATAAACTAATTTGTCTATGAAGGGTGCATTCCAACATACGATTATAATTTGATGTTTCACATAGGTACCATAATCATAATCATCCTCCTCGCCGTCATCATAATTATGACGTGTCATCTATTTCATGTTTTTAATCAATTCTCGAGCCACCCAATCACGAGCAGGCTGTGTTATGGTAATGACAATGCAAGGGCGTAACCACACATCAAATATTGTGTTATGGTAATGACAATGTGATTCGTTTGCTCGGTTTGGCGGTCTCTTAATGGCCTCAAAATATTTGTGTAGTTTTAGTTTTCTCAGTTAAAAATATCGGGGTGGTCTCTATAGCCATGCTTTGCAGATTTTTCTACATCTAGCAACTGTTGCATTCCGTACAAATTAAGAGCAGCTACTTTTTTACGCGAATATGTGATACTATTCTACTGTGTCTGATACTCATGTGCACCTGTTTGGCATGTTCAGCCGCGCACAATGTCACTGAAGCCGTTGAGAGTTTACGATTCGTTTCACGATTTGCTCACTGCTGCCGGGCACTCGATCATTCTGTTCACCAATGTTCAGCCAGCAAGTTGTTCCCTTCAAGTAAACGCGATGTGCTATCTCAACCTATAGCAAACCATTCGCGGTTCTGGTCAATGCTCTTAAAACAGAACCAGTGCAGTTCCATTCCAGGCCGCTGCCAGACATTTGCACCGACAGTATTACTACAGTATGCAGTGAGCGTTTGCGTTATGCATTCCGAAGCTTGCGACACGTGTATTAAAGCAACGCGTGCTTCGCCCAGGCACTGCGTACAGACGGCGGTCTCCCGTGCTCACATGGACGTTGGCACTGGGATGAAGCCGGGGTTATACTGTGCGCGGTTCAGTTTGGTTTTTACCAAACTGAAATTACAATGTTCTCCAATTGGCCAAACGCAATACGCGAAGTAGTACAGCGCCACCTCTTGATTTGTACAATTTTAAAACTATGTCGTCGTCCCTCCCCTCCCCCCCTCCCTCGTTTTAATACAAATAAATAGCACACGCACGCACAGGCGATCAGTCGAGATAAATCTGATCTATGGCTTGCATGTGAAATTCCACTGACTGAAAATACTAGCCGGCAAAAAAAGATTGTCTGCTTTCCTCACTCGTCTGAGTCAAATAGAAATATCCACGGGTGAGATCCATCGTTGAATTCTTTAAGGCACGGGCTTTTTGAAGCCTGTGAAAATATGTGCACAAGGTCAGAGCAGAAGTGTTACTTCGAGTCAGTGTAATGCAGCACGTAACACGATATGTTTTTTTTCCCCTATCGATTAGGCGACTTCTCCACGTTGACGAATGGGAGACCGTGCAAGTTGAGTGCGAGCGCTATTAAACTGCGCGAATCTAAATTTGTTACAAAAAAAGGCTGCTTGGTAAATCTGGAGCGTAACCGTTTTCGCCCGCGACTTCTTCTTGTCTTTGCACTACATTTGAAACTAACAGGTCAAATCACGTACTCCTTGAATTGATTTATAAATCCCGCCCCCCCGACGCGAAATGTGCCAATCCTATTGGGTGAGAAGCCGAAGGCAGGTTGTGTGCTCGCGTCGCTCATTGGCTGGCGGCAGATCAGTAACCATGTTTAATGCACTATGAGGTGAGCGGAGTTAGTCAGTGAGAGACGCCGAGAAGAGAGCGTGAGGTCCTCGGTGTGTTAAATTATAGTGCTAGCGTTTTCAACAGTTGATGTGACAAACAAGGTACGCGGAAACACACTGACGCAAGATTTTTTTGTTGTTCTTGTGTTGTTGTTGTTGCCGTTGTTGAGATACGTTGAAGCTGAACCGTTGACATCCTCCTTTTTTACAGCCGTCACGCGTTGGACTTAAGTAAGAAGAGCAAGGGCAACGCTGCCACAGAGGTGTTCTTACCCCGCATCGATGCAGCACGCCAGAAGGATGATCACATTGATAATATCCGGTCTGGATCTATGTTTTCTATCTGGATCTTCACACACTGCGTACGCCTTTCTTCAGAAGCATTTCGTTTTTTTCTCTCTGGTTTGACTCGTTGAAGACAACTTGAGCGGAAGGTAAAGCCATTGAATTTATAAGCAGATATACTAAGGCGGGGGGGGGGGGGGACCTGCTCATTGATATTACTGGCACACTTTCAGGATCAGTTTAGCCACTTGCACTGTAGAGTACTCGGGAGCGTGTGTGCGCTTATTCTCCTCATCCGAAGGAATGGGAGAGGACAGGAGGATGTTTGATTCCCGAGCCGTGCGCTGCAGGGTGAGTTGATGTCTCACGCTGGCGGTAGAATCTTTTGGATTGTGACGGTAGCTGTCTGCGTTCCGATCGGAAGGGTATTGCGCTTCGCCGGGGTTAGCTAACAGCGGCTACCCCCCGTATCAGCGAGAATGCAACAGCTTCCCAACAAAAAAAAACGGGTTTCAGGGGAAAAAAAGAACTAATATCAAAAACCAGCCAGACGCATCAGTCAATGTATTGAGTGTCATTTTTGTACTTTAACTAATTTTGGATTCCATCAAATAGTTGAAGTTGTGCGGATTTTTTCCATTGCGTTTAGGGAAGCTTATTTGAACGCATTTGTATTCAACGGGCTGCCTGAAGACTGCTAGGGCTAGCGACGGCGACGCAGCTGTAGCGCATGTCACACACACACAAAAAAACATTATTCAAGGGGTTTATCTGTCAAAATTACTTCTGTTATTAATGCTGAACTGTCGGAATGTACGAGCGCTGGGCACAGAGGGCATTTCTACTCAATTCCGAAATTAACATACACACACACACACACACACACTCGCTTTCTTAATAACAAATGTGTACATAAGATAGCCCACAATTGCTTGGCATCGCCTACAATTAATTCTACTTTTATAAACCGTGTAGAAAGATTTGTCCGGTTTGGCCATCGGCTTTTATTTTGTGCTGGCTAAGAATGAAATAAATACGAAATAGGCTGCACGTCACTCCACAACGAATATGTTTTTAAAACCCTCGCGTTCAGGAGACCCGACAGGTGACTAAGTAGTTTGTTTCACTGTGTGCCCTGTGCTGTTTGGAAAAATGTATTTGATTTCCTTTTGTGTTCCAGGTGAGCTCGCGCACCACGTCTATTTCATTTTGAGGGAACTGGATTGTGATTATGCCACAGACACAGAGAGTCTGGGCGTTCAACTGAATTTAAATTAGACGTACAGAATCACCGTTTGTAATTAAAAAAAAAAAAAAAAAAAAAGGAAAAAAAAAAGGAAGACCAGCGAGGAACTTAAAGACCAGAAAAACCAGACGCAAAATGATGACACTGTTCTTTTTTATTGTGAAAATAACTGTCGCCTGATTACAATTAAAGGTAGGGGGGTTGCCAGCCTTGCTGAACAAATCAACAGGTCAGGAATCTAAAAAAAAAAAAAAAAACGCATCGTGAAATAAAAGGCGCACAGCACCGTTGGGGGATGTATCTGTCCGTTTTCTTCTTCCTCCTGCTGTGGGCACAAGCCCTGACGTTGAAAAACTTGAACTATTCTATCCCCGAGGAGCAGGGGCCGGGCACTGTGCTCGGGAACATTGCCAAAGATGCCAGACTGGGCCCGGGGGAGCGGGGGAAGAAGTCCAACTTCAGGGTGCTGGAGAATTCTGCGCCGCACCTCATCGACGTGGATCCCGAGAGCGGGTTGCTCTACACGAAGCAGCGCATCGACAGGGAGACGCTGTGCCGACGCAGCCCCAAGTGCCAGCTCTCCATGGAGGTGTTCGCCAACGACAAGGAGATCTGCATGATCAAGGTCGAGATACTGGACGTCAACGACAACTCGCCCATCTTCCCCTCCGATCAGATCGACATTGACATTTCGGAGAACGCGGCTCCGGGCACCCGCTTCCCGCTGACGAGCGCGCACGACCCGGACGCCGGCGAGAACGGGCTGAAGACCTACCAGATCACGCGAGACGACTACAACGTCTTCTCTCTGGACGTTAAAGCCAGAGGGGATGGCACCAAGTTCCCCGAGCTCGTGATCCAGAGACCCCTGGACAGGGAGGAGCGCAGTCACCACACGCTCATATTAACGGCGACCGACGGGGGCGAGTATCCCAGATCGGGGACGATGCAAATCAACGTCAAGGTCATCGACTCCAATGACAACAGCCCGACGTTTGAACAGCCCTCCTACGTAGTAGAGATCCCCGAAAACTCGGCACCGGGAAAAGTACTGATCGATTTAAACGCGACCGACCCTGACGAGGGGAGCAACGGGCAGATGGTGTATTCTTTCAGCGGCTACGCCCCCGACCGCATCCGAGAGCTGTTCTCCATCGACCCCAGAACGGGCGTCATAAAGATTCAGGGAGAAATCGACTACGAGGAGAAGCCAATCATAGAGATTGACGTCCAGGCGAAGGATCTCGGACCCAACCCGATCCCCGGCCACTGTAAAGTCACCGTGAAGGTGGTGGACAGGAACGACAACTGGCCGTCCATCGGCTTCGTGTCCGTGCGTCAGGGGGCCATCAGCGAGGCCGCGCCCCCGGGGACGGTCATCGCGCTGGTCCGCGTCACGGACAAGGACGCCGGGAGGAACGGGCAGCTCCAGTGCCGGGTCCTGGGCAACGTGCCGTTCAAGCTGGAGGAGAACTACGACAACTTCTACACGGTGGTCACCGACCGGCCGCTGGACAGGGAGGCGCAGGACGAGTACAACGTCACCATCGTGGCCAAGGACAACGGGCTGCCGCCGCTCAACTCCACCAAGTCGTTCACGGTGAAGATCCTGGACGAGAACGACAACGCGCCGCGCTTCGCCAAACCGGTGTACCTGCTGCAGGTGCCCGAGAACAACATCCCGGGGGAGTACCTGGGCTCGGTGCTGGCCCACGACCCGGACCTGGGCCAGAACGGGTCGGTGTCGTACGCCATTGTGCCGTCCAACGTGGGCGACGTGTCCATCTTCACCTACGTCTCGGTCAACCCCACCAACGGCGCCATCTACGCCCTCCGCTCCTTCAACTACGAGCAGACCAAGTACTTTGAGTTCCGCGTGGTGGCGAAGGACTCGGGCTCGCCTCACCTGGAGAGCAACGCCACCGTGCGCGTCAGCGTCCTGGACGTCAACGACAACGCGCCGGTCATCGTGCTGCCCCTGCTGCAGAACGACACCGCCGAGATCCACGTGCCCCGCAACGTGGGCGTGGGCCACATCGTCACCACGGTGCGCGCCGTCGACAACGACTACGGGGAGAGCGGCCGCCTGACCTACGAGATCTCCGACGGCAACGAGGACCACCTGTTCGAGATGGACGCCGTCACCGGGGAGGTGCGGACGGTGCACCCCTTCTGGGAGGAGGTCGCGCCCGCCGTGGAGCTCATCGTCAAGGTGATCGACCACGGGAAGCCCACCCTGTCGGCGGTGGCCAAGCTGGTCATCAAGGCGTACACCGGGCCCCTGCCGGAGGGGGAGCCGCGGATCAACGAGGAGCAGCGGCAGTGGGACATGTCCCTCCCGCTCATCGTCACCCTCAGCATCATCTCCGTCATGCTGCTGGCCGCCATGGTGACCATCGCCGTCAAGTGCAAGCGGGAGAACAAGGAGATCCGGACGTACAACTGCCGCATCGCCGAGTACTCGCACCCGCAGCTGGGCAAGGGCAAGAAGAAGAAGATCAGCAAGAACGACATCATGCTGGTGCAGAGCGAGGTGGAGGAGCGGGACGCTATGAACGTGATGAACGTGGTGAGCAGCCCCTCCCTCGCCACCTCACCCGTGTATTTCGATTACCAGACGCGCCTGCCCCTCAGCTCCCCCCGCTCAGAGGTCATGTACCTTAAGCCCGCCGCCAACAATCTGACTGTGCCCCAAGCACACGTGGGCAGTCACACCAGCTTCACGGGCCCCGTGACTAATCCCGCCGAGACCCCGGGTAATAGGATGTCGATAATTCAGGTAGGGAAAACGCAATTTTATGTCTGCTTTATGTAATTCCCCCCTTTTCTCTCCGACTCCCTTTCCTTTGCAGCTTTTTGAGATTGTGTGTGTGTGTGTGTGTGTTTGGTGTGTGTTTGTGTGTGTGTTTAGAGACACAGGGATGGCTGGCGGGGGGAGGGGGGAGGAAGTGTACCCCCGTGTGTGATTACACAGTCTGAGATTTGTGACATGTGCAACAAGAGAACCTGTGTGTGCTTTGAAACCTCAGACTGAAATCATAGTTTTCTCCACCAGCGTTCCTCTTGCATGCAAGTCATATAATGCAAGCCACTGAAATGTGTGAGTGTTTGTGTGTGTGTGTGTGTGCATGTGTATTTGTGCAAGTATGCGCGCGCGTGTGTGAGTGTGTTTGTGCATGTGTGTGCGAGTGTGCGTGTCTTCGTGCGTATGTGTGTGCGCATACACATACTATGTACAGGCATTGATAGACGATGATAAATTGCTGTGCCATTACATGCGGGTGTAATTTGTCTTTTGCTGATAGCGTAACGTTTCCATGTACTTATTGCTAATACTAATGTTGTACAGCCATCTTAGGCGTGGTGGATACGCGATCAATTTCACAGAGCAGATATATAACTTGTGTTCGGTGCAATCCAGCGGAATCGGGAATGGGAAATGTCCCATTTTCACCCATCCATTCAACGCGAGGGGCTACGCGTACCAGAATGTCACTGAGGAGGTAGGGCCGTTCACCGTCGTGGAAATGACAGCCAAAGGCCGGAACGCGTTCCCCGAGCGCCCCACTTCTTATCCCCGTCCTTTTCAGCATCGTGTCCACCCGAAGAATTCCATTTCATTCATGTGTTTTATTTTATTATTTAAAAAACAGAATTTGCAGTCATGGCCGACCAACAGTAGGCACACCCAAAAAAATCGAGGACAGTTTTGCGAACGCAGTGGATGCTGGAAGCTCGAGAGCGTGTGTCAAATGGCGTTTTTCCACCGACAGCACGGTGGGGCGCGGCGCGGTAACCATCCATACTCGTAACTGTCCCCTTCATGGGTCGAGTCCATGTGCCGTTTTTCCACCGCACAACAGAACCGTGAAGATAGGAGGAGTTATCTGAAGTGACAAAAAAGAATGCGACCAGGCCTCCCGCGTGGTCTAGTGGTTACAACGTTAGACGCTGGCCACGGGGACCGGGGTTCGATTCCCCATCGCGCCAGTCTGCCACCGGAGGCCGCGATTGGCTGTCTTGCCCCAGGGAGCGGGAGGGAAGCCGACAGGATGTTTGCTGCGCACAGGAGTGGCTCTGGAGTACCAGGTTACGGTCGACGGCTTGGCGAGTGCTCTCTTGGAGGAGATGATACTTCGCCTTCGTCACTACCGGTCACAGGGCTATGGCAGCGAACTCGCATTACAAGGGGGGGGATTGACTTGAAAATAGAGGGTGTAACTGGCTACCAAATTGGGAGAAAATAGGATAAAATCAGAAACAAATTCTTAAAAATATTAAAGAAAAAAAAAAAGAACGCAACCACTGTGGTAACATTAGCATTGACATTGTAAACATTCCAGCTCAAATTCACAAAAGCAGAACACTGCTTTCCCCGCAACATTAGCTACAATTTTCTTACCTCTACCTAGGCGTTTGGGAGTCATGTCGGTGGCAGCGAGCACAGGAAGTACCATGCAGTGTCTTCACACTAGGCTATATAATCTTTCATATTTATTATTCGGCGTTGGTCCTCCAATGAATTGCAATTTACCAAGATCACATTTAATACCTCATATTTCTTACTGTAGCCTACAGTTTTTCAATTGTATAAAAATGAAAACATTAGCTATATTTGTCTTTGTGTTTACATCTGTGCCTTTATGTAGCTTGTCGCTGCAAAAATATGTCCAGCACGAGCTACGAGTAGTAGTGAACGATATATAGTATTTTGTATTTTGATAGTATCGCTATTCCAATATGAGCATTTGCAATATAATTTGCATAAGTCCATAGCAACGCTCGACGCTGGCCATATTTTGTCTTACATTTCTTTCCCACACACACTCGCAGACTAGCTTTGTCTCCCCGGAACTCACTTACCAAAATCACATCCCAGACAATTTTGCCGCTTTTTCAACCGTCAAGTGACCCGTACCAAACCTAAGTACCCGTGCTGAATTTAGCTACTGTTCTGTTTAGGTAATGCCGAGCCGAACAGAGACCTAAGGGTGGAGCTAGCAATACTGCAGACCATTGGTTTGTCAGCGCAATTGTCACGGGAATCGTCACGCTCAATCTCAGTCCAGCTCAGACACAACCGCCATGTTTTTTTTAGCTTCACTTCGATTATTCGTAGGCTATTATTAGAAGATTATTATAGAGTTTGCCATTATTGTCAAGTTTGCGTGATTCTACGAGTTAGGTTTGTGTTACAAAAACTGAAATGAAACGTTTTCTTTGACAAAGTATAGTATTGTCATTTTCATAGTACAACACTTTAATTCCTCACATAAATATTTTTTTAGAAAGATATAGGAATCGCTCCGATTCATTCCGATGCTTGAGCTAAACCCAGGCCTTTGAAACAAAAGGATCTGAACTGGACAGTGTCAAATGACAAAGTGTTGGAACGATCTTGCGAATTCATAAATCGACACTCGCATTACATTTTGTTTTTAGCTTGTAGCTAGGGCTGCACGATATGGGCCAAATCTCATTGCGATAATCTTGCTACATATTGCAATTGCGATATAGCATGCGATGTAACAAAACACATGGGTGGAAAATTGATAATTGATATATGTGTTCCAGACATCATAGAATAGGCATTATATTAAGTGAATTAAGGGAACCCAAAGTAAAAAAAAATCCCAATATTAGTTTAGCCTACTGAAATTGAGTTGAGAAAGATTATTCAACTGTTTCTGTTCAACTTCTTAATCACATTACTTACATTTTACATTTTAAGCATTTGGCAGACGCTCTTATCCAGAGCGACTTAAAAGATGTGCATTAATACATGGTATGATCAATCATTGTTCACACAAGAGATCAGTACAGTAATACCGCGATAGACATCATTGTTGGAAGCTGCATACCATACCTGTAACACCGGGAAGGAAAAGGTTAGTACATTTTTTATATATTTTTTTAAGCAAGGGTACATATTACGAGAAGCAGTATTGACCATGTAAGCAGTGGTGATGACAATTGGTTAGATTGGTAGAGTTCAGTGGTAGTGGAGTCTGAAAAGGTGGGTTTTGAGTCTCTTGCGGAAGATGGCAAGTAATTCTGCGGTCCTGACCGAGTGTGGAAGATCGTTCAGGGGCAGGGAAGGGACAGTCAGTTTGCCAGAGGAGGCAGAGCGGAGGGGTCTGGCTGGAGTGTAGGGGGTGATGAGTGTCTGGAGGTAAGGGGGAGCAGTTCCTCTAGCCGCTTGATAAGCCAACACCAGTCATTTGAATTTGATGCGTGCTGCGATGGGAAGCCAGTGCAGAGAGGTGAGTAGAGCGGTGACATGCGTGAACTTGGGTTGATTGAACACCAGACGTGCGGCAGCATTCTGGACCAGTTGCAGTGGCTTGATGGCACAGGCTGGTAGGCCTGCCAACAAGGAATTGCAGTAGTCCAGACGTGAGATCACCAGGGCCTGGACCAGGAGTTGTGTGGCCTCTCTGGTGAGGAACGGTCGGATCCTCCGGATGTTATGGAGGGAGAATCGGCAGGTCCGGGTGATCGCTGCGATGTGGCCTGAGAAGCACAGCTGGTCGTCCAGGGTCACTCCAAGACTCCTGGCAGACTGGGACGGAGACACTGTGGAGCCTTCCACGGTGATTGAAGCATCAATCATCGGGGAGCCCTTCGCTGGGGGGAAGAGCGGCTCCATCTTCCCCAGGTTCAGCTTCAGGTGTGATGGGTCGACATCCAGGCAAAGATATCTGCCAGGGATGCAGAGATCTGTGCCGGGACCTGGGAAGGAGAGAAAGAGTTGAGTGTCATCAGCATAACAGTGATAAGAAAAACCATGAGCAGAGATGACAGAACCAAGTGATTTGGTGTACGGGGAAAATAGGAGGGGGCCTAGCACCGAGCCCTGCGGGACTCCGGTAGAGAGGGTGTGGGGAGAGGAGAGGCATTTTCAAATGCATCCGAGATTGATGCTTGCTTAGGCTGGGACTGAGTCTGGGATATGATTTAGGTAAGTGAGTTCTGGGGAGACAAATCTAATCTGCAAGAATGTGTGGGAAACAAATGTAAGACAAAATATGGCCAGCGTCGAGCGTTGCTATAGACTTATATCGCAAACTTTGGCGGTATGATATTGCAAATGCTCATATCGGAATAGCGATCGGAATACGATATATTGTTCACCACTACTCGTAGCTCGTGCTGGACATATCTTCACGGTTCTGTTGTGCGGTGGAAAAGTGACGCAGGGACTCGACCCATCAAGGGATAGTTACAGGTACGGATTGGTAACCGTGCCGTGCCGTGCAGTACCGCCCCGGCCCGTCCGGTGCTTAAATCCCCAGAAAGAGAGCTGAAAGGGTGTCGTTTGTTTTCCTGCCTCTCTGTGAATGGAGATCACAGTGAGCTGAATATCTGTTGTGCTTAAAGCCCGTTTTAAGTCATCTCTGTCATGTCAGACAAGGGGCTGAAGTCACAACTTAAGACACTGTACGGTAGGTATACATATGCAACCTGCGAGATCACTGTTGGTTAAAAACGATTTGGGGGAGGGGGTGGGGAGAATTTCTTAAAGAAATACATTGGTTGTTGTGTGTGTGTGTGTGCGCGCTCGTAGCCTATTTATTTTAAGGCTGACTTGGTTTAGTTTCCTATAGTTCACATTTCATAAATGTGTCCACTGCATTTTGACTGAGGGGTGGAGTAGACCTGATATTTTCATAAGAAAAACAAAACATCACTGTACAGCTTTTAGTGTGTGTGTGTGTGAGAGAGAGAGTCTGTGTGTGTTTATATGTGTGTGTGTGTGTGTGTGTGTGTGTGTGTGTGTGTGTGTGCGCGTGTGTGTGTGAGAGAGAGAGAGAGAGTCTGTGTGTTTATATGTGTGTGTGTGTGTGTGTGTGTGCGCGTGTGTGTGAGAGAGAGAGTCTGTGTGTTTATATGTGTGTGTGTGTGTGTGCGTGTGTGTGCGTGTGTGTGTGTGAGAGAGAGAGTCTGTGTGTGTTTATATGTGTGTGTGTGTGTGTGTGTTTGTGTTTTAAACACTATTGTTATGGCTATAAAGGGTGCTAAGCTGAGTGAAGTCGACCTGGCGCACACTGTGCAAGCACGCTCTCACGGAGAGTTGCGTTACGGAGACAGTGTGCCGTCCTCGCTCGCGCTCGCCTGTTTGGAATAATATATTCAAGGTCACGCTGTCAAACGCTCCATTCCAACCTGAGTCTCCTTTCACTGGAGCTGAGTAATGGCGGAGGACCAGAGGCTTCTGTCTGTAATGTAGATGTGATGAAGTACCATTAAAGAGCTCCATCACGGCCCGCTTATTATTCACGCTCCTCCTCTGTCGGAGAAAACAACCCCCCCCCCAAAAAAAAGAAGAAAAAAACCCTGTCACACCCCCACTGCAGTGTTTTCCTCCTATACATCAAACATGTGTATTCTATTATTTACAAGAAACAGTGTGGGGAGATAGCCAAGGATCGGGTTTCCAAAGTCGTTATGCTTCTCCTCCTCCCACCCCGCCCTGCCCCCCCCTCCCCCCGGTAGAGTAACCTAAATCTGCTGTGAGAGTGGTTATGGGGAAATGTCAGGGAAAAAAACTGAAAAGAGGGACAGAATTCCCTTTATTGATCTGAGAGATGGGGGTGGAGCGGAGGGCGGGGGGGTTGGCAGAATGTATCTGTCATTGATGGCAGGAGAGCAACAGCTTTGCAAGGGCACCTTACGCCGTTTTATTGGCCCACAACAGCGACGCGGGGCGAAATGACTGCCTGCTGCCCAGAACGGCGTTTCTTCCCGAGCTTGTGTCAGCCGGGCGGCGGCGGGACACAAAGTCACGGCCGTTTTTTCGAAATGCCAAAGTGGATAAACGCATAAATAAACGTTTGAATACATAAATGAATAAATACGCAGGACCCGAGGCCCGCACCAGCAGGCGAGAGGACCGGGCGGGCGGGCGGCAACAAGCGGCGTAATTTGATTTGTGAAGAATTATTCGGTATGGAGACGGGATAGCGCGTAATGACGTTTAATTCCGCCTAAGGCGCTAAAGCCATATTACTTGCAGTTGAATCGAGGTCAGGATGGATCGGGTGGAGTGTTCCTCAAAGTAGCGGGAGAGCGAGGGAGAGAGAGAGAGAGAGAGAGAGGGGATTTATAAATCCGTCCCAAGGCAAGCCTGCGCTCACTCGTTCTCAAAGTGATAGAGAATTCTGTCCCACAATCCTCTTTTGGTCTAATGGCGCTGGAGGAGATGCCAAGCCCCCAGTAACAGTGACTGGATTACGGAATGAGAGTTTCCTCGTACTCTGAAAAAGGGATTCATCTGAAAGGGTTTAGCGTGCGAATCCTTTCCGTTGGGCCGTGAATAACCTGTCCTATCCCGAGACGGATAGCGGAGCTGGAGAGAAGCAGAGGGACTGAAGGCGAGCGCCGCGTCGTTGGGATTCAGCCCCAGTAACTCGACTGCGGTAGTCTGGCCTTCAGTCGTCACTGAGAATGAATAAATGGAATGAATGTTTTTTTTTTTTTCATGTATTTTTCTATTTCGGACGTGCTCCGGTTCGGACGTGTTGGGCCCCGTCGTTAGAGCCCCCTTAGCCGCGCGGCTCCTCGGGGGCCCTCTTCATAAACGCGTACGCCACGCGCTGGAAAAGCGGGTGAAGTCTAAAACGATCCTCTAGATGGAGGCACACCGCCTCACGGCTGCTGGCTCCGCGCGGCAAGAGAGGAGATCAGCTGTAGAGATGGGATTCCAAACGCAGCCTGACTCCTGCTCAGGCACGTTATATGCGCTCTCTCTCTCTCTCTCTCTTTCTCTCTTTCTCTCTGTCTCTCTCTCTCTCTCTCTCTCTTTTTCTCTCTCTCTCTCTCTCTCTCTTTCTCTCTCTCTTTCTCTCTCTCTCTCTCTCTCTCTCTTTCTCTCTCTCTCTCTCTCTCTCTCTCTCTCTCTCTCTCTCTCTCTCTCTCTCTCTCTATCTCTATCTCTCTCTTTCTCTCTCTCTCTATCTCCCTCTCTTCCTCTCTTTCTCTCTATCTCTCTCTCCCTCTCTATCTCTATCTCTATCTCTCTCTGTCTCTGTCTCTGTCTCTCTCTCCCTCTCTGTCTCTCTCTCCCTCTCTCTGTCTCTGTTTCTGGGAAGGAGAGATGGAGGCTTGCGAGCGTAGAAATCCAGCAACCCTGTCTGCGTTCACTTTTGCCTTTTTTTAAATGGTGCTTTTGTTTAGTCTTGTCACCGTGCCAACGTGAGCTCAGCGTGGTTCTTCTTTGTAAGGGCAGCTGGAAAGGCCCTTGCCTGACACTGGGGCTCATTCTGTTGCTCGAGAGAATGATGTGAACCAGACCGCCCCTCCCCAGCCACGCCGCTGTTCCCAGCCGAGGTCGAGCCGACTCGCACGGGGGTCAGGCAGCCAGGCCGGACTCACCGCAGACCGCTCACAGAGGTCAGCCGGCGGCGGTGGGCTGGGAGCCGGCACTCCATCAGATCCGTAACGACGTCCTCCGCCCCGCACAGATCTATCAGGCGGTGAGACGGAGTCGGATCCGCGGCCCGGCCGCTTCCTGTCGATGCTTTCACGCTGCGGCTTTCGCGCGGCTGCTCCACGCGGCAAACGCCGTTTAAAACCCTTTGAAGAGCGCTGTCGCACTGTGGCGTCTGTTCTAGAACACGCCGTAGCATTCTAGTTCATTGTAATTGATGACATCGTAAAAGGGCTGCTAATGGCATCCTCAAAGAACTGAACACGATTCCAGAATAGAACATTGTGAATTAGAACTAGAACTGTCAAAAAAACTCACTACTCAAAGGATTAAACAGACTGGTTGGTGTCTCTCTCTCCCCCTCCCTCGCTCTATCTCTTTCTCTCTCTCTCTCTGGCACATTCGGGTATTGCTGAAGAAGTTTAGTGCTCTATAGATTGTGATCGATATTTCATAGTGTGGCATTTTACTACTTTATCAGTAGAGTGGGTTTAGATATCACTGATGGTGAACTATTCCAGCAGATTAAAATACCGAATTGGGTGCTGAATTAATATGTGAAGAAGCAGATCTTTTTACATTTCTTACAGCAAATGTGAAGTGAATTATTTGGCAGTTAAATATATATATATTTTTAAACATTTGTTATGCTTTGGCGAAGTGAACAGGTTTGAGGACAGACGTAAGACACAAGAGCAGTCCCGTATGTGAATGACCGGGGGAGACCGGGAGACCGGCAGGCACACTGGCCATCACAGTGCCTCTCTTATATCTGTGTGACAGTCTGTCTCTAATTTTCCAGCCTGGCTGTGTAGCGTCTGTGTTTACGAGCATTTTGAGATCCTTCTCCCACAATGCATCACTGCAGTTATGTTGCTTTGAAATGAGTCCCACAGTCCAATACGCTGTGAGAGCTTTCTGGGTTTTTTTATTTTATTTTAAATTACAATTTTTTTATTTGTATTTTTTTTCTCTCTTTTTTTTTGTGCGAAATTGCAGCGAGGTTTATGGTGGTTTTGAGGACACAAAACTGGGTGTTTGTGCTGAATGACTGCCTTACAGGGTGGCTGTGTCTCCAGTCTCTAGTGCAAACAGAATATCTCCTCATCTTTCACCTGGGCACAGGCCAGGGTGTTTTTTTCCCATAATGACGCTATTTATTTATTTATTTCACATTGACGATAGCTGTGTTCTCTGTGTTACGCGAGCGATCTCGACGTCTTGTGTGATGTGGATCTGCTGGCAGCGCGACGCCTCTGCTTGCCGAGCTGGGATTCATTCCATATTGTTTTTCTCTTCTTGTTTTCATCAGATTCTTATTTATTTATTTATAATTTTTGTTATTTTTTGGATAAGGAGAAGCTCTCTTTGACAAGATCCAAATAACCACCGCTATTTATACCAGCTTATTAATAATTCATTGCATTTGGCAAATCGCTTGCAAATGGAAGATGCCACAATAAGTACCTGGGATCGTTGTTTCATGTGCTCTTGGAGGAGGAGAAGGAGGAGGGGGGGGAAGGGAGGTTTGTGGGGGTTAAACCACAAAACAAGACTTCCTTTACATCTCCTCAGTTTGAGCATAATTCCATTTTAAATTAGCCACTTTCCGGGGTGATGTCAACTATCCGGTCTCTGGGGTTAGCGGGAGGGGCGGGGTCAGTTCCTTACATCAGTTTTAAGTGTCTTTAAGGGAAATAAACGGCGATCATTCTGTTATAAATAGCGCCGGGGGCACTTTGATGTTATTCTTGTCTTTAGCCAATGGCTAGTTTCTGAGAAGTAGCCTATCTGGAGACTGGTCCCCTGCGTGCGTGCGTGCGAGCGAGCGAGCCCCTTATCTCACTAATCGTAAGATCTGAGAGTGTCTGCATGGGCAGAATTAGACTGTCGTTAGCCTGATAGAGGCCTAACGATTCGTTAGCCTGATACAGAGGCCTGACTGCATGCATTATTTACAACAACAAAAAATGTTCACAATCCAAGACGCTGGTAAATAATGAAGTGGGTCGTATAGCGCTGTAACATCGCACTCTCGTATACACTGTGTTTGAACTCCAAGGAGCATTGAACATTCCCGTACGCTTATGTTTGAACTCCCAAGTAACGTTGATAAAACAGCAACTCACGCGTAATGTTTCTCCTTCCCGGCGTTAAAAATAGCACACAGCCACAAAATCGTATCACTGTGTAAAAATATAAATACAGATTATATTCCGATATTCTGCTTGCTTTTGACAAAAATATATTTTAAAAAAGTGTTTTGTCACTTTCAGTTGCTGCAGACTAAACCTGTGTGTTTGGGCTCAAGGTTTCTTTGAATACGCCTCTTCGTTCCTTTCCTCGTCTCCTGGCTTTCGTACACAGCAGAAGAAAACAGTCGTTCAGCATGTCAGACCCGGTGTTTACCTGCAAAGGTGCTTCCCAAACACCCGCCTGCAAACGAGCGCCAAAAAGATTCCCTTTTGAATATCGCCATGGAGACGCAGGGCAACATCACGACGGCGGTTCCCAACCCTGGTCCCGGAGGGTCAGCAGAGGGGTTTTTTCGGTCTTCATCTTTGAACCGGCAGCCAATTTGGACACACAAGAAACCAGGTGAAGAGAGTTCGCTGTGTGATCGCCCGCTCTTCGCCGATCAACTCCGTGTTGAGTAAAAGAAGAAACGCCCGGCGGTTCTCTGGGACCAGGGTTGAGAACCCCAGCATCACAAACGTCCGGCTCGCAAGCCTCCGCAGTGAACGTCGGACCAAGATGGCCATATTGAAGTCCCGCACGCAGAGCCGTGTTCACCCAATGGGCTACATAGGCTGCAGTACCGGGCCTCAGCGGCGAGGGGAATTCGTTTTCTCTCCCATTTTTCCCATTTTTATCCTTTGAGGAGTAGGTTTTATGAGAGTTCAAATTTCAGTTCATAGTGTTCTATTCTGGAGTACTCCATTTTGCATTGATAACCCTTTATGATGTCATCAATTAGAATTAATTTTGAAAATGAATTGAAGTTTTGGCATGTATACGTACCCGTAGCATTGCTGCACATCTCGTGATACACGGCCGTTGATCTTACCAACGTAAACGTACAAAATATGTTGTCTGGCCAACAAAATGAGCCGACTGGAGACCGCTTTCTTGTGTATATTGTGGAACAAAGTATTACAAAGAATTCAGACAACGAGTACAATCCTCCAGAAGGTAGATGTGGATCTCGTTACGGCTGTGGATATGCTGCGATCACTGTCAGATTTGTCGGGTTCGATGCTGCAATCACTGTCGGGTTTACACGACCAATTTGGAGACCTGGAGACGCAGGCCAAGGAAATGGGAGGAGCACAGGAATGGTCTGTGGTGACTCGGCAGGTGAAGAGAAAACGGAGAGCAGATGATTCCAGGGCACCTGACCACATTCCAACTGGAGCTGAGAAGTTTCATGTCGAGGTATTTTTAGTCATAATTGACAAACTAAGCAGTGCTTTGCAAGCAGCACATAAGTCCTACACAGAGACTTTTGGCTTTTTAACCCATCTCAAGAGTCGGTCCGTGGCTGAAATACGAGAAGCAAGCCGCAATCTTCAGAGAAAATATAGCACAGATTTACAGGATGTTTTGGAGGAAGAGCTTGTTCAGTTTATTCTATTCTGTGACACAACAACTGATGATCTGTCACCAAGAAACCTGATGGTCTTACTATGAGAGAAACAACTCCAAAGTGCTTTTCCAAACGTGGACATTGCACTTCGAATTTATCTCACTCTCCCCATTTCAAATGCCACAGGAGAAAGATCATTTTCCAAGTTGGGCATTATTAAGAACATACTGAGGGCCTCCAATGAGGAAAATGGACTGAACCATGGTTTGACCATTCTGTCCATTGAGCATGGTCTGCTGCGCCAGCTGGATTTTACGGATTTAATGAAGGATTTTCCATCAAAGAAAAGCAGGAAAAAGGCCTTTTAATGTCATCACTGGTGAGTCCGATTTTTTTGACTTTTTTTATATGCGAGTTTAAGTCTTGAATATTATCATGTAGCTTATAAACAAAAATGACTAAGATATTCTATTCAGCGACGCCGATATGTATTTCTCATACAAATAGAATTAGAATATTGTTTTTCTTTTGTGGACTGTTTGCGGTGTGATAAAACTGCTTGAATTTTGATTAGCCTGCCGTGGTGTGTTTGCAATATGACTATAATTGGCGTTCTTTTGTATGGTGTTGGTGTGTATTTTACCATGGCCTCTTTGCACTGGTTTATTAAGGGGTAGTCTTGTGTTGCATATCTTAGCTGGCACGAGCTCACCGAGAAGCACGGAGGGAGTCCCTGTAAAGTAGGTGGGCGAGTTCCGTCTCGGAGGAGGCGGATTATTGCCGGCCTCGGGGGAATTGGCTTGACCCGTAGTGACAGGCGGCGGGCTCATGGGGGAGGGCGAATCTAAAGAAATTGGCAATCTGGCCAATTACAATTGGCCACCAAATTGGGCGAACTGAAAAAATCGAACAAATGTATTAAAAAAAAATTAATCCGATAAGATGGAGATCCGGTTCTACTCCGCGCCTCTGCTCTGCTTTACAAGATGAAAGGCGCAGCGCCGACGAACAAACGTGCGGTAAACATTCATGTTTTCAGCGCCTGCCCCGTGTTAACGCCGCTCATACCTGGAGCTGGATGTCAAACGAGGGGCCCCTATGTATCTTACCGCCCCCCGGCCCGAAAGGGCTTTTTGCTTGGTTAGACTGTAAAGGCTCGGTTTACCTCGAAAGGCCTGGGGTCTTAGATAATGTCTATGTTGCCTGACATCCCAAATTGGATTTACATCATAAAAGAATTCAACCTTTTTGTTTTTTTCCCGTTTCCTGCCGATGCAATCAGCGGCGCTCTTCTGCACAACTCAAGGGTCCGCCTCGGTCTCACGTCCGCCCAGCAAGCCTGATTAGAGGCTCATTTGCCCACACAGTCACCCGCTGGCTGCATATATAACTCGATATCGGTCTGCGGCGGCAGAACGGAGACGTTTGAGCTTTAAGGCGTTGGAGGCGCACTCCTCTGGAGAAAGGAAAGGCTTCTGTTTTTGAAATAACCGATCATCACAAAAGACACAATCCGGTTTTCATCGTCTCGAGCGGCGCGGTCTTGAGAGTTTTGACAGTTGCGTGGGATTTCTGTTCTCCCATTTGACTGGCGGTGGGTCAGCACCAGCTACCCTTATCTTTAGTGTTTACAGATTGGACGTCCTTATTGCAAATTACTTGTGATACCTCCTGGCAAGATCTGGCCAGTGGATTGGGTATCTTGAGAACGCAGGAAATCGAAGGTTACTCATGAGCGTGGCGAGCTGCATCGCTGCGCGTTATGTTTTTTTTTTTTCTCGTAAACTCCTGACTAGCTCTCCCTCTCGATCCCGTCTCCCTCTTGTCGTTTCAGATAAACTGCTCAATAGCTCAACGTCACCGGGGAATCAGCCCAAATTTGTGATGACATTATCTTGTAAAGAAATAAATAAATAAACGTTCGAGCCGCATTGATCTTTCGTCGTTTCGATAATAAATGAAGTGCATCCGGTTTTCTTTTTCTTTTCTTTTTTCGTGAAACACGCAAAACTTAAGGTCTAGACCACCTTCGGCATCTCTTCTGACCTTGTGTGCGTCCGCATCTCTCTCTCTCTCTCTCTCTCTCTCTCTCTCATTCTCTGCATTAGAATGCTTTCACCATAAATAAATAGACAGGCCTGCTTTGTACTGACAGGATTTTTTATTTATTTAGTTTTTTTGTTGTTGTTGCTAAGGTCACATTGAAGCGTCTCGGCCGGTGCTATTTAGGCCGTTAGAGACGCACGGACGCCTCAGGATGTGTCCGTCATCACGTTGCCGTGGAGAGCAGGCAGTCGAGTCAAGATTCTCCCGGAACACTCTGAAACGCTTGTCTCAAAGAGGAAATTTAGCAGCGGGTTTGAAGGGAAGGTCAGTGTAGTTTATGGCCATAGATTATGCACGATTGTTTCTTCTCTGGTGTTCGCTGATTAACTCTAAACCCCTGGCTGACAGTTCTTTAAGGTACCGCGGACACGGGTTTGAGATGGCCGTTATGATCCCGTGTCACGCCACGGGATCAGAGAACAGAGCAGTCGGAGAACGGAGAGTGAGTTTTTGGGTCAAAGGACCGCATCTTTATTTTCAATTTTCCTCTCTTCTCCCAGACACGGGGAAGAGGAAGTCAGCGTGAGCGCAATAAACAAACGAATATAAAAATCTTCATCCGTCGCCCTCACGGGTTCGGGACAGAAAACAATAAACGCAAAATAACAAACTAAATCAAAATAAATCTTTCGGCAGACGCTTAACAGACATGCAACTTTCTGGTAATGTTATTGGTCTCTCAACAGTCTCCAATTCCTGGTTCCAGCCCCCTACTGAAGAGAGCAGAACAGTTTTAAGCACACAGGTGTAATTATCAGATACAGGACAGGTGTGTGCTCTGGCTGCTCTGCCAGTAGGCATGGCAGCTAATTGCCCCAATTCCGCTGCATATACCGCTCCCAGTCGTTGTTATAGATGACGATGTTGTCCAAATATGCAGCGGCGTATGTAGCATGCGGTCAAAGTAGCCTGTCCATTAGCCGCTGAAAGGTGGCCGGAGCCCCATGCAGACCAAAAGGCAAGATCAGGAATTGGTGTAAACCGAACGGAGTAGAGAATGCAGATTTCTCCCTGGATGCTGGAGACAAGGGAATCTGCCAGTAGCCCTTGGCTAAATCCAGTGTCAAATGAAAGCGAGTAGTGTCCAACCGATCCAGCAGCTCTTCAACCCGAGGCAAGGGATAGGCATCGAATTTCGAAACTGTGTTAACTTTACTGTAGTCCACACAGAATCGAACAGACCCATCAGATTGCCCCACTCACTGTTAGACTCCTCTATTAGCCCCATGTTTACCATTTTTTTTCCAGTTCTTCCTGAAGCACTTTGTTTTGCTATTCAGGCAAACGATATGGCCAGCTCCAAACCACAGTGCCTGGCGTGGTCTGAATGTGGTGTTCGATCAAGTCTGTCCGCTCGGGCAAGGGAGAGAACACGTCAGAAAAACATTGCTGCAACTGAGCCACCTCTGCCCGCTTGCCCAGCGCAAGATGGCTACCAGCGGGAACCGGAAATATCAACTGGCGCTTCCGGTCCCAGCTCATCTTGCATACTTTCTGGTATGACAAGCGAAACAGGATCTACCTCCTTCCGCAGTTTTAATAAATTGAGGTGGTATATCTGACGTGACCCTCCTCTAGCCGAGCGACCCACTTCATAATCAACATCCCCAACTTGCCGTGTAACCTCAAAGGGTCCTTGCCGCTTCGTGAGTAATTTAGATGCCGATGTAGGGAGTAAAATAAGGACTTTATCTCCCGGCTGAAAATGTAGCAATTGTGTCCCCCTGTTATATTGCCGTTTCTGTCGTTCATGGGCCCGGGTGAAATTTGTCCGAGTGAGTGCAGCTTTGCTCGTAGGTCCAGGATTTACTGAATTTCGTTTTTGCTGGGGCTAGGATTTTCCTCCCGAGTTTCCCTTAATAGATCCAGAGTTGCTATATGGGTCGTCGCCCATATAACAACTCAAATGGAGAAAACCCTGTGGAGGCTTGGGGAACCTCCCTGACGGCAAACAACAGCGGGTCAATTAGTTTGTCCCAATTCTTTAAATCGGTTTGAACGAACTTCCGAATCATGGACTTGGACGTTTGATTGAACCGCTCTACCAGCCCGTCGGTTTGTGGGTGGTATACGCTGGTTGGAATCGACTTGAAACCCAATAATGTGTATAGTTCCTTCAGTGTTCGTGACATGAATGAAGTGCCTTGACCAGTGAGAATCTCCTCCGCAATAGTCTTTGCAGATATTTTGTGGAGGGGTACAGCCTCAGGGTATTGCGTTGCATAGTCTACAATAACTAAAACAAAGCGGTACCCTTTGCCCGATAAGGTCCATACCAATTCTTTTGAACGGGACCTCTATTAAAGGCAATTCCTCTCCTGTCTAGGCGTCGCTACTCACGCGGTACAGTCGATCCTGTAAGAGGCAAAAATAGAGGTAGGTCTCTGCCCGCTCTGGGTTAAGCAGCCGACTATCTTCACCTGGTCAGCTACTCGACTGAGCGTCTCATCCTGCGATTGCTCGAGGGAGAAGTCAGTCACTCTGGTGAGCAGGGGGACGCCGCCGGTCCCGTCCCCACTCCTCCAAAACTGCATTTTTGACACATCGGGTTGTTGCGGTGTGAGAGCCGACGGCCCCTCCCCTGGGTCATCGTAATCTGTGATGTCCTCCCCCCCCAGCCCTCACAAGATGATAGCAACCACACCCCTGCTGTTATCGGGCCCCTTCCGCAAGTTCCTTTCTAGCCATATTCCTAAATCCCGGCCAATCGTGTCCCAAAATCAGCGGAAGGCGGGGCAGGGAGTAATCCCTGCCACCATACTATACTTTTATCCGGCAATATAAAATTCAATCTTGGATAGTAGTGAATGTCCCCGTGTACACACCGTATCGCCACCTCCGTGAGCCTGTCCAAAGCCTCGGGTTGACCAGACGCTGATGTCCAAGGGTGCGGCAGCAGCCCGGGTCCAACAGCACCTGGATTGTTTCCCCTTTGATACTGACTCTGCTGGCCCGGGGGAGTCGTGCTGGACAGCGGGACGTCCAGGGATGTTAACTTCCATCACTGGGGCTGGCTTTTTGGGGAGGTCTCCCCGTATCCCCACTGACCGCCAGGTGATTCTCCGCCAGTTGTACGGCGGCAGCCAGGGTGTCTGGTTGGTGGCAGCGGAGCCAGTTAGAGGTCCCTTTCGGGAGCCCCGATGTGAACTGCTCCAATGCTACCGCTCGCACAATTTAGTCCCGGGAGTGGACTTCTAGCTGCAGCCACCGCCTGCAGGAGTCGAGGAGCTGTTGGGCTTGTAGGCGAAGGGATGTCCAACGTCAGAGAAGTGCAGGTCGCGGAGCTGTCGGCAGTGTCCCTCCAGCTTTAACCCCACTCTCTCCAAGACGGCGGCCCGGAGGAGTCGTGTAGTCAGCCACGGCAGCGGCCAGCACACTGCCGGCTGCTATCTGGCTCTCCCCCGAGAGCAGCAGGAGGAGCCGTATCACCCATTCGGCTACCGACCACCCACGTGCCGTGGCTGTCCTCTCAAAGAGCTCCGCCAACGCCTCCGGCTCGTTGTCCGGTCCCATCGTTAACCGCTCCACGATTGCGGCTCTGTCCGCCGCCTGTGTAGCTGCGATGGCCCGCAGCGCCTCTTGCTGTCCTTCCTGGGAGCGAACGCGAACGCGAGCGCGCTGTTGAGCCTCCTGCATGGCGGCTAGATGTGATATGACCAGAGAGAGTGGGCTCTCCGTGACGGCCAGTGGCTCTCTTCCGCTCACAACCCCAAGCAAGGCGCCACATACCGCCCCTCAATCACCTTCCCCCGGACTTCCTTCAGCAGGTTGCCACAATATATATATATATATGTTTATCCAGGAAGACTCCTAATCAAGCTCATACCGAAGACCAGCCTCGTTTAGATGGCGCCATTAAGCAGGAGAAAGTAACAGGGCCGTATGACAGCAGCAGGCTGAATTTACAATGTAAATAATATATTCTGTTCTCGTCTTTTCTACTTGGAAAGGCCTACAGTTTGTTTTGTAGTTAACATGCTCATTCAAATTTTGAATTTTTTTCCACCCACAAGATAACCAATTAAATGAAGTTATATGTATTGGTTGCAGCGAAACCGAAAGTAATGCAGCTTTGTCTTGAACGCAGTTTTGTCCGTTTATTTATTTATTTTATTTTTCATATGAATTCATACATTTATTCTGGACACTCATGCGCAGAGGGGGTGTCCCGACTATTTGCATAGCTGAATTGAGCCGTTGAGGATTAATTGGGGGGGTGTAACCCCACTGTTTGGCTAGTGGAGACTGAAGCTGTTGACATAAGTCTGTGGGGTTAATTCAAGTGAAGAAATGTTCTGGCTTCATGAATATTAAAGTACGGCTGAAATAAACTCAAGGCCTCCGTGAACAGGCCTATTGCAAGGTCTTCTCTCTCCTTGTTATCATCAGAGATGCACTTTCCTCTCATTTTCACTGATCACCGCTGCAGTTAAAATGCAAATTACTGCTCCCCAGCCCCCCATCCCCCCCCATCCCGTCCTCTGCTCCCTCCACTGGTATTGAGTGTTTACACAAAACACTAGAGAGAAGTCAAATATACAAATAAATAAAAAAACGTTTCTGTCTGTGTGTGTTTGGATACTGTGTGAGGGCGCTGGGAAAAAAAGCGAGAGAATATATCCCTTAATCCGGTTTTTCCACCCTGAGGCAAAACTGTCATAGAATGAGCTGATAACCATATGAGGGACAGGAGCAGGGTCCTGTGTGGTTTCCGTCCACCCTCTCCCTCCTCGGTGACCACGCCCGCACTTTCTGCTGAAATAATATATATACACGTCTCAAAACATGTTTTAAAACAGTGGGGGGGAATTAGCAGAGACCGTCAGCAGATCTGCTGATAAGATGCTGGATTTCGTTGTGCCAGAGACAAAAGCAAACAAACACACACACTCACACACACACACACACACACACACACACACACACACACACACTCACAGACATGCAAGCACACACACTCACATACACACATACACAGACACGCAAGCACACACACTCACATACACACACACACGCTCACAGACATGCAAGCACACACACTCACGTACACACACACATACACTCACATACTCATACACACTCACACAGACACACACACACTCTCACATACTCATACGCACACACATACACACATACACACAGACACGCAAGCACACACTCACACACCCACACACACACTCACATACTCATACACACACACACACTCTCGCATACTCACACGTACGCACGTACGCACACACACACACAGACACACACATACACACTCACATACTCTTTCACACACACACTCACACGCCCACACACTCACACACACACACACTCACACACACACACACACTCACTTGTAATTCTGTTGCTGTTCCGAGCCGATATTGCCCAGGGCAGCAGTGGCTGTGGATGAAATTGGCTCTGGTGGCAGATTTGGCTGAGAAGAGCAAAGCAGTAGATTTAGAGAATGGGGGGGGGGGCGGTAACGGGGCGGGCCTTTAAATTCAGCCAATCGGGGACGGCGCCTCTGCCAAAAGAGCCAAGCTCTCGCTTTACGGCCCCGTCCAGATTGTCGCCGTGTTACCAAGGCAACAGGTGCGTGGCATCTGCATGCAAGGGCAGGCGAGTTATGGGGGCTGTTTGTCCTCAGCCACCTACTGATTGACAATAACCGTTTTCTTTTTTTTTTCTTCTTTTTTTTAAACGAGCTAAAAAGGCCCCATTAAAGCATTAGGCCTCTGAGGCTAATCAGAGTAGCGTAGCGTAGCGATGAGAGAGCCAGCCAGCTGCCCTTCGGCAGGCTTTACCCTTGCCTCTGTTCAGGTCACCGTCCTCGTCTCCCCTGTCTTAAACGTCACATCGGGGTTTCACCTGCGACACGCTGCCTGTGGAGGCCAGCACACTTGTGGGTCAGGTGGTGTATTTTGGAATGTTTTTTTATTGTTTCTATTCCTGTGAGATTTGTGATTCTATTCCTGGTCCCTGAGGATTTTCACCAGAACATGTGACTAAGCAAAAAATGTACAATTGAATGAAAGGATTTTGTTTGAATATTGATCAAAATAGGTGTTTTTTTTCTTTTGGAAAAATTGTCAGTAATCTGGAGGGATTTGACTTTACTGACTACTCGAATCTTAAAGATGCCCCCATGCTGTGCGATAACACTCCTTCGCCCTGCAGTCGTGATCCTGTTGGTGCCCACGTTGTGCCAATCATCTCTAATAATCGTTTTTTCGCGACGTAGGCGACCAAGGAGTAACTGGCGATCGCTGTAGTCGTGGCATTCTTTGGCACCTAGAAGCCAAAGATGTTTTAAAAAAAGTAAATAACAGTGGTGATGTAATAGTTTTGGATTTGAAGCAGCATCCTTTGAAGACGCACAGGTGCCTTTCCAATGGGCTTGGAGATAACGGCCTCCAGGGACTGAACTGTGACTGGGTCACTGTAGATGTACTGATGAAATCTCTTCAGTGCCAATGCTTTTGCCAAAAGTTCCTTTTCTATCTGGGCATAATTCTGTGAGCAGCTCTTCTTGCTTTACTGCAATCACCACCTTTGACAGCAGCCCATATCCGACCAATGCATGCACTGTTAGCGCTGCCGGCTATCCTAAACAAGCACTGCACTGTTAGCGCTGCCTGCTAACCTATGCAAGCGCAGCACTGTTAGCGCAGCCTGCTAACCTATGCAAGTACAGCACTGTTAGCGCTGCCTGCTAACCTAAACAAGCGCAGCACTGTTAGCGCAGCCTGCTAACCTACAGAAGCGCAGCACTGTTAGCGCAGCCTGCTAACCTACACAAGCGCAGCACTGTTAGCGCAGCCTGCTAACCTAAACAAGCAAAGCACTGTTAGCGCAGCCTGCTAACCTACGCAAGTGCAGCCCTGTTAGCGCAGCCTGCTAACCTATGCAAGTGCAGCACTGTTAGCGCTGCCTGCTAACCCACGCAAGCACAGCACTGTTAGCATAGCCTGCTAACCTACGCAAGCACGCACAGCACTGTTAGCGCAGCCTGCTAACCTACGCAAGCACAGCAGTGTTAGCATAGACTGCTATCCTACACAAGCAGAGCACTGTTAGCGCAGCCTGCTAACCTATGTAAGTGTCAATATAATTAGCATTTGTGATGAGTGGCCCTGGTTGACAGTAAAGGCCTGACAAGCGATATAAATAGACCTACTGTACACAGAGTAACTGTCTACTGTGCTGAATAGATTGTGCTGCTTTTGCTTCTGTCTAAACAATTCCCAGGTGGACTATCATTAAAGATGGCTGTCCAGTTAATGGAGCCCCATAATGACTGATTGAAAAGGACATGTTTTTTTCAGGTTTTTTTGCAAAATATTATTTATTTATCACGCTGTGTGTAAAATCTTCTGATTATCCTAAAATATTGTTGACGCATTTTGTGCATTTCAGTCTGTGTTCTTGAAAAGTATGCAAATGTATTGAAGTTTTTAATGAAAACATCCCTGGATGTTTTAAGGTGGATTCTCCCTTTCGGCGATTTACATAATTTATATAGGCTATGCAGTACATTTCTCAGGCTTCCTTAAATGAAGCGTGGACTAACTGTAAACAAATATATATATAAAATGTAAAAAATAAATAAAAATAAGTAGCATATGCTTATACAAATACAGTGGATATGAGCAATGTGCTGTAAAGGTTGAACAGTTCATCGTGAACAGGCCTAAAATGACTACGTACGTTTGGTTTGGGTGGGAGGGGGGGCAGCATTGTGCTCAGGCTACCCCGTCACTCGGTCATCAGATGTAGGCGTTTCACACGTTCTATAATTGAAGGAACACTGTTTTGCGGCTGTATTCATCAACGGTGAGTCATGATGTGGACTCGCCGGGAATGGAAGCAGGCTTGGCATTTCTGGATTGTTCCGGCGTTATTGATGCTCCCGGCAATTAATTTGGCAAACGGTAGGGACTCATTTGGAAGCAAACGTTACACACCCCCCCGGCGGCCCCCTTTTCTCTTTTCTCTGACCAAACCGAACCGCAACAATAGATTGTCTCTAAAAAACAAGACTTACATTTATTAATTTAGCTATTAATTTAGTATTAGAGACGCTTATTATGTGGATTTATAGAACGGAGCCTCTGTTTCTCCCTTGGTCGCGGGAATCACAGGGTGGGAATTTCAGAAAAGAACATCAGAAACACATGTTCCGTGACAGAATTGGAGGTTTCAAATTGTACAACCCTCAATCGTCCGTACAGCCCTGGCGTGATTGCCAGTTTCTGGAACAAAAACCGGACGCCCTTCATTTCCAGTGAGATGTAGACGTCCTTTATCGAATTGAAGAAATTAGCAATGAAATGTTTTTAAACAAAAGGTTATTCCTTGAGTTATTTGGTGATAAGTAAACCCTTTTGTCAAGGAACCGGTAGATCAGCGTATAATAATAGGCTAATAATAATAATAATAATAATAATTAAACCACAACTGCAGGTCCCACCAGTTGCTATCAAACGTAGTTCGCTCATGGGAGTTGTAGTTCAATGCTTTAATTGGAATTTTGTGAAAAGTTTGCACGAATATGTGGAAGAACAATGTACAGCATTTTTTGAGAACATGTCCTAATGCGTGTATTTGCAGACGGGTAAGTGACACGGACTGGGCTAACCACCAGTCTGTCCCTCCAGCGTCGCGCTGCCGCTCCAAACGGACACGGAACTGCGGGGAGAGAGAACTTGACCGCAAGCAGAGCCACGCCTAAGAATGAAATTTAATGTATGCATTTCAATATGCAATTAGCAGTATCAGTAGCAGTGTCTGGGAATGGGAAAGAACAAACCTTTCCCTATTGGCATTTGAATTCAGACCAAACACACAAACGGATGCAGAATCTTTAGCAGGGCTGCAGATAGCCATACTACCTGTGCATACTACCTGTTACATACTGGCCATACTACCTGTAACATATTACTTGTAGCATACTACCTGTAACATACTACCTGTATCAGTGATACAGGGACAAGCTTTTTGCTTCTTTCTATACAATAAGAAATGTTATTACTAAGGTTTTTTGTTTGCTTTTTGTTGTTGTTTTTTTCAGTGATGTGATGACATTTTCCCCCTTTATGGTTTTGACTCTTATTTGTAAAGTTGTATCAGAGTTGCTGGCCCAGGCTACAACGAGATGACCCGCCGGGGTATTCTTATACGGATTCTCTGTGGTGCGATTGTGTCTGTGTAAAGCAGGCTGGCCGCTTAGATGCAGAAGATCAGCACACGTTTAAGCTGCTGCTGTTATTTACTCCGCACAATCGTGTCGGGAACTTCCCCCCTCTCTCCCGCGCCGTTAACGGTAACATTAACTCACAACAAAGATCACAAGATGTGCTTCAGATCGTTAGGACGAGAGCCCCTCGTACGTGTGCAGTGGAAGCGGAACTTCACAGCCCGTTCCGTGTCTGCATAAATCGCTCTCTTTCTCTCTCTGGCACTTGCTAATTCCAGATACCGCTCTTCCTTGGGTTAATTTACAGGATTTGCATACGTGTTATTTTGTTATCAAAGTGAACCCTCAGGCGCTCGAATATAATTCACACTCGCGTAAACTAGCCCTAGTTTCGGTTGTTATTGCCGCCGTGGAATAAGACTGAGTGAAAAGCGCGGCGTCGGAGCTGCATGCGTGATCATCTTTGGTGTTGTGTGTTACCCTTGCGGCATGTGCGCTGGCAGCTCAGGTGCTGTGCCACTTCCTTCAAATGACAGATCGTTTCAAAAAAATGTTATTCGGTGCTGGTTTTGTTTTTCACTTGTTTAATTTATTTTATGATTTGGTACAAATGCTGATTGAATCCGGGGAGAATTTGTCCTTGACTTACTGTTACGGGTAGGGTGGCCATACGGGCAGACTATGCCGGACAGTCATCTGTCAAGCGCTTTGCATCGTGCTGGGCGCCCATTTGTCCTCCTTTTGAAGTCTAGACTAGAAAAACACTCAATTCTTCATTAAATCACTGTTTGAAGATTCGAATGTGCTTCTTATTGGTTTATGTATTTGTCAAATAACGAACCGCCTTTGTCATTGGTCGAATAAATGTCAACAAATAGCACGCTTTAATATGACGTTCTTACGCACACTATGGGCGCGAGCGCAAACCACGCGATTTTTCTTTAAGCGCAACAACCTTCATACAACCCAGAGTGGTCCAAAGAGCACGGTTTCATTTCTAAAAGCAGAAAAGACGATTATCATGCCTTCTGTGCAATGTGTCGGTGTGAGGTGGTCGTCAGCAGCCAAGGAAAGGGTATCGAACGACGTGCTACCTCGGACAAGCCGGGAAAATGCCAGGAAGGGACAGATGTACCAAAGGTAGACCATCCAGCTATTGTGAGTACTCATTTTCAGTCTCAATTAGTCTGTATAGGTTATGTTTTTTAATTAATTAATTAATTAATTTTTTTAATATAATTACATGTTAAATTTCCCCTGCCTGAAGTGTCCTCCATTCTGGGGTTTTGGAAATGGCCACCCTAGTTACAAGTAGTGTGTTACAGGTATTACTTTGACTTACTGTTTTCTTTTTAGTTCAAGGATCACCAAAATTAACTTGTGTTGTAAAGAATATTTAATTTATATTATTATTATTATTATGATTATTATTATTATTATTATTATTATCATCATCATCATCATTAAGGGAAAGTGTTTGTTGGTTTGGGTGGTAAAGCACATTCGTAAAGGATGGTTTTAAATTGCCACAAATTACTGCAAGTACATTTAGAAGAACAAGCCAACGCACTCAAAAGCTCGTAAATAGTAATGTTTTCAAGGAAGTCTCGGGCGGTAAGACACAATAGAGAGCTTGTTTAATGATCTATAATTCATCATCCAGACGCCGCACCGCACAAATGTCCTACGCACGATTCCTCCATTCATTTCGCAGGCTGCGAGAATGGATTGGTAGAGCATTTAAAAGCACAGGGGAATCGGCAACAGGAAATGAATGTGGGTGACATTTAGCTCTGTCGGGTTGGGCCGGCTGTGCGGCTCGCGCCCAGCGCTGATGTGGGAGCCCAGCGGATTCGCCTTTTATCGCTCCGGAGCGCGCGCGGGGGGAAGCTGTCGAACAGCGGCGTTGTCACGTTGGCCTCGCGCGCGTTCTCTCTCGGTGACGGCGTGACGTAACTCGGGTTCGCCGGTTGTCCGTACTGAATGGCGCGCGGTGGGTGTAAGGCAGAAACTCGAACGCTCCCTCTACGTGCAGGTGATTAGCCAAATAAAGGCAACACTTGAGTAAATGAGGGATCATTTAAACGGGTGCAGTACCACTAGCCTCCATCGGGGGGTGGGGTGTCACAGCTGGTACCAACGGATAGCACCGGCCCTCCCCTTTCCAACAAAGCTGGGACTCTCCTACACTGGGCCAGGGTCGTTTGAGTGCCCCCAGGTTACCAAGGTGTTGTCTTTGTTTTCTGAGTTACCTGTGTCTCTCCAGGTAGTCTGAGGTGTTTTTCCCTGGACCCCTCAGGCTTGGTTAACCTTTCGATCGCGCCTGGCTCCTCCTCAGGATATCTGATGGGGTCGAAGTGCTAGCCAGCCCTCCAGACTTAATACCCTTGTGTTGGAGCGAGTGTTTGAGTTTCTCTCTTTCTTGTTTTTGGACATACACTTTTTTAACCTTATGCCAAAATACTCTGGAGTGCATTACGATTCCTTTGCCCTTTTGACGTGATCTGAAGAAGTTGTGGAATCAGGGAGAGATCCCATCGCCCCGGGGAAACCCCAAATGTCTCGAGCCAAAGATGGAATTCAAAAACACGAGGCGAACCGCGCAACTTTGCCATTCAGCACTTTATCCAAAGCGACGTACAGTAGTGAACGCATACATTTTTCAGTGTATGTGGTCCCGGTGGAAATCGAACCCGCAACCTGAGCGTTGTCAGCGCCGTGCTTTACCTACTGAGCCGCACAGAAGCACTTTGATCGTGGAGCTAACGGCGTTTGAGCACCGCTGCAGCGGAGACCGCCTTCGGGGGCAGCCGGGCAGGTCAGCCGTCGTCAAGCGTGAAAATGCACGTTTACGCGCCGTCGCCGTTGCCCTGAAGTCAGAGCGGAGGCCTCCCTGCGCCCTGCTCTCCAGTATTCCTCTCCGGGTGCGCGGCTACGGACGGCAGTTTCCAGAAATGCAGGTCTCCAGAAATGCAGGTCTCCGTTGGCAGCGTGTGAAGAAGAGCGAGGGGAGCGCAGATGGCACGCCCCCCACACACACACACACACACACACACCTGAGTTACACACTTACACTCGGGAGACAGCGAAGGACGGACCCCGCCCAGATGCTTTTGAGTAATTCCGGGAGGCAGGGAGAGGGCAGTGTGCATCGCAGCGCTCGCTTGTCTCCCACGCCTCGGTCACAGAACAGACTGCGCCTCCCACTGCATTAGTCTCAATCGAGGGGCTGTCATCGGCCGCACTGTCCACCGTACACACCCCCCACGCCTGGCCGAGGAGGGAGCGCACACAAGCCAAACGTGCAACTGCACTACATATGAGAGTGTGAGAGAGGGCAAGCCACACACACACTACACTACATATGAGAGTGTGAGAGAGGGCAAGCCACACACACACACACACACACTACACTACATATGAGAGTGTGAGAGAGGGCAAGCCACACACACACACACACACACACTACAGTACATATGAGAGTGTGAGAGAGGACAAGCCACACACACACACACACACACTACAGTACATATGAGAGTGTGAGAGAGGACACGCCACACACACACACACACACACACACACACTACAGTACATATGAGAGTGTGAGAGAGGGCAAGCCACACACACACACTACAGTACATATGCACGCGCACGCACATACATACACACACACACACACCCACACATGCACGCGCCCGCACGCACACGTTGTGACCTTGACTCTCCTCACTTTATTTCATGCAGGCAGGAAGGGCTGCGACTGCGTTAAAGAAGACCCGCCAGGCCGCTGTGCTTCAAGGGCACACTACACGCACACTGCCGCGTCTCAGAGTGCGCACTCCACACGAGCCGCTGTGCTTCAAGGGCACACTACACGCACACTGCCGCGTTTCAGAGTGCGCACTCCGAGGAGACGGCGTGTGAGCGGGGAGCAGGGAGCCCTGTTTTCAGAGTGCGCACTCCGAGGAGACGGCGTGCGAGCAGGGAGCAGGAAGCCCTGTTTTCCCGCACGCCCCGGAGCACAAACCGTCACCCCCCCAAAAAAATCGGTGGCGATTAGACAGGTGTTTCCGCAGCTTGTGCGATCAAATTACCAAAATATTTACGTTCCGGGCAGGCAGAGGCACACAGGGAAGCCGTATAATCTCATTTCACGGCCTGGGCGCGCACGGCGGCGCTCCATAAATACTGGCGGGATAACTCCATTAATGGGAGGCAGCCCGGCTGTATTGACAAGGCCCGGACGCTAATATGACCCGATGTTTTTGAGCTGACAGGAAGAAGAGGAGCTGTGAGCCGAGGCTCGTCTCTAATTGGCGGGGAAAACCTCCTCTGTAGTGTCTTAGCGTGCTCGTTATTGGCAGCGCGGCTCAATCTGAGCGCGTGCCTTTAGGATGTGAGCTAAACGCGTCAGTGCGAGACACTGCACTTCTGTGTGGGTGTGCAGGGGGCGTTTGTGTGTCTGTGTGTGTGCGTGTGTGTGCGTGTGTGTCTGTGTGGGTGTTGTACAGGAGCGTGAGTGTGTGGATGTGCAGGGGCGTGTGTCTGTGTGTGTTTCTGGGTTTGTGGAAGTGTCTGTGTGTCTGAGTGTGTGTGTGTGTGTCTATGAGAGTGTGTGTGTGTGTGTGTGTGCCTGCATGTGTACATCGGGTGTTTGGGATTTGAAACCGTGGGCCTTGAAGACACAATTTGTTTCTCAGAAACATTCCTCTGAATTCATTTAAACTTTTATAACATTTAGTTATTTATTTATCTCTTTACATGTATGCTATCTGTACGGTTGGATATTTGCTGAAAATGTTCAGGTTAACATCTTGCTCGAGTGTGTGTGACTCAAACCATAATGTATGTTCAATTTTTTAACCAGTATGTCTATTCCTGGTACGTCTGCAAACATACCAGTATTGAAGTCCTGCCTTCAAAGGAAACCGAATCTGAACAAGCGCTATGCTGATTATGACAATTCCAACAGATGTTGGCACACAGAGTTCAGCTGCCTAAGCAGTCTCATTATTCTAGAGCAGCTTCATTATTCTAGAGCAGCCTCATTATTCTAGAGCAGCCTCATTATTCTAGAGCAGTCTCATTATTCTAGAGCAGCTTCATTATTCTAGAGCAGCTTCATTATTCTAGAGCAGCCTCATTATTCTAGAGCAGCCTCATTATTCTAGAGCAGTCTCATTATTCTAGAGCAGTCTCATTATTCTAGAGCAGCCTCATTATTCTAGAGCAGTCTCATTATTCTAGAGCAGCCTCATTATTCTAGAGCAGCCTGTTATTCTAGATGTCTTTTCAGGCTTTACGCACATGCAGAAAAGAGCAAAGAACATTTGTCTTTGGGTGGTGAACCCCTAACCTACAAAGACACACACGCACACACATAGACACACGTGCGCACACACACACACAGACACGTGCGCACACGCGCACAAGCATGCACACATGCACAGACACGCTCACACACATGCATGCACGCACACACACACAGGTACACAGACACACATGCGCACACAGACACACACACACACATTTGCTCACACATAGATAGACATGCGTACGTACGCATTTGCTGGCTTACACACACACACACACACAAAACAAGCATACTTTCCCACACGTCAGGCTAAACCGCGCAAACACACTCAGGCTCCCCCAGTCACAAAGCCGCTCGCGGGTCTGCCGTTTCACTGGCCAATACTGTTTGTCGTTTCTATTGTGTCCTTTCATTCTGTGGGGTTTTATCATCTTCAAGGCTGAGATATGATAGCGCAGAGGACAAAGGGAACAGGAGAGATCTGTCTGCCCTTTCTGCCTCTTCCTGCTCTCTCCCCCTTCCACCTTTCCACCCGTCCCCACAGAGACACACGCTCTGAAATATTCCACTCAGTGACCGTCCAGGACCCAGAATGTCAGAACCCATGCACCTGCAATACGTCATTACATCACTTTTTATTGCATCTCTATTTTTATTTATTTTTTCAACTTTTTTTTTGTTGTTGTTTTTTTGTTTCGCATTCATGGGGAAAATAAGTAAATGCCTTTAAAAAAAAATCGTTTGGGAAGGAATTGTATTGTGACTCACAGCCAACCTCCCATTGCGGTATGATGAAAAGTAATTTTGGCGCTTTGCATTCGACCCATTTTACATTAAAATTATTCAATAGGCTATGTCGGTTCCACTGATAAGCGCAAACACCCCCCGTTTAAAAATAACTCGTAATCATTCTCACCCCGGTTCAACTTTGCCAGACAAATGAGGCCAGAGCAACTTTTCCCACGTTGTTTTCCTGTTTGAATAACTCGATTTCCTTTAATAATACGGTGAAGCGATCTCCTTAAGTGATCTATCAGAAGTGTGACACTCCGTCGTGCCTCCGCCCCGCTCTTATATTTAGGTTTATCAATATTGTCTAGACTACCTCGGAAATTGAGTTAGCTCTTCCCCCGCTGTCCATATTGACTGCGAGCCAAAATGGCACATTGATGCAACGCCGAGGAATTAAGACACACGAGAGCGAAATGCACTCAGATAATTGGCTGTCTGAGATCTCCCCCGGGTTGATACGAGAGCCACAGGTGAAGCGCGGAGGCAGGGCCCGGGCGTAGTTCTGGGATTAACACCTGTGTTCTGGTGCCAGTGCGTCACCGTTCTGGGCTCTCGCGTTTGTGCTCGGTGACACACGTTACTGCGTATCCTGGATACAGTGCGGTGTACGGGCGACTGCCAAACTCAAGGAAACGCCAAAAATAATGTGTCTTAATAGGGCGTTTGGTCCCCACGAGCTGCCAGGACAGCTTCAATGCTCCTTGGCACAGATTCTACAAGTGTCTGGAACTCTACTGGAGGGATGCAACACCATTCTCCCACTAGAAGTTACATCATTTGGTGTTTTGTTGATGGTGGTGGAAAACGCTGTCTCAGGCACCGCTCCAGAACCTCCCATAAGTGTTCAACTGGGTTGAGATCTGGTGACTGAGACGGCCATGGCATATGGTTTACATCGTTTTCACGCTCATCAAACCATTCAGTGTCCACTCGTGCCCTGTGGATGGGGCATTGTCATCCAGGAAGAGACCACTCTCATCAGGAGAGAAATGCTTCACCACAGGATGAAGGTGATCACTCAGAATGGCTTTGTGTTTATTGGTGTTTACCTTGACTCTTAAGGGGTTGAGTGGGCCTAAACCACGCCAGGAAAATACACCCCACACCTTAACAGAGCCGCCAGAACCCTTCACTTACTCAAGTGTTTCCTTTATTTTGGCAGCTACCTGTATGTGCAATTTGCACACCTCAGAAAGGTGTGATGGGCGATATAATTATTATAAATGACTGTAAATGAAATGCACCGCCATTCACGTGAAAGACCGAGGCAGAATCCCCTTCCCCGATACCGCCACGGTCATCGTCCGCTAAATCCCAATAACTCCTCACACCCTCGCTTTGCTAAGCCGTGAAGGAGAGACTGAACGGTTAAAATGCAACGACCCCTCTTGCCCCCCTTTTCCTCGAGAGGGGCACCATAGACGTTCAGCGGGTAATGTAATGTGGAATCATGGGATTTGTTTGGGATGTCTAATTAGAGGGTTTTTTTTGTGAAGTAATGAGAATGTGCCGATCGGAGGGTCAGAGAGAGAGATGAATGTTTCCTCCAGCAGGAAGCCATGTTTTTCGGGCCAGGGGGACCGTTTCCTGTGCAGCACCACATGTGAATTCTCTGCTTCTCTCCTTCACAGACAGACAATTTCCCCGCAGAGTCCAATTACATGGGCAGCAGACAGCAGTTTGTTCAAAGGTAAGGGCTGCTCGATCACTCCTGTCCCCAGAGCAGGGCCGCCCACTCCACCTCCCTACTCTTACTTTTGTTACATATTTTATTCAGTTAAAAAAAATACAATACAATTTTGAAAAGAAAAAAACTTTTTTGAATTTTTTTGATTTTTTGATTTTGATTTTTTTTTGTTTGATTTTTTATTATTATTTGTATTATTTTAGCAGCTCCACATTCAAGGACCCAGAGCGAGCGAGCCTTAGAGACAGTGGCCATGGCGACAGCGACCAGGCCGATAGTGACCAGGACACTAATAAAGGGTCCTGCTGCGACATGTCTGCCAAGGAGGCCCTCAAGATGAAAGCCACCTCCGCTAGAGTCCCACCTCCCGAGCAGGGTGAGTCCCACTGAGCCCGTCAGAGTCAGAGTCATCCTCTCTCTCCCTCTCTCTCTACCTCTCCCCCTGTCCCTCCCTCTCTCTCTATCTCTCTGTCCCTCTCCCCCTATCCCTCCCTCTCTCTCTATCTCTCTATCCCTCAGTCTCTCTACCTCTCCCCCTATCCCTCCCTCTCTCTCTATCTCTCTTTCCCTCCCTCTCTCTCTACCTCCCCCTCTCTTTCTCAACCTCTCTATCCCTCGCTCTCTCCCTCTCTCTCTATCCCTCTCTCTTTCTCTCTCTCTCTAATCCTCTCTCTCCCCCTATCCCTTCCTCTCTCTACCTCTCTTTCTACCTCTCCCCCTATCCCTCCCTCTCTCTCTCTATCTCTCTGTCCCTCTCTCTCTCTACCTCTCTTTCTACCTCTCCCCCTATCCCTCCCTCTCTCTCTATCTCTCTATCCCTCAGTCTCTCTACCTCTCCCCCTATCCCTCCCTCTCTCTCTATCTCTCTTTCCCTCCCTCCCTCTCTACCTCCCCCTCTCTTTCTCAACCTCTCTATCCCTCGCTCTCTCTCTCTCTCTCTCTCTACCTTTCTATTCCCCCCTCTCTCTATCCCTCTCTCTTTCTTTCTCTCTCTAATCCTCTCTCTCTCCCTCTCCCTGCCTCTCTCGCTCTCTCTCTCACTTTCTCTCTCTCGCCCTCCCTGTCTCTGTCTCACTCTCTCTCCCTTTCCGTCTCTCTCTCTTGCTCTCTCTCCCTCCCTCCGGCTCATTGTTTCGTTCACTCCATTATCACAGTGCTGTGACTCTCCCTTCCACTCGCCCTCCCTCTCCCTGTCATCGGTATGTTTTTTGGTTTTTCTCTTCTTTCACCTCACTCTTCTTTCTCCTGATGCCCCCCGTCGGTTTGGTGTGCCCCCCCCCTCTCCACCCCACCCCACCCCTCTGTCTCTCCGTTCCCCCCCCCTCTCCACCCCACCCCACCCCTCTGTCTCTCCGTTTCCTCCCCCCTCTTCAGTATTCCAGTCACGTTATCACTTTTATCAGACGAGACAAGCCCATTATGTTTTTATAAGCCAAACCACTTTAGCCCTTCCACTTAGGCCAAGCAGGGAACCACCATCGAACGCCATTCCTTAAAACTTTCATAATGGAACATGGAAAATGACTTATCATACACTGGCCAATATAACATCTTCATATTGATTAAATATGAATAATTATTTTACCCACCCGCCATTGGGAGAAAATTACACATGACACATGCAGAACAATAACCACTTACTCCAGTCCCGTTACCAAGACGACGCCGTGTAATTCCACACAACGGTTCAAAGTTTGCACCAACCGCTTCCGTGAAGTTCGTAGCCTCCCGGGTTGTGTTTTGGGCTCACCTCGAGGAGTGTGAGCGTAACGCTGGAGAGGACCGAGAGAAAGGACTCAAATCAAATCAAATCACATTTATTTGTATAGCGCTTTTCACAAATATTGTCACAAAACGCTTAACAAGAAGGGAACCCAGGCCTAGACCCCCCCAAAAGCAAGCCTGGGGTTGTCCAGATCCAGTACTCGCAAGAAGGGTTCAACAAAACGCAAAGTGCTTGAAACGTGGGGTAAACCTTCACACACTTTCCCGTGTGTGCTATCGATCAGCCGCGCTCGATTTAGCGGGGTCTTTGGCGAGCGCGTCGGCGTTTGGCTCCGGCGCATTTGCATTTGGCTCGGGGCAGACGCGCCGAGGAGAGAAATTGGATATCTTTAAGAGAGCCCCTCCCCGTCTCGCCCCCTCCCCTAAGTGCGCTAATTTAGCCGCCCGCCGGCACGGGAAGGCTGCGGATCATCGCAAACGAGCGCCAGCCCGCCGGCGTCAGCGCCACGGCCTGCCAGCGACGGGCGCTAATGTTCCGATCCAGGCGTAACGACGTCTCTTCGCCAAGTCGCTTATTTCTTTTCAACGACCCTCTTCGGAGGGCTGAGAGCGGCGCGGCCAATCAGGAGGGAGAGACGGGGCGACATGCACGCACGCGACGCCTGTTTATCCCTCGCAGACGAAACTCGATGAAGGCTGTAAACTCACCCCCACCCAACCCCCCCCGTTCCCGAAAATAAATCGATACCCTCGCAATAAGACCGTTAACTGGCTACAGCTGCCTCTGTTTCACCAATAACATTCTGTTTCTCCGTCTCCTCTCCTGGCAGCCGTCCAATGGCAGGGGGAATTCAGGTCATATTTTTGAGAGCGGGGGGGCTTTACATTGTTTGTTCATATCTCCTGTAGTGATACAACACTGGTGTGATTTGCTATCCTGGGGAGTGGTGAATCATTGGAGTGTGTGTGTGTGTGTCCATGTCCATCCTCCTTCCCCCACCCTGCTAAGTTCTAGTGAAAGGGGGATTTCCTCGCCTTGGCTCGTGTACGTAGGGTAAATTGGTGGAAATATGGAGCTGTGTCTATGTATTATTTAGTTGCGACGGGAGCAGGGGTTTTGCTGCTTGTTGTGTTGCGAAGGGTCTTCCGCCATTCCGGCTCTGGGCTCCGCGCCCGCGCGCACGCTCTCGCGCGGAGCCGAAGCCTTGTTTCACCTGCTCTTTGGGAAACTACTCAGGGGAGATAAACACGGGCTCTGTAAACGACACCGCCCCCCTTGTCGATATTACTCTGCTTAATATTAATGCTCTCTGTGAATCGATTTCCCTCATTTGACTTTTTCTTTCCATTTATTTATTATTCTTTGAGAGAGAGAAAAGCAGCTGTGCAGCTGTACGCTAAGAGCAGCGGAAACATCCGTCTGCAGCGCAATTTACACAGCCGTCTTAATGGAACCAGAGCTTCTTCAGAGAGGGAGAGAGAGGGAGGGAGAGAGAGAGAGAGAGAGGGAGGGAGGGAGGGAGGGAGGGAGAGGAGAGGAGAGGAGAGGGGGAAATGAAGACAGAGAGACAGAGAGACAGAGAGACATAGAGAGAGAGGGGGAGAGGGAGACGAGAGGGGGAAATAGAGACGAAGAGAGGGAGAGAGAGAAGTGTCATCCTTCTGATGATTCAGGAATGGGCCATTGTAGGAGGATGATGGCAGAGAGTGTTCCGTGGAGGTATTGGGTAGGGGGGGTAGTGGAGGGTAGGGGGGGTAGTGGAGGGTAGGGGGGTAGTGGAGGGTAGGGGGTAGTAGAGGGTAGGGGGTAGTGGAGGGTAGGGGGGGGTAGTGGAGGGTAGGGGGGTGGTGGAGGGTAGGGGGGTAGTGGAGGGTAGGGGGGTAGTGGAGGGTAGGGGGGGTCACGGCGGCTGCAGCACGAGAGGCGGAGGTGCTGATTGGGTCGATGCGCAGAGGCACACCCCAGGCACCGATGGCATAAATAAAGCAGCGCAGCCCCCCCCCTCACACGGACTCCACTTGTGTCCCCATGCTTTATTCTTTATTTCACTTTATTTGAGCCCATCCAGCCGGGGCTCTGGCCACATGCCCTGAAACAGAGACTGTGAAACAACCCCCCACCATTTGACCTTTCACCTTTAGAGGTTTGTCACGGTGTGTTTCAGGGGAAAGATGGTGTGTGTATATATATATTTTATGTATTTTCTTAACAACGTAATGGCATTAGAATCAAACTGAAGCTGGCATTTCCATCTCCTTGTGCAAGTTTAGTGTTTTGGACTTTTGCCATATTTCAATTTATTTTCTGGAGATGGGGGGGGTCATTTGTTTCAGTATATTGAGTGGGGCTGGGGGGGGGGGTAGTATTTTAAAATTGATTAATTAAGCTCTTCCAAATGAAGATCTGTGTATTAATTAAGTGGCAATAAATCTGAAGCTTTATATTAATTGGTGATTAACTGATGCAAGGATTTGCCTGCAGCACAAACTAATCCTGGAATATATTCATCAGAGACTGCCTGCTTCAGCACACTCCCTCCGTCCTACCACACAGTGTCTGCAAGGGCACAAGACAATATCGCTGTGTGTGTGTGTCTGTGTGGGTGCGTGTGTGTCTGTGAGTGTGTGAGTGTGTGTGTGTCTGTGGGTGTGTGTGTGTGTGTGTCTGTGAGTGTCTGTTTCTGTGTGTGTGTGTGTGTGTGTGTGTGTCTGTCTGTCTGTCTGTCTGTCTGTCTGTCTGTGTGTGGGTGCGTGTGAGTGTGTGTGTGTGTGTGTGTGTGTCTGTGTGGGTGTGTGTGTGTGTCTGTGAGTGTGTGTGTGGGTGGGTGGGTGTATGTGTGTGTGTGTGTGTCTGTGTGTGTCTGTGTGGGTGTGTGTGTGTGTCTGTGAGTGTGTGTGTGGGTGGGTGGGTGTGTGTGAGTATGTGTGGGTGGGTGGGTGTGAGTGTGTGTGTGAGTGTGAGTGTGTGTGGGGTGGGGTGGCACTGAGAGGGCTGTTGTTTGATAATATGCACTTCAGATTGACCTAATTGCCTTTAATTTGCTCATGGTGACATATTTAAAACTCTGTTCTTTTTGTCACTGTTTCCCCTCTATGAGAAGCCATTGCTTATTAAAACTAAAAAATTGGTGAGGCTGAGCTTGCACAATGGTTATTATTAGAAAAATAAATATATATATATATATTGTTTTAATGAGCATGACTGGATGGTGTGTCAGTTAAAGGAAGTTATTTGGCTCTTAGGTTTTTATTTTTATTTTTTTAAAGCAATTATCTTGTTTGGGCTGCATCCTTCCTGTACGTGTGAGAAATATGGGCCCTGTTCAGGGGTCAAATCAGGACAGCTTTACGGCCTCAGGTCTTGATTACATTTGATTGTGCTGATGCTTAACTCCTTTAGAGAACGCTGACTTGCTATTGGCTGCTCCTCGGGGAGAGTTGACTCACCTGTGCATCAGCTGTGTTTTTTTGTTTTTGTTTTTGTTTTTTTGTTTGTTTCAGTTTTTCCCCTGTTTTTCTCCCAATTTGGTGGCCAATTATACCCTCTATTACTTTCAATTTCCCCTCCCTCACGAGCCCGCCGCCCGTCACTACGGGACAAGCGAATTCCCCGAGGCCGGCGACGATGAGATGGAACTCGCCCGCCTACCTTCTAGGGACGCGCTTTGCGCTTCTCGGCGAGCTCGTGCCGGCTCACCCCCCCTCTCTCCCCAGGGGGCGGACAGCCAAACGCCCCACTTTGTGACATCACACAGAAGGTTCCTCCCACGCTCACCGACGGCGTCCTCTGGAGCCCTTTCAGCCGTATCCGAGCGCTAACGGCAACCACGTTTCTATGGCGATGAAATTATGCAAATCGCTCAAGTTCAACTCCAAGAAGCCGGTCACGCCACATGCAAAACGTAATGACCCCCAAACGAAAAACAGTGGCTAAGCTTGGGTTGACTTTCAGGAGTTTTATATATTTATTTATACACATTTGAGTAAATAAAATTCAAAAAGGCACGTTGTTTATCGTTGTGGTTTATAGCGAGGCGAGGCTGCGCCTTCAATCTTGGCAGGCAGCTGAACGTTCTCTCGTCCTTCACTGTCAAATTAAGAGTGTCGGGAAGCCATGTGACCGACTCAGTGAGGCCGTGGCTATAGATTAAGGTCCTCAGCGAAATTAGTCATGTTTTATTTATTTATTTATATTTTATATATATATATATATATATATATATATATATATATATATAATGTGTTTTCAGGATTAATAATCGTAAGTAGCCCTTTAGTAGGTCCGTGACTTTGGCTGTGACTTGCCAAATACAAAACTTTATTGTAATATTTTGTGCTTCTTTTCAGAAGAGTCGGTGCTGTCGTCACATATTTGTGAGATACGTGCCGTTTATGCAGTCGCTCAGAGACGGCCTGGGCAAAGTTCGCCATGGGAGCATAGTGCCAGTACTCATTAAAACATGCAGGTGGGAAGCCCTTCTTCTTGGAAATATTAGCGAATCACAAGAGGTAATATTAAATGTATGTTTCTGAATATTAATATTGAATGTAAGGATTAATGGTTTGTTTGAACGTCAAATCAGATGCCCTTTTTTATGTGCATTGCTATGGTAACTACAGTCACGTTTTCGTTGTTGTTGGTTTTTGTTTCTATAGTCCACGTGAGTCCGGAAAATAGCGATTTGACATCGTTCATATCTCGGCGTACAATAACGAGGCATTTGTGTAAAGTCTGTGCGTGCTCACTTAGTTATTTTGCGGCCTGCTCTGAGCTTTGAAACTAAAATATATTCGTTTTTTTTTTTTTTTTGCGTCTTGGAATATATTATCCGTTTTGACTAGTTCTGACACGTTTTTAGTTTCCGTTCCAAAACATGTTCACAACAGATATTCTGAAATTAGATTCAGTACATTTTTTCCCCCACCAAGATTAAATAGTATGCAAATTTGGCTGAAGGTGTATAAATCTTTTGAGTGGCATGAATTGAACACGCCCGGTAATCAAATGAGTGCAGCTCGCTGGCTGTAGGGTGATGCAGGAGAGATTTACTGTACGAGTGCTGAGACTGGGTCGAGGCTTAGTCAGGGCTCCACTCTGTGACGCTTGAGAGAGAACTTAAAAGACAAGTGTTCCCAGAAGGAAGAGACATACGCAATATGTTTCTCTCGCCCTGACTACCGAGGCCAAAGTCACAAAAGCACGGAAGAGCGTTAAACTGTTCTTCAGTGTGTCACACGAACACAGAAAGAGCGTTAAAACTGTGTCAAACAAACCGAAAGAGCGTTAAACTGTTCGTCGGTGTGTGTTTAGCAGCAGCTCACTGTAGCGGTACAGAGCGGATTCTCTTGCTTTCGCACTTTGCGTGAGCCAAGAGGCAACAGGCCAACGGAAGATCTCTGAATATGATGTGTTTGTGTTGTTGTTGTTGTTGTTGTTGTTGTTGTTGCATTTATCTGATTTTGTGGAGCAGAGCTTTTGTTTGCTTGGTTCTTGGGCGATAGACCCCTGTTGCATTCTGTTATGCAACGATCACCATCGCGCGCATTCAATTATGTTGCATTGATTTGCAGTCAGCGAAAAATGATAAATACTGTGGAGAGAAATTGAAGCATAAACATTTTTTTTTCTTCATCTTGTTTCTTTCTTCTTCTTCTTCTTTTTTCCCCCCTCCCCTCCTGCCAGAGCTGTGACAAATCACAGGTCAAAAATGGCCAAGCGTTTAAAAAAAAGAACAGAAAATCTATGACAAATGAAATCTATCAGCAAATGCGCTCCTCTGTGGTTAACTGTGATTGAAAAGTAATACGCTTTATCTGGGCAAAGCCCCCTTTGTTCAATAGGAGCCGTGTCTTAAAGTGGCTGGGCCCCCGCCGCTGTCATTTCGAGAAATGTCAGGGCAAAAATGCCGCTTTGATTGGCCCAATTTGTAAGGGGCGGGATTTGACCTTGCACACCACATAAGAAACGGAAGGGGCCAAGGTCTAAGCAGGGCCTCAACTGTGACCGACATAAAAGCTGTTTTTCACATAAGATTGTAATATAACATAACAATTGTGTAATGATATAATATCGTGTAACATAACACATGTGTTCTGGCAAGGAGACTCTAGCCTAGTAGTCTAGAACACTCATGAACCCCCCACCCCCCAAAAAACGAACAAAAACAAAATGGCCGCTGCAAACAAGACCACCCTGTCTACTCCACTGCCAGTGGTAGGAACACTTATTCACATACGCAGGTATTATATTTTGGTTACTGTAGTCTTCGTCTGCGTTGTTATTATTGACACCAGCTACCGCGGTGCGATCACGATGCGTAAGGGCTTTCAAACAACTCTGAAAGAAGCATGACGTCTTTGTGGAGGAGGAAAAAAACATTCATAGGCTGTGATGTCGTTCATCTCCGACCGGCTCTGAACGTTCCCGTAGAAAAGGCGCATTACCGCGAACCCCTAGCCCCTGCGGTCACGCGCGCGGACGCGTTTGGTGCGGTTCTGCTCTGCCGTCTGAAGCATCGCTTCGATTTTCCATTCATACGTTTTCTTTTTGTCGTTTTGTTTTTCCTGCACGAAGCTTTGCTCTTTTCATACTTTACTCTGATTTGTTTCCATTGTTACGGTTCTTCTTTCTTTTCTCCCTCTCCAGAATTACCGGTCGCCAGACATTAAGGGACCAAGCATCTGCCGCTAACAGCTTTAAGGACACACTCGCGAAAATATTTCAATTATGTGACTTAAAGCACGCGAACCCAAACAGGTGCCATATGGGTGATTGATCTTGTGCTTTTGTAGTGCATCTGCCTCCTTGAGTTTATTAATTGAAACTGAATTGAATTGCGTTTTTTGTTGTTGTTTTTTTTCTTTCCCGATAATTTTGTCGTGGTTGTTTAGGTTTTGTTTCTCAATGGAGACGTGCGCGCGAGGCTGGCGGCTCGTCTCAGACGGGTTAGTTTAGCAGCGCAGTTTGAAAACGTAATTCATATATTTTATTGTTGGAGTTCGGTGTTAAACCGTGTTTCACCGCCGTCCGTTAGTCATGCCATGAGGCCCGTTGGTATCTTCTTCAGGGCAGACGCACTAATAAGGAATACATGTTAATGATGCTTTATTAAGGGGACGGCAAGTGCAGACCTCCACATTATCTGTCCTTTTTGGTTGGATAACAGTGACACGGTTTTAGTTCTCGTGTGCTTTTGCGTGTTTGAAACATTAGTTGTGGGGAATCTGGACAGCCGACAGTAAAGTACCTCTTTGGCCACGACGTCATCAACAGTAATGTGCTAAAATATCCAACTCGCAGAAGTTTGTGCTTGACTTCCATGCATGCTACTTGCACTTCCCCCCCCCCCTCGCTCTCTCGCTCTGTTGTTCTCTGTTTATTGTCCGTGCCTCTAAGATATTCTCCGTACTTTCATACGAGCCCCCTACGCCAGGGTTCCTCAAACCTGGACCACCAATCCAAATCCGGTCCTGGTTTTCCTTTCTCTCAGGTAGTCAATTGAACAATTAGTGCAAGTGATTGGCCAGAGTGTGTTCACACCCGAGTGTGCTCGGCCCACGAGGACGCACTACACCACCTGATTTCACCAATTAGCTCGCTTCCTGGACCAAGGAGGTAAACTAATTATTTGAAATCCAGACACTGCGGCCCTCGAGGCCTGTATTTGAACCCCGCTCTACACGCCGGCCTGGCGGGTGGCTCAGCGCTTGTTGTGTCGCTTCGCCGTGCCGTGCGAGTAGAGCCTTAAACGCCGCGGTGTGTGCGCAGAGCGCGAGCGGCAGGCGGATCTGTTTGACTTCATTGTCGTAGGAGCCAACGCTACAATGCAAATGATTTTCGGCTAAGAACCCCGGATTTCCTTTCAAAGCTCCCAGCTTTAGGATTTGTCTCCATTATTACGGGGGTTTAAGGGATTAGGCCATGTTCTGTTTAATATACAAACTTTATTAAAACTCCGTTGTTTATTTAATTCGCAAGTGTCCCAGACTTCATCATCCCCCCTCTTTGTATCCGTTTATGCCCTCGCTGTATTACGAATTGATTCGATCCGTTTTCCGCGGCTAATGCGCCTCCCTCCAGATCCGCAGAAGGAAAACGACGCATGGCGTGAATATATTATTCATGTTCTGGAATCTGTTCAAAACTAATAATAGTGGGAACGTGTCATGCCTTTCTGCAGAATGAGATGAATTGCAAATATCGGTTCAGTGCTCCTTTAGCCCTGTTCAACAAATGATTATGGCTACCGCTAAATGATGGGTACCGCTAAACGATGACTGCAAATAATTGACTTTGACTCCAAATGGTGATTACGAAGATCAGGACCCAATGAAACGACTTGTTGGAACGCGGATACAAAATCAGATTCGATATTCATGGTTCTCCGTGGCTCAGTACGTAGAGTGTGGCGCTGACAGCGCTTAGGTTGTGGGTTCGATTCCCATTGGGACCACATATACTGAAAGAAATGTATAATAATCATAATACATTTTATTTATAATGCACTTTTCAGTGCATCCCAAAGTGCTACAAAAGCATAGTATTGTAGTATGAATTCACTACTGTAAGTCGCTTTGGATAAAAGCGTCTGCATATGTTATATATATATATTCGAAAAAAAAGTTATTGTTTATTGTTTAAAACCCTTCCAGACTTATTGCATAAAGTGTATTTGAGGACATCGGTGACTAAGAGCAGAAGAGAGAGGTTCTGAAACGTCGGAGGGAGAAATGGCCATGTGTATGCGTGATCGTGGTTTTGGATTGAAGTGGGCAGTGTGTTTTTGAAGGGTTTTTGGCCATTGTGGCTCTTTGCTCTGCAGAAATTGGCTGGTGAAAGTGTCTTCGATTGCTCATCTAGATGAAAACATCTTGAATGATGTTTGTTGTAGCGTTGTCGTAGATCTCCCACATTATGAGCGATGATTGGCGACAGTGTGGTATAATGGTTAGGGAACTGGGTTTGTAACGTTAAGGTTGCAGGTTCAATCCCCAGGTGGGACACATCTGCCGTTGTACCATTGAGCAAGGTACTTAACCTGAATTGCTTCAGTAAAAATATCCAGCTGTATAAATGGATTGTATGTAAAGAAATGTAAACTGGGTAAGTCGCTCTGGATAAGAGTGTCTGCTAAATGCCTGTAATGTAATGATTGACTGCCAGGGCAGTGCTGAGCGTAGCATTGGGGCTGAGTAGTCTCAGCTCTGACCCTGTTTGTATCGTGAGCACCAGGGACATCAGAATGAATGCTAGAATGACTTCATATTCAATATTAATATTTCAAAGGATGATTAAAATGTCTAAGCATTTAATATTGTAATATGGCTAAATAACCCTCAACACGTTATGGTTTACAAGCATGAAGCCATTTTTTGGTACGGAATATAATATTTAACATTCATTAGTATGTGTTATTAGCTGAGCTTATATCAAATATAGATTCTAGTTTGGATCCTAGTATGATTAAAAGTCTGAATGGGGTTTTTAAAGGTGATGAAGCTAATATATTTATACAGTGGGTATAAAAAGTATTCATCCCCTTTGGCATTTTTCACATTTTATTTTCTTACTTAATTTAATTGGGATTTCTTGCCACTGATCAAAATACTCTATAATGTCAAATAGAAATACAAACTCTAAAGCTTTTTGTTAATAAAAAAAAAAATATATATAATTGATTGCACATTTATTGATTATATTCACCCCTTTTTCTAAGACACACCTAAATAAACAAGGTCACATAATTATTTGATTGGAGTCCAATTAAGGTGTTTCAAATTATTTCAAATGAAATACTCCTGTCTGTGAGAGGTCCCACAATTGTTTAGTGCATTTCCAAACAAGAGCTTCATCATGAAGACCAAACAACATTCAGCACCCTATTAAGACACTATATGTTTGTGTTTATTTTATTTTGGCAGTTCCCTGTGTGTATATATATATATATATAGTCTGGGTCACCATGTATAAATGCACTTTGTGTAAGTCGATCTGGATAAGAGCGTCTGCTAAATGCCAAAAATGTAAAATGTAATGTAATGGGTCATAGCATCCTATTAAATGAGGTTCTGTTTAAGGATAAAGATGGCAGTGTTTAAGGCGTTTAGCAGGGCCGTAGTTAAACACCGTTCTCAGAGCTGAGACTCTGCTGCTGCTGCTGCTGCTGCTGTTCTCCGCTCCCGACCGCCTCTCTCTGTGCCGCGTTGACCGCGCTCCTCTTCAGGAAGACCCGCCCGCTCTCATCAGCGCTGTTCTCGCCGTGCCACGCGCAGCGTTGTCGCACACTCGCTCCCGCTCCCTTCGCTTTCTCGTCGAGGCGACTGTCCGCCGTCAAGCGCTTCGCGAGGCGCTCTTAAAAGAATCGCCTTCAGGTCACGGGGGTCACAGTGCCTGTTGATCGTGGCACCAATACATTTTTTCAAAAGATCGAAAAGAATATATACAGAGGGTGCTTTTGTCAGAGTTTTCTCCCCGGTTTCCATAAGAGCCTACTGAATAGAGAGACAGAGAGAGAGGGGGGGGGGAGAGGAGAAAGCGCTACACTTTCCTCTTCTCTCGTTTAGACACCACCGCAAGCTTGCTTTATTAGAAACAATTACAGATCTGCTGTGGGTTTTTACACCTCCAAGAAAAGCGTGTGGTTGCCGTGACACTGCGGGGCTCGGAGTATATGAACTGTGTGGCACACCCGGGAGCTTGCGGTGCAACTCCGCGGTTCATTACGGCGGAATTACCAACGAGCTAATGAAGACAAGCACAGTGTGCTCAGCTCCCGAGGCCATACCAAATGTGACGCTTTTCTCTTCCTTTTTTCCCTTTTCCATTTGCATGCGATTACGCGTACAGTAGCAAACGCGTCCCGCAAAGCCGGCAGTGTGTAATCGCGCCTCGCCTTGTCAAAAGCACCGCCCGTTTTGGATGTATCGCTTTAACGTTCCGACCGTTTGCGATGTGGAACGGGCTCCACCGCGTATGCCAGCTCATGAAAATTCAGAGAATCTTTTTTTTCTCTCGCCGCATTTCATCAGGATAGATTTTCCTTTTTGCTTTTTTCCTCCTTTTTGTGGCGTAAGTCTGCTCAAACTGATGAATAACTTGAGGACTGTGATAAGCGCGCACATGTGTGATTAATTAATGTTGTGTATCTACCCCCGGGGGGGAGCGCATTACACATTTTGGTTTAACCTTTTACTTCGAGGCATTGCCTGTGCGTAATTATTCTGCGCTTAATTAGCAAGCTATTAAGAGCACTGATTAGATAATACAAGGCTGAAGTTCTTATACAGACAAAAGAGGAAGTGTGGGGGGCTGTTGGTTGGGGTGTAATGGGAGTTGAGCAAATCTGTTGTTTGATACACAAACGACTCGTTTAGCGAAAACATTTTCTCTTTTTGGTGCGTGAAATCTCGTTGCGCTGAAGAGGACCCACTTACTGTTATTCTGTTGTGGCTTTTGCTGCTTCTCCAAGCGGTCCTCTGTCATTCTGCCGGTGGATAAAGGCCTGTCGCCCCGTCCAGGCTAGGTTTGGTTTGGTTAGGCTACGCTACGTAGGCTAGGTTTGGTTTGGTTTTGTTTTGTTTTGTTTTGTTTTGTTTGATTTGGTTAGACTCGTTTAGGTTAGGTTTGGTTAGACTAGGGTAGGTTTAGTTAGGTTAGCTTATATTAGGTTATACATTATTAATCCTAGTTGAGAAATATGCTTGTCACTTCCTCGTTCTGCATGCGATGCTTCCTGCCAGGTTTCTGAACCGAAAGGACGTCCTGCAGTTTGAGTTTCTCTATTTTGTTGGTGTTTGTGTTTTTTTTGGACAGACGGCATAATTGAGAAATCAAGGGGGAGGGGGCCAGCGGGGTGTTGGGACACGATTTGGAAAGAGTCCTCTTGTGTGAAATTGGACCACTTGTTATTTTTCTTCTTATTCTTTTTTCGCCCCCAGTGCGGAGGCCAAGTGCCTGTGTGCCTCCGTGAAGAACGAAAGCAAAAAAAGAAGGAAAAAAAGAAAGAAAGAAAGAAAACATGTTGTCCGGTGCTGGTGTCCCAGTGACACACAGGAGGGGATTACTATGATTTCTTGTCACTCCCTGGCAACCCGCCAGCCTGTCCATCTGCCGCTCGTCTTATTACAGTGGGGCTGTGTGTGTGTGTGTGTGTGTGTGTGTGTGTGTGTGTGTATGTGTGTGTGGGGCTGTGTGTGTGTGGGTGTATGTATGGGAGTATGTATTTGTGTTTGTGTATGTGTGTTTACGTGTGTATTTAGGTGTGTGTGTGTGCATATGTGCGTGAGTGTGTGTATGAGTGTGTGTGTGTGTATATGTATGAGCGTGTGTATGTATGTGTGTATGTGTGTGTGTGTGTATTTGTGCGCGTGTGTGTATGTGTGTGTGTGTGTATTTGTGCGCGTGTGTGTGTGTGTGTGTGTGTGTGTATTTATGCGCGTGTGTGTGTGTGTTTGTGCGCGTTCACCGAGCAGGTGACAGACAGCCGCACAGCATTCCCAGGTGTTCTCATACAGTGACAGGTAGCGCTGCTGTGAGGCCGTGTGTCTGTGACGACAGGAGGACCATGAAACTCAGAGGAGCGATGATGAAGCGCTAACGTGCTAATGCGCTAACGCTCCCCTGCGTGTGACCCGCGCCTCAACCCTCGGAGAGCTCAATGAGATGTAGTTCCGAGCCTGGGACGTTTGGCTTCATGTGTGAATGAGTCCTTCCTGCTGGCGCTGGAAAGGGTTTTTGGGGGAGATTTTCAATCTTTTAATCTTCCAACCCCCACCATAAGGCGAGTGAGGTTGAGTCTGGTGATGCCGGTGTGGCACCTTCTTTCCCTTCGCTGTTGGGTTTCCTTCATCGACTCCGCCATGTGCCTTGGTTTCTCCGAGTGAGGGGGGGGGGATGGAGGCACCTTTGTAAAAGAAAAAAAAAAGAAAAAACATTTAAGTGCTTAATTATATATATATATATTGTAGCGCTACGGAATCAAGAATCCAGAGACCTTGCTTTTCCATTATAGTGCTCCTTCCTTATTATAATAAAGTGTGAGGCACAGGGAAGTACAGTCTTTTCTTCTCTTTCACACAGGAGTCATTGTAAATGCGTACAAACTCAATGACGGTGGACAATGTGACATGCACTCATACTAACATCATTCATACGAAGGGAAAAGGGCCTTTCACTCAAACAACATAGCGATTTCCACATTTGAACAAAGGTGAATATAGCCAGCTAGACATTTATGGTTTTATCCAGCCGCAAGCGGCTTGCGGCTACCTAGCTTAGCCACCTTAGATGCTACAAATAAACAAGATGGCGGGCAGCTAGCATTCCTGTGGCTAGGCTAGCTGCCCGCCGTTACACTACCTCCCCGCTTAAAAAAAACGGCCCAGTCCACCGGAACAAAGTTTGCGAACCACGCTGGTGGTCTCCGATACCTCCCGCCCCGCATCGAGGTGGTGATGTCTGGCCGGGCTCAGGTGGCGATGATGTCGGCGGTCGGGACCCGGCGGCAGGGCGGCGGCAACAAACCGGGGTCCAGGCTGCTGGAGGTGAGTCGCTGGGGAGCGGAGGCAGGCTGAGAGTCGCTGTTGCTGTGCAGGCGACGAGTGGCCCGCTCTCAGGGTCACGGTGTAGCACCACAATTTGTCGCCTTTAGTGAAGTCGGAGTTTGTAGAACACCTCTGACAGCCATTCCAGGACGAGACAGGGGCCTTCCCAGTCACTGTCTAGTTTTGGCGACCGGCCTTCTCTTCTGCGGGGGTTAAAGACCCACACCCGCTTGAAACTCACAGCCCGTGCAGCATGCGTCATAGTTCCTTTTCTATCGTCGCTCCACCCCCTGCTGATGGCTAGCTGGTGTACGCAGTCGAGGCAGTCTTGCAGCTGGTGTGTGTAGTCCAGCCTAGCTGGGCTGTTCCGGGTCCGGCGGGCAGCCCAATATCGGGCTGACAGGTGTGCGCAGCTCCCGTCCGAGCAGGAGGGACGCTGGCGTGCACTCCATGGGCTCCTGCACCGCTGACGTGTATGACAGCAGGACCAGAGGGTGGTGGGCGTCCCAGTCCTTTTGGTGCCTTGATGTGAGGAGAGCTGGCTGTGTGGTGAGGGTGCGATTGAAGTGCTCCACCAGGCTGTCGCTTTGTGGGTAGAGCAGAGTGGTGCGACTCCTCCGAATGGCGAGCCTGCGACACGCCTCACCAAACACCTGGCTCTCCAAGTTCCTCCCCTGGTCACTGGGCAGCTCGGCTGGCATGCCGAACCGACAGAACATCCCCTCCAGGAGACGGTCCGCAACTAATGAAGCTTCTTGTGACGGTGTTGCATACGCCTCCGGCCGCTTAGTAAAGTAGTCCATGGCCGTGAGGACACAGAGGTTACCGGACTCTGATACCGGACTGGTCCCAGCATGTCTATCGCCACTCTCTCCATAGGGGAGCCGCATGCAGCATTGCTGTAGGGGGCGTGAGAGCGGCCTGGCGGACCTCTCTTTGCAGTGCAGGCATCGCTCCTGCGACAGTAGGAGATCGCGTCTCGGCACCACCGCCCCCAGTAAACCCGCTCTCTGAGGCGGTGCGGCGTTTTGTTTACGCCGTAGTGTCCGGACCCCGTGGCGCCGTGGACCAGGCGCAGCGCGGTGGGCCGTAGCTGGAGAGGGGTGATGAGCTGGAGACGGAGTCCCACTGGGCCTCCAGCTGCTTGACTGCCAGAGAGACAGGAGAGAGAGCGTGGCGTGGCTAGGCCTCGTCCCCGTTCTCAGTCACTGGAGCCCCGGGTCGACCTCTTCGTCTCCCTCCTGGGCTGCGCAGACTTGAGATGGCGTCGGGTCCCCTAGCTTCAGTGCGGCGGGGTAGCGCATCAGCATTCAGGTGTTTCACTCCTACGCGGTGCTTAGTTTCAGAGTTAAACTCCTGCAGCGCTTCTAGCCAGTGGGCTACTTGTCCTTCGGGATCTTTGAAGCGCAGCGGCCATTGAAGGGAGGCGTGTTCGGTCCAGAGATCGGCGGTGACGGCTGCCAGCAGCCCCCGTCTCGTCACACGGTAGTTGTGTTCCGGTTTGTGCAGCGCCCGGCCGTACTAGGCCACAACTCTCCCTCCATCCTCTCCGGTCTGCGAGAGGACTGCGCCTATTGCCATCGTTACTGGCGTCTGTGTCCAGAATGAAGGGCTTCGATGGGTCAGGGATGGCTAAAACTGGAGCTGTGGTGATGGCCTTGCGTAAGCGGTCGAAGGTCGAAGACGAGGACTGCACGTGCACAACCGTTGTCCAGCATCACATGGAAACCGTCTCAGCAGCCCCTATCGGACAGCGAGCGAGACGACTGCCCCTGGCTACATGGGAGGAGGCGGAGGCCAAGATCAGTGAGATGGCAGCAGCAGGCACCGCACAGCCCTCTGATAGCCCCTGGGTCTCCCCTGCCGTGCTGGTTCATAAGAAAGACGGGTCCCTGCAGTTCTGTGAAGACGACCGTCGCCTGAATGACGCCACCAGAAAAGACTCATATCCACTAGTCGGCTCCGCATGGTTCAGCGCACTGGATCTCCGCAGCAGCTACTGGTTCCCCTCTCCCCATCAGCCCGACCCAAGATGGCCTTCACTATTGGCAGGGGATTATGGGAATTCAACGTCATGCCATGCAACAGTCCAGCCACGTTCGAGCGACTGATGGAGAAGGTACTGCAGCCGGTTCCAGCGTCAGCATGCGTGGTGTATCTAGACTACGCTCTGGTCCATGCACCCACCTGCACTGCTGCGCTAAACAACCTGCGCACAGTGTTCGAACGCATCGCCAAAGCCAACTTACACCTGAACCCGGCTAAGTGCAGCCTCTTCCGCCGGCAGGCCAGCTTCCTGGGGCACGTCATGAGCGAGAGGGGAGTCTTCTCCGACCCAGCTAAAGTGGAGGCAGTGGAAAAGTGGCCATCTCCAACATCAACAGGGGAGGAGCGTAGCTACCTGGGCCTAGCTCCATACTACCAGAGGTTCAGCGCAGGGTTTGCTAACATTGCCCGGCCCCTGCACCAGCTGACTGAAAAGGGACAGCGGTTTAAATGGTCTTCAGCTAGCCCCTGGGACATACGGTAGCTTTGTAGCAGGCGGCTACCTAGCTTAGCCACCTTAGATGCTACAAACAAACAAGATGGCGGGCAGCTAGCATTCCTATGGCTAGGCTAGCTGCCCACCGTTACTATATATATATATATATATATGCCATTTAGCAGATGCTTTTATCTAAAGCGGTTTACAGTAATGAATGCATACTTTTTTCTGTATATGTGGTCCCAATGGGAATCGAACCCACAACCTAAGCATTGTCAGCGCCATGCTCTACCTACTGAGCCACACAGAACCACGCTCTACCTACTGAGCCACACAGAACCACGCTCTACCTACTGAGCCACACAGAACCACGCTCTACCTACTGAGCCACACATTCATTTAAATTCTCCACCTCTGCTTGAAAATGTTACATTTTGTTAATTTAATATTATATAAATATATATTTTCTGTATATATTTATAATCGTTTTAGATGCCATAATTACTACGTTTCAAAAAGAAGTGATCATAAATGGAGAGAGGCACAGCCGCTCCAGCCTGTGTCCTGACAGGGGGCTGTTTGTAGGTGATGTGGAACTGAATCGCTAGAGAGCCGTTGCCGAGTCTGACAGCCTCGTTTCCGAGCAACGCGGCGGGGGGTTGGGGGTGTTGGCCGGCCGTGAGTCCCCCTCCTCCTCTACGTTGAGGCGTTTAGCAGACGCTCTTATCCAGCGAGCGCCTTACACGGGTGCGGACGGAAAAGGTCCATCCGCGGGGCAGAGAGGTGTATAAGTTATCAGCATCACAAGCAGCCATTACATAAGCCTGCAGCATAGCGCAGGAGCGAGCGAGGGAAGGAGAGCGATGGCAGCAGCCCGCTTCGGCGTGTCGAGAGCTTTGATGGCAACAGCCGGGCCCCCCCCTCCTGCCGCTTGTTCTCGGTCTCGTGTCGTGGCGAGCTCGCGGCGAACCAGCGGATCGACACAGAAACAGGCGGGCCAGCTTTCGGTGCCAGGAGGAAAACCGAGGCTTGTCTGGCAAAAGCACAAAGGGGGGAGTGGACGGTTAGCTCTCGCTGCGGGAGGTAGATATGGAAGAACACTCGCGGAGAGCTCACCCCCGCCCCCCTCCGCCCCCCGGCCCCACGCCACTCCCCAGCCTTGGCTCCCGTCCAACACCAACCGTTGGACTAACAATCAAAGCAGAGACGAGAAAGCCTGTCAACGGGAAAGTGAGTCCCTATCCTCCCCCAAGCCCCCCCTCCCACTCAAGTCCAGGTGTGTCACTACAGAGCCGCCGTCTCGCCGTCGTAGGGACATGTAACCCGACTCACAGAGGGGATTATGGCTAGCTGGGAGAGTGACACGTTCAGGGCTTCAGCAGACCGAGCCATTTATCGAGCTCTCTCCGTTTAAGGGAACATGTTTCTCAGCTCCCACTTTATTAAAGGGGGGACGAAAAGATACGTCCCACGCCGAAGTGAGAGAACAGGTGTCCCTTTTCTCCTAATCCCAGTTTGTCACTTCTTTATCTCGGTAATTAAGATAAGCTTTATGTTAATTAAATTTGTCAAATCAATACCTGGAGGGACTGCGGGCTCCTGGAAAATGGAGCTTAATTTGAAAACTATTGTCCTCCAGCACGCTCGGATCCTGCTATTATGAAGATTCATGAGGGAGCGGAGTGTTGCAGAACCTTGAGAGAGAGAGAGAGATGAAGAGGAGGAGGAGAAGGAGGAAGGATTTTCATTTCTCCAGTATTCTCAACCCCCCACCCACTGACTCAATTTCCCAGACCGCGATGCGTCATTTTTTGCATTGTTGTGGGAAAAAGAGGGAAAGAATTGCATTGTGGGAAGATTGTGGTCTCAGCAAGTTGAACAGGAAGTTGGCGAGAAAAATTGTCTGCTTTTGGTTATGCCTTGATTAGCGAATTCTTATATCGACAAAGAAAAATTTATATATATCATTGCACTTGCACTGCAATATAGGGACACAATATTTGAACTTGGATATGGGTAGAATTCTCCTTCGAATGGTTGCATCGTGTTTATGATCGGTAGAGGCTAGAGTCCTTTCCAAGAGGACGGTGATCTGCGCTTGGCGTTGAGATGTGATTGGCCTGTAGGTTTGTGTAGATTTGACAGTGGGCGTGACGTGACTCTTCAGGGCCTTTCAGCTGTGTTTTCACGCATCGCTTCATCTGAAGCTTACGGTGAGACGACTGCTCAAACACCGTGTTAAAAAAGAGGGTTTAAAAACAGAGCCTTTTGGCCTGAATGAAATCAACATTTATCCACAACTTTGTGCCAAAAAAAAAAAAAAAAAACAGCGTTTCATCTTTCCTCACCAGCACACTCTGGAGTTAATGTGTGTGATCGGCACACTCGCCAAACTCGTGTTTGCAAAGAGAGAGAGCGAGAGAGAGAAAAACTAACAAAACAAACCCTTCCTGCTAACTGGGTCAACAGGGGAAGAGCCCTTTGACCTTGCTACATCGCCACGGCAACGCTCCCAGAGTGAGCGACCCTGGAGCATACCGCCGCACGGGCGAGCGGGCGGAGCGTTGCTGCGGCGATGTAGCGAGGTCAGAGGCTCTTCCCCGCTGACCCAGTTAGCGTCTCGACCCGTCCATCCCGACCGACTCAACCGGCAGCGATGCAGCACGACAAGGTTGCTAACGCTTTTTTTTCTTTTGTTTTGTTTGTTTATTTGCTTGTTTATTTTTTGGGGAGGGGAGGGGGGGGGGTGTCTGGTTTCTGCGGGACACCGAAAGCTGCCTCAGCCATCTGCCTCCTGCCTCTGGAAGGTGGTCGAAATCCATCCTGATTAAAAAAGTACAAATCAGCAAGAGATGGCTAAGCCTCTTGGCCTTCTATATTTCCTTCAGAAGTGGAGATGTGCGTACGTACGCCGAGAGCGGGGACAGGGAGGATAATCTAGTCGGGAGATTGCAGCTAATGCCTCTTCAGACAGGAGGAGGGGATGTAGCCTCGAATCGGGGAAAAAGAAAATCACGTTTACCGCGAAAAACAGGCCGGTTTTTTTACCACCGGGGAGGCCTGCGATGCGTTTCGCGGGACTTCTCCTCTGATAACTGGATCGTTTTCATCGCACACACTAAACGGCATTTCAGTCGCCCGTGCGTGGTGCTGTAGCTGGTGCCTTCGCCCGTTTAACTTTTCATCAGACTAATTAAATTTTTCACCTCGTTTGAAACGTTCCCAATTTAGACCGCCACAAATGTCCCCCTGTCTGTAATTGTGAAAGTGAAAGCGCAGCAGCGGAACCTGCCAGAATCCTGCACTCGTGATTCACTCTGCCGCGCTCCTTTCCCAACCTTTCTGCACGCTCCGTTCACATCTCCTCAACTGCCTGTCACGGGCGCGGTTCGAAGCCCGACTGTACCAGACCGGCCCTGGTGGCGTTTGGCTGTCCGCCCCGGGGGGAGGGGGGAGGGTGAGCGGCACAAACTCGCTGAGAAGCGTGCAAGGGTGTCTCCAGAACGTGGGTGGGCGAATTCCATCTCGAAGGAAGCGGGAGTTCGCTGCCCTCTGAGAATGATCTTGCCTCGTAGAGACGAGCGGCGTATTCATGTGGGGAGGGCGAATCGAAATACAATGGAGGGTATAATTTCCCACTAAATTGGGAGGAAAAAAAACTGGAAATTTGAAACCAATAAAATATATATATATTTTTTTTACCTCCTCAAAGAGTTAAAACGCCAGATCTACCCAAATCTCATCTGGCGTGTAAACAGTGGATGAAGTGTTCGCGTGAGCGTGGGGTCAGTGTCCACTGACCGATCATTTGGGTCTGATTACTTGCTATTGAATGGTTTCCCCCCAACACACTGCAGTCACGCTGGCGCCACCTGGGTTCGGACCGGGGGGGGTTAGGTTTGAACCAGGGGGGGTTGGGCTTGTGTTCATCACCAGTTTTGGCATCGTTCACAGAGCGGCTCCTTTCCACCGCTTCGTAGCCACGCCAGTGCCTGAAATGATAAGCAAAACTGTCGTTCCTTTGGTTACGGTGAACTCCACTTGGCCGGTGGAAATAGAATTGTGTGTTTTTTGGGGGGAGTTTTTTGTCCATAACATTGCTTTTGTTCAATGAATTCTATTCCCCAAAAAAACACCTTCAGGCCCTCTTAGCTTTGTTTACCTGGCTAGCCTGAGGCATTGAGTGACCTTCCCCAACCCCTCCAAATCCCTTCAGCGAGTTATTTTCAGAAGCCATACCTAAGTGTTTTTTTTGTTGAGTGTCAAATTTATCATGAAATATCTGTGCTTATGCCTTGTCATCGCACCAGTTCGGATTCTTTATCTTGTCTTTACGTTGTCGTTTAAGGACATAGCCTTTGTGTCAAAATATCGAGATGTTTTTTGTGTGTTTATCAAAGCGCAGTTGTCCTGCGAGGGCGATCGGTCACACCATCCCTGTTCTGCAAGCCGCGCCATGGCGACGGAATGTATTGTGATGGAGTGGAGGATGAGCGCGTAATTAAAAGATTGTGATAGTCTCCTGACACTCCCCCAGGAGAATTGTGCTTATGACCCCCTGGGAGAATTGTTCCATTAATCCCCCTGTAATGGGATTGGTGGGGGGGTGGTCTCTTGGGGTCACTCTTGTGTGCTGCGGTGCCCAGGAGCTGCGTTCTCCCTGGGGTTGGGGGTTTGGGGGTTTGGGAGCGGGGTGTTTGGGGTGCCGGGGGGTCTCTTTGGGTCACTCTCGTGCTGAGAGGGCCAGGGACTGTGTTCTCCGTGGGGGGGGTTCACATGTAATATGAGGTTGTTTACAGCGCAGGTATTTTGTCGCTTCCTCGTTTAATATCGCTGAGCTCATATAATCCCACACTCATCCCGTGTGAGCCGCCTAATCTTTGACCCTAATCTCACTGCGCCGTAATGAATTGCAGTTGGACGATTTTTGTTTTCCTTTCCTTTTCACCTTTTTCTCGTTCCGTTCCGCGCTCCCCCCCTTCCCTCCGACGGCAGGGCTTGACGGCTTTGTCTCTTTCCGTGTGCCGCTTTTCCGCGCTCGTTCGTTTGTTTGCGCTCCTCATTTCAATGAAAGCCGCGCGCTCCCGTAACTAAGCTACGGCGTAGCGCGCCCGCAGGAAGCTGTAACAGAGAAGCGGAGCGGCGCTAACCCAATACGCCGAAACATGATGCAAGCGTACGTAACGATTCAGTGTCTTAATATGCTTACATTACGTCCCCGTTCCCCCAACCCTCCCCAAAAAAGTGCTTTCATTTGATCACATTCATGAGGTGAAATATAAACAGCCCCGGTCTAGACGGTAAACACCAATATGCTTGAACGGGGATGAAATATCGATGCTAAGTAGATGTGGGGAAACGTGAGCCGGGCCGCGGAGCGGGCCTGAAACCAGACTAAGTGTTCTGCGCCGTGTCCGTTTGCGTCCGATATGTCGGCCTGCCGCGTAAAAAAAACAAACAAATTAAAAACCTTTTGAGGCTTCGGCGGCGTCCGCTTTAGCCTTCCTCCCCTCCTACCCCTTCCCGGTCCCTCCTCTTCCTCCTGGGCCTCCTGCACCTCTGCCTTTGTTCAGCCTTCGGCAGAACTTAACGCCTCGTACGTTTGGTTTGGTTGTTCGTGCACGCTTTTATTTTGGGGTTTTTTTCACACACGTAGAGCAAGTGCAGTTTGCGTGCGGCAGACTCTTGTCGAGCGAAGTGCCCACATTGGTGCTGCTGCTGCCGCTGTGTTTTTTCCCCCCACAGTGCGAATGACATGTCCTAATGTAATTCATTAATGCAAATTACAACGTCTTCATTTACAAGAGCGGGTATACTAATAAAAACACGGCCCAGCCCCTTTGGTCTGTGTGGAGTACCACCTGCCGTGAGAAGCACCCGCCACAAAAACATGTCCCTTCACATTTCAATTCCCTAAAATCGCTTGTGACAGAGTTTTTTGATTAAATGCGCACGCGAATGCCATCGCTTTCCGATGTTTTATTAAATGCGAGCGCGTGTTGTCTCTGCAGCTCATTCCGGCGATCACTGTACCCATCAAACTGGGTCTTCTGCGACAGAGGTCGTTGTCATTGGCTGACTGAGCGATAGTCACAGCAGCAGCACAGTTGGCCTTGTCCCTCCGGGGGTGGGTTTCAAACCCTGGGGGGGTTCTGAAATACCGCCACGCTAGCGTCTCGCAACACATCGGACGCCTGCAGGCTAGCGGCTGTCTCCTGGGAAGATGGGCCTCTGGCTGGTGCTAGCTCTCTCCTGAAGTGCTGCGTGTTGCGTAGGGGGCGGTCATTGGCTCACGGGCGAGTGAGCGAGCGAGCTTCGTCCACCCTGCCAGCTCGCGCGGCTACGGATGGTGGACACTGGGGCTCGAGACTCACAAACGGATAAAAAGAGTTCTGGTTTTTTGGGGGGGAGGCAGCTTACTAGGGGCAGTTTCTGAAGGGACAAAAACACTTTAATTTATTTAAAGTGATTTATTTCATTCTGAATCCAATCCAAGTCAAACTCCAATTTGAATCCAATCCACAGTTTTCTTTAAAAAAAATAATATATATATATCAGTCTTTTTGTGGGCATGTTATCACATTTGTCCTGATCCAGTTCCAGGGTGTCCAGCGTAGCTCACGAGCGTAGGATCTCCTCATGGCATAAGCAGGCTTCATCATCGTCATATCCCTCCGATCCTGCAGGACTCACCAGGGCCGTGGCATTAGTGGCATTATCCACAGCTCTGGCTTTATGGCCCAGATCATCAGAAAGCTGGGAGCGATCGTCCGCCGCGGACGCTGGGAATCCCGCTGAGCCCTGTTTCTAAAGAGAGACATGTGCGCTTACGCCCCCTTAGGGGACCAACTTAAGAGTCCTCGATGGCGTTAAGGGTTTCACTGCACACGCCCTACACTGAATGCACGCCCTTGAATGCAGTCCCAAACCCAGATGTCATGTTTCTCTACAAAATTTACACTCAATGTTTTTGCTGGGGGTTTTTTGGGGGGGTTTGGCTTGCCTCTTAAGAAATGAATAAAGAAAGAACGAAAGAGAAAAAAATAGTTTTATCCTTTAGCATGCAGTTCCAGTTTGGTGATCTTAGTGGGGATTATCTACACAATTTTTAATGGGAGTTATCTGCTAATGTCGGTAAATGGAAACTCGATGTTTCAATCTTCTGTAGCTAAAAGTGTATATATATACATACATACATATATAATCTTTTACATTTTACACTCTTATCCAGAGCGACTTACACGGTTTACACTTTACATACAATCCATTGATACAGCTGGATATTTTACTGAAGCAATTCAGGTTAAGTACCTTTAGCTCAAGGGTACAACGGCAGTGCTCCACCACCTGGGAATCGAACCTGCAACCCCTGGGTTACGAGCACAGTTCCCCTAACCGTTACACTACACTGTATATCACTCCACTTTCCAAAGTGCAGATTCACGCGGTTTCTTCTGGTCGTTACCACGGCATTACTGCAGCCCTAATGAGGCCGGTACACACAAGTTCTGCTTTTACCATTAAGAGCACAAATTCTGAAATATCCACATCTCTCAAGGGGCCACAAACAACCTACGCTGACACAATAGCAAGCCCTGCACTTAAACTTCAAGTCCTTATAACTTTACTTGAAATTAAAACACGACACTTTAAAAGACAATAGAATCTGACTATATAAATTTGATGCTGCGTTTCTTACAGTTGCGATATTGGGGGACAAAAAAATGTTTTTTTTGGGGGGCGGGTGCAGACTCAACAAGAAACATCCCGTTGCGCTCCACAACTGATCCATTCTGAAAGGTGACGTGAACAGCTTTTCTCTCACCGATAACAAACAGATGCCTGGCCGCCAAATGCGCCCTCACAAGCTGTCGGCCATCTTAATTAAAAGGTTACACATTTCTCCAACGGAAAGGTGTTCCCTTTGTCACAGCTCGGCTCCGTGCCACCGTGCAATAATCTAGACGATAAGTCTCCTGTCCTCCGCGCAGGTGGGATGTGTTCTTGGTGCCCGTGGAGATTGTTGTGAAAAAAAGCCAGGCCGTGTTGGTAATTTGGTACTGACGTGTGAGTTGGAGAACGTATGGCCCTTCGAGGTCAATGGGAAGTACTCATAGTGGGAGCAAATGAATCGGTGAATGACTCAGTGTCACATGATGGCTAGACAAAGGATTCGATGACATCACAGACCATTACGCCCTCTAGCGCCTCTAGTGGCGTAACCTTGTTACTGCGGGATCGGCTCCTCTGTCCTTTTACATTTACATTTTACATTTACGGCATTTAGCAGACGCTCTTGTCCAGAGCGACTTACACAAAGTGCATTAATACATGGTGAGATTAATCATGGTTAGTGCCAGAGATCAGTGTAGTAACACTGCAACAGACATCGTTGTTGGCAGCTGCACATCATACCTGTAACACAGGGAAAGAAATCTTAGTGTGTTTTTTTATTTTTTATTACATTATTAAACATGTAGACAGTGGTGATGGCAGTTAATGAATGAGTCAGTGGTAGTGGAGTCTGAAGAGGTGGGTTTTGAGTCTCTTGCGGAAGATGGCCAGTGATTCTGCGGTCCTGACGGAGTGCGGAAGATCATTTTTACAAGTTACAATTTTTGTTATTTAGCAGTCGCTTTTATCTTTCGGGAGGAACAGTTCCTCCCATCCCAGCCAAATACCAATACAGCCAAATGATTTAAAAACCGTCACCTCCCTATTTATTTTTGGACTTTATGTCTACACTTTGTAAGTAATAATAACGAGTGCGTGATTAGAAGTTTCTCAAGATAAATGACTTTTATTAGATTCCGGGCTCTTCTTGAGACAGAAAATGTATATATTTTTTTACTGCCGCTGAACTCATATAAAGGTGGGCCGTCTGAACCAGTGATTTAAACATGAAGAAAAATATTTTTTATTAAATAGTGTTGGCACAGGGATTTTCTATTCTGAAGCAAGTCACGTTTCAAGCCTTAACCAAGACCAAAAAAATAAAAACACGAAACGGAACAAAAAACACATATTTGGGGTTCTTCTGATTCTTAAGTGGTACGCTTCCCAAACAACCTTGCGATAAAAATATATTCCATTTAGCAGACGCGTTTATCCAAAGTGACTGTAAAGTAGTGAATGCATACATACATTTTCCAGTATACGTGACCCCAATCGGAATTGAACCCACAACCTAAGCATTGTCAGCGCCGTTCTCTACCTACTGAGCCACACAGAACCACATTTTATTATTATTAACTCTGATTTTTTAAACACAAAATGGATAAAAAACGATTAAGGAGCGAGCAGGTTTTGTTAGTGTGTGTAATTAGCCCCTCCGTTATGGCAGAAAGGGGGGTGGGGGTTGCGTGTTTGAACCCGCCCTCCCGCACTGCCTCAGCTGCTCCCTCCTCACACCTGCCCCCGCAGGTTCCAGGGGGCATTAGCATTCCGGTCCCCCGTGCCCTGGGGGCGCTTCTGGAGGAAACCTGCGGCCCGATCCACAGGCTCGGGGGAAACACAACCCCCCCTCCGCTCCCCTCCCCACCCCACCCCACCGATGTCCTCATTACAGGAGGCTTAAGCAGCAAATATGCTTCTCCATTTTTTCACCTATTTTTCAGTAAGCTCCTGTCCAGGAGAAACGGCCCCCACGTGTGTTGCGGCCCTTCTCTGAGAGACGAGGTGCACACTGGGGGGGAGGGGGGCTGTTGTGTCACTGGCATTTTATTTATTTTCTTTCTTTCTCTCATTTAATTTCTTTCTTTCTGCACTGGTAAGTCTAGCTGCCTCATCTCTTTAAAAGCGCTCTTATCCTCCTTCCTCTCCTCCTCCTCCTCCGCCTCCTTCCCCTCCGTCTTCCTCTCGCTCTGCTTCTTCTTCATCTCCTCTGAATGGTGCACAATGTTCCAGCCATGTCATTGCGGTTTAAATGGCCTCTTTGTGCCTCCGATCTTTTCAGCGGGCACCACAGCGCAATCGTCGGCCCATTACAGCTTATTAGCCCTTAGAAGAGTGTGGTGGCACGAGAAATTGAGATTATACAGAGTCTTCAAACACGGACACACAGACTGTGCTCCTGTCTCTCTCTCTCTCTCTCTCTCTTTCAATATCTCTTCATCTCCCTCTCTCTGCCGGAACATGAGCGCAACCTTTGCCCTGTGCCCTGTGCCCTGTAGCTGAATGCACACGTTGGGGAACAGCGAGTCACTAGGCGCTAAGTGTGGCCAATTTCCTTCCTTCATTCTCTACATATATATATATATACAGTGGGTATAAAAAGTATGCGGGAGAAGGTGCGCACTGAGCGCGTGCGGAAGAAGGTGCGTACTGAGCGCGTGCGGGAGAAGGTGCGCACTGAGCGCGCGCGGGAGAAGGTGCGCACTGAGCGCGTGCGGGAGAAGGTGCGCACTGAGCGCGTGCGGGAGAAGGTGCGCACTGAGCGCGTGTGGGAGAAGGTGCGCACTGAGCGCGTGCGGGAGAAGGTGCGCACTGAGCGCGTGCGAGAGAAGGTGCAGTCCGTCGGTGGTCGGTTCACAGGCCCGTGTCACTGTTTCTGTTTGTTTAGCTAACAGTGTAATGGAACAGCATCTACGATCAAACACTGATAAACAGTTTTGAATAATGATAAACGGCCAGTGCTGTGAAAGCGATACTCCCCCCTCATTGAGACACGCGGTGAGGCGATGCGCGGCCGGATAACATCGAAAAGAACCGCCGTCGGGTTCGTTAGGGCCCCCAGCGAGATCAAAGTCATTATATCCTCCAGCCCCACGGTGTAAAAGGGGTCTTTCTTTCGTAAAAAGATCACACACACAACCTCACACAGACACACACACACACGCACCCCTCGCATGTTTCCCGAGCCACAATGGCAGACAAAGCACTGGTTCATATTGCCCCCCCGGCCCCCACGCCATGAGGGAACCTGAGCGGCGTGTCGTTCTCTGTCAGCCCGGAGACGGGAAAGTGCTGTGATTCAGAGCGGCCACCTCTGAGCGACAGGCCCCCCCTCTCTCTCTCTCCGAGCGGGGGGTTATTCACATCGCTGCAGAAAGGGCGCAGAAGAGAGGCCGCTCCATGTGCGCAGTGTGATTTTCTGCCCTGGCAACACTTAACCTTTCACTTATATAAATAACCATCGATCCCATGGGTTTCTTTGTTTGTTGTTTGTTTTTAATGTACCTTTGCCCCTCGGGGTTTTGCGCTGTGAAGTCCGCAGGCCAGGGGGCCTCTGTGGGTTTCCGAGCGGAGTGGGGAAATGAAAGGCGTTTGTCCGCGGGCAGAGTCCGTTAAGCGCGCGCGGCGTCGTTCGGTCGCCCGCTGGCCCGCGGCCCGGCTCCTATTGGAGTTCTCTGGCGTCCCTGCTGGGATGAAAGGCCCTGCCGGCGCTGACGGCTCTCCCTGCGTGTGGGAGGGGCCGCGCTCAGTCACCGGGCGCCAGGGCCCTTCCTGGAGGTCCCGCACCACGGTCGCCACATTTACTTAACTTGAGCTTGTTTTTTTTTCTGTTTTGTTTTGGGGTTGTTTTTTTCCTCCCAGTTCGACAGGCCCTGCTCGTATTCCTGAGCCACGCTGGGCTGCACCCTGCGCTCTCCTCCCCGAAACACGTCATGTCAGCCATCGCCTCCCCCTCCCCTACACGACGCAGTCTTCAAGTTGAAGGAAGACGCTTCATGTGCAGCTTTATACCATCAGACCGCGGGCACCTTATTGACCAGCAGGGGGGTGCTGGTGTGCTACGAGACACAGACAACCCAGCTGACCGAATCCCTCCCTGAGCGACGCTACCGCTAATTATGACATTGCCCCCTTTATGTCTACCCTGATGCAGGCAATTAATGGGGGGGGAATATTGGCCCGGCCCCTCCTGTCCGCCGTCCCGCCCGCAGTTGGGGAGGGTTTTCTGTCGATCATGACAGACACCCCCTCCTCTGGTGAGCAGGTGCGGGAACAGCCTGTCGCAGATGCCCCAAGGTTGATCCGGCGGTCGCCAAATCCGCCCGCCGTGGGGAGGGGGGGGCCTCCGGCTGGCCCCCGGTGGCAGGGGCCACATGTGCCAACGCACTCCGGGCCTGAGGACAGGTGGCTCCCGTTCGGCCTTTCTGCTCTCTTTCTGCCGGATCTTTGCTCACGGCGTTTGGGCATGGAGGCGGAGCCGGACACTTTCCCGAGTGGGAGGGGCCTGTGTGTGGGCGGGGCAGCGACAGCACCCCCCCTCCCTTCCACTCTGACCTGAGGAGATGTTCTTCACAGCGTGGGCGTACCGCTGGCAGGGAAAATGGAAAATTGCGAGGGGAGGGTGGGGTTATTATTTCTGTTTGCTGTCTGTGGGAGAGGTTTCTTCGAGAAGTGCGGAATTACACGCAGCAAACCCCCCACCTCCTCCCCGCTATCTCCGTGCAGCACAGGACACTCTTCCCATGAATCACTCAGCCCTCATTTGCATGATGGCTCCCTCTCTCTCGCGCGGCTCAAAGCTCTGTGATGTTCCGCTGGCGGAATACTTTTAAATAAATGTATCTGTGCGTGCGCCGAGCCTAACAGGACTTTCCAGGAAAGGCGAGCTAATGGCGGATACATTTGCCAATCACCGCCTGAAGACGAGATAAAAGGCGGTGCGTTTTCCACGCGTGCCTCGATTTAGCCCCGATAATTGTCCGCGCCGCTCCGGCGTCTCAGAGCGGCGGCGGCAGATTGGCCGCGCGGTCACGCTCTTTTAAAAGGGGGTTCTGAGCGGCGGGCTACGCGTGCGGGGGCCCGGCGTCTCGCGCTCCCCTCCATGCTGGCTTTGGGCAGGTGGGGCGGCGGGGCAGGGGTCTGGGATGGGAACGTTAATGCTGAATTAAAAACGGGATGCTTTTCGAGAAGCACGACTTCCTGTTGACTGTTTTTATCTCGCCGTCGTAAATCGTTCCTCCTGACATTTCAGAAATGGCCAACTCGGGAAGAGGGAGAGGGAGAGGGAGAGAGAGTGCGAGAGGGAGAGAGAGAGAGAGAGAGAGAGAGAGATTGTTAATGTCATCATCTATGTATTTACTGCTTTAGCAATACAATATTTTGTTTTGTTTTTTTTAAAGAGGGGGAGAGGAACACAGACAGAGGGAGGAAGGGGGAGAGAGAGAGAGAGAGAGGGAGGGAGGGAGGGAGGGAGGGAGGGAGGGAGGGAGGGAGAGGGCTCTGGAGGACAGAACCAGTGCGGGCGGCTGTGGGCTAGACATCTCAGGACCCTGGGTATGACTCCTCTCCCGTGCTCCACAGAGGTGAAAAATGAGATGCTAATAAAAGATTTGGCTCTGGCTCTTAATGCATCAGTCCGTGCATTAGAGAGCCACGAGGGGGCTGTGTGCTCCAGAGTCGGGGAAATCCAATAAAGCACCGGCTCACATCCTCCCCCCTCGGAAAACACGTCCACTCTGCTTTGTGAGAATATCTGATGATGAGAACAGGCTGTTCAGAGCCCATCGAGGCCCGCCATCCGTCCACCGTCTACAGCGGGGTTACTCAAACCCGGCCCACCACTCCAAATCCGCTCCTGATTTTCCTCTTCTCTCCGGTAGTCCGTTGAACAGTTAGTGCACATGATTGGCCAGAGTGTGTCTTCACACCCAACTCCCAGGTAAAGGGGGGTGGAGAAACCGCAGCGCTTGGCCCATGAGGACCGTGACTTGAGTAAAGCCCGGTCTAGAGAATACCCGGTCCAATAAGGTGTTCCGGTACTGCATGGCAACGCCAACCCTCGCTGTGTAAAAGAAAAGTTGTCTTTTTCTAACTGAAAAGTTTTTTGGGGGAAAAGTTCAAGGCGGGGGCAATGTTTTGTTCTGGGCACTGGAAACTTCTGACACCCTTTAGATGTTCCGGGAGATGATTTAGCCGTGCGCGCACACCTGACGCTTAATTGAAACCATTATCAAGCCGTGGTCATTTCCTTTTAATTAGGCATTGTATTATTCAGCGATGTTCATTTCCACCATCTCTAATAGAAATGGCTTGAGAGCCAGAGCGTTGTGATGAGGTGACAGGAAAGAGCTTTCAGCAAGGTAGTGCACTAATCACAGGCCTTCAGCGAGGTAGTGCACTAATCACAGGCCTTCAGCGAGGTAGTGCACTAATCACAGGCCCTCAGCGAGGCAGTGCACTAATCACAGGCCTTCAGCGAGGCAGTGCACTAATCACAGGCCTTCAGTGAGGCAGTGCACTAATCACAGGCCTTCAGCGAGGCAGTGCACTAATCACAGGCCTTCAGCGAGGTAGTGCACTAATCACAGGCCTTCAGCGAGGCAGTGCACTAATCACAGGCCTTCAGCGAGGCAGTGCACTAATCACAGGCCTTCAGCGAGGCAGTGCACTAATCACAGGCCTTCAGCGAGGTAGTGCACTAATCACAGGCCTTCAGCGAGGCAGTGCACTAATCACAGGCCTTCAGCGAGGCAGTGCACTAATCACAGGCCTTCAGTGAGGCAGTGCACTAATCACAGGCCTTCAGCGAGGCAGTGCACTAATCACAGGCCTTCAGCGAGGCAGTGCACTAATCACAGGCCTTCAGCGAGGCAGTAAACTAATCACAGGCCTTCAGTGAGGCAGTGCACTAATCACAGGCCTTCAGCGAGGCAGTAAACTAATCACAGGCCTTCAGTGAGGCAGTGCACTAATCACAGGCCTTCAGCGAGGCAGTGCACTAATCACAGGCCTTCAGCGAGGCAGTAAACTAATCACAGGCCTTCAGTGAGGCAGTGCACTAATCACAGGCCTTCAGCGAGGCAGTGCACTAATCACAGGCCTTCAGCGAGGCAGTAAACTAATCACAGGCCTTCAGTGAGGCAGTGCACTAATCACAGGCCTTCAGCGAGGCAGTAAACTAATCACAGGCCTTCAGTGAGGCAGTGCACTAATCACAGGCCTTCAGTGAGGCAGTGCACTAATCACAGGCCTTCAGCGAGGTAGTGCACTAATCACAGGACTAATTAACATTCAGCTAACTGGTGGAAAAATACTAAATAAAGGAAACACTTGAGTAAGTGAAGGGTTCTGGCGGCTCTGTTATGGTGTGGGGTGCATTTTCCTGGCATGGTTTAGGTCCACACAACCTCTTAGAGGGCAAGGTAAACACCAATAAATACAAAGCCATTCTAAGTGATCACCTTCGCGCACATTCGATCACATTCCCGTGGGAGAATGGTGTTGCATCCCACCATTAGAGTTCCAGACACTTGTAGAATATCTGCCAAGGAGCATTGAAGCTGTTCTGGTGGCTCTTGGTGGTCCGACGCCCTATTAAGACACTTTATGTTGCTGTTTCCTTTATTTTGGTAGTCACCTGTGTTTAGCTTGTATCACGTTGCTATAAAATAATAAATGACAGCAAGGTAATAAAAAGCTTGTGCTCTAAAGCATAGTACAGTATTTATGAATCGGCTGCGCTGTCCCGATTATGCGGGAGTGATGTAACGTGATAGGCTGACCTCATGTTGTTCGTCATGGCGATAGGGCACAGCCGAACAGAGATTGGATGAATAATGTACAAGAGGCCCGTTGTTTGAGTGGGTCCGAAACATGACCTTTACACGGTGGCTTGCCTTCTCTCCCAGGGGTTTGAGAATGGCAGGGGAAAACCAAAAAGAGAGGGAACTAGAGATGGGTTTACCTCGCTCTCAGCTGGGCCAGTGTGTCCTTACAGTTGAGCGCCAGGGCACTTTCTTTAGTGACACAGTGTGTCCACACAGGTGAGTATTGGGTACCTTCTGTAGTGCCACAGTGACCCTGCGTCGCAGGGGAAGTATTGTTTTTCTCACGTCTGCACATGACCGTGTGGTTGCTCTGTAACCTTCAACATCGACGGCGGACTGCAGGCGGCATGTCCTGAGAACGTAACGTTGTGTTCAGCAGCTGCAGGCCTCTCCCGTACCCTGTGTCAGCGATGAGCTCTATCATGATGCGCATTGTGTTATGGCCCTCGTCTCATATACCCAGCCCTACTGCGTACGCTTGTGTGTGTGCGCGAGTGTGTGTGCGAGTGCGTGAGTGTGTGTGCACGTGCGTGCGTGCGTGTGTGCGCGAGTGTGTGTGCGAGTGTGTGTGTGTGTGTGTGTGTGTGTGCGTGCGTGCGCGTGTGTGTGTGCGTGCGTGCGTGTGCGTGCATGAGTGTGTGCGTGGTTGTGTGTGTGCGTGCGTGCGTGTGTGCATGAGTGTGTGCGTGTGCGTGAGTGTGTGCGTGTGCGTGGTTGTGTGTGTGCGTGAGTGTGTGTGCATCTTGAATCTGTATCTAGCTCAGCCCAGGCTGCATGGAGCCCCCTCTTTTTATTTTTTCTTGTCTTTTCTCTCTCTCTCTCTCTCTCTCTCTCTCTCTCTCTCTCCAGACGAATGCCTCACCTCTGTAAATGTCACGCTACCTTCTGTAGCTCTATTTGGCGCTCTTTCAACATTTCTGTCGTCTGAAGCCCGTCTGTCCTCCCTCCCTCCCTGCCTCGTTCTCTCCCTCTCTCTCCAACTACCCCGGAACAGGGCCGTCCCAAAGGGGGGGGGCATCGATGACCCGCGTGCCCAGAGCCGTGAGCTCAGAGGTGCACAGTGAGCACGCTCAGTAGGGGGCTTAACACCGAGAATCATGGGCCACGCCTCTCTGACGCCGGGCCGTTCTCAAACCCAAAATGCGCTTTTCTTTATTTGCTTTCTTTTTCCTCTCTGGAGTAACTGAGGACTGAGTCGGGTCACGGTCCACGCACGCCGCTAGACACGCTCGCCTTCGCTCTTGTGAGATACTGAAGGTGAGACAGATGCGTTTGGTGGCGCCGCTCCACAGAGGGAGATAGGGATAAGCCCAGAGCGCGAGCAGGCTTCTCGTATCGCCCGTGACCGTCGCCATGCATGATTTATGACCCTCCCACTGAATACAAGACGGTAAAAACATAAAAAATAGAAAGATTTATTTATTTATCAAATGTATTTTTTTTATTCGATTTTTGCCCCTCTATGTTGAAAGGATCGCTGCAGAAGAAAGCTCGTCTGTGCGGGCTTGGCGCGGCCGCTCGCTATGAATAGAGACACCTAATCGCCCGAGCGACGGCCAGATAACAGGAAACGCCAGAGGCTAGTTACGCCGCGTGAGCGACCACAGACAACGGGAGCCGGCTTCCACGGGCAACCAAATACACCGCCGTGCGCTCCCTCTCTCTCAAACTCCTCACCGTGTCCTCTGTTACCTCTTCTCGAACTTTCTTTTCTCCCCCCACCCTCCCCCAATCGTTTGCATGACACCGCAGCGCAGTGACGGTAACGTCCGCGTCCTCTAGAAAGCCTGTCCCGTTTCTCCAGTTCATCGTGCTCATTTGGTGCGCAAACGGGGCCGGGGCGGTCGGCGTATCGAGACCGAGGAACCCCCGGTGCGATTTCGCCGCGGCGATGTAAAGCAGCTGCAGAAACAAGCTCAGCCCATTAAGAAGAAAGGAATGTTAACGGCAAGGAATGTTCCCGCTTAGCGGGGCCGGCGGGAATAGACGCAGAGCTCTAATAGGCCAGCGGCACGACCTTCACGCGGTGGCGGATGATACCGTCGGACCGTGAGCCGGGCTCGTGTGCAGCGGCCGCGGCCAGGGGTGTGAGCAGCGCAGGGTTTATTCCCCTTTCCTGCTAATGACCGTCGTCCCCATGGTTTCATCAGTAGGGATCATTATGGGATGCACCTGATAAATGTCCTTATCTGCGTACGTTTATCTGAGGCCCTCGGAGGCCCTGAGCCCGTTTGGAAACGGCTTCCGTGGCGTTCGGAGAGTCGCGGGGCTCACGCGCCCCAGCCCCAGCGCTGCCCAGCGTTCCGTAAAGCACGCTCTCGCCGAACGCCTCCGAATCGTTTTTTTGGTCATTTACTTTGGGCGGGATTTAAAAGCGCGAAGCCGCGCGGGGCCGGCGCTCAGAGGCGTGTGCGTTCATGCGTGCCCGTGTTGCCGCGGGCTTAAAGAGAGACACGGTCTTACCTCGAAATGAGTTCCCACCTGAGCTCTCTCAACATTTGCATTAGGGGAGGGAGCACTGGCCAGCTCGGTCTTGTTTTGTATTTGTATTCGTTTTATTTTTGTTTTTTTGCGCTTCAATTCTCTTTTCTTTTTCTCTCGCCTGTCCCGGATACGTTGGATGCACCATCAGAAAGGAGTGATGGGGGATGCGGGTTCCTCTGAATTGAGATGAAAGGGAGACAGGCAGAAGTGCACGAGGCGCTTGGCCGGGATGTGTGGCTTGTCCGCTTTCCCAGGGCTTCAGAGCCCGGCGACATGAATCCGTGATGATGGCGGCGCACTTTAGCCAAATGGAAATGTTGTTTCTCTCCTGTTTTTCCCAAGTGGGGGGATGCACACTCTGAAAACATGCGCTCCTCCCTTGAGCAATGATTTGAGTTTTTTCTCCCTCTCTCTCTCTCTCTGTCTCCCTTTATTTCTCTCATTCCTTCTCTCTTTTTTTGGTGTCATGTTTTAGTGTGAGTCGCTGTGTGTTTAATTACAGGGCGCGGTGGGGGGCCACACAGACCGCTCATCCAGGAGGGGAGCCTATGGTGTGCCACACATCGTTTACAGGGCAAAGAGATCAACTTTAACTGACTTCTTTTACCCTCTCCCTCCCTCCCTCCCTCTCTCCCTCCCTTCCCTCCCCTCCCCCTCCCTCCTTCCCTCCCCTCCCTCCCTCCCTCTCTCCCCCCCTGCAGAAGAGGAGTGTGTTAACTGCACAGAGGAGTGCCGAGTGTTAGGGCACTCGGACCGCTGCTGGATGCCCCAGTTCGCCGGGGGCAACCAGGCCGAGGGGGCCGACTACCGCACCAACATCTTCGTCCCGGCGGGGATGGAGGTGGCCGTGGACACGGAGACCTACGAGACGGTCAACCCCAACGGGAAAAAGACCTTCTGCACCTTCGGCAAGGAGCGGCGCGACCACACCGTCCTGGTGGCCAACGTCAAGCCCTACCTGAAGGCCAAGCGCGCCCTCAGCCCGCTGCTCCAGGAGGTCCCGTCCGCATCCAGCAGCCCCGCCAAAACCTGCGCCGCCGCGCCCGCAGGGGGGGGGGCCGCCGAGGGCCGGCCGGGCAGCGCTCACTACGGCCCCCCCGACGGCCAGCACCTGTCCCCGGGCAAGCCGCTGAAGAGCGTGGCGTTCGCCGCCCCCGACCCCGTGGCCAAGGCCCTGACGGACGCCCGCTCCCGCGCCGCCCAGGACGCCGGCGAGATGGACTGCGTCCTGGAGCAGATGGATCACCACGGCAACGCCGGCGAGCTGCACCAGGACGGCATGGACGCCGATCAGGTGGTGAGGGACATCGACAAGCTCTTGCAGGACTGCCGGGGGAGCGAGGCCACGCCCCTCCGGAAGTGATGCGCGCAGAGGGAGGGGCCCTGAGCTCTTTGCAGGACTGCTGGGGTAGCGAGGCCACGCCCCTTCAGGAAGTGATGCGAGCGGGGAGAGTCCTAACAGACCAAACTAAGGAACGGAGCTGAGCGGGTCTTTTTGGATCGGGGGTGGAACGGAGGGGCGGCGATGCCTAATCTGACTGTAGGAAAACTTTAGGCTGCTTCTCCCCTCCAGTAGAGCGCTTCACGTGTCCACCAGCTCACAGCCAATTTCACTGCAGTCCTTTAACCTGAATACACACCCACACGCGTGGCATAGGCGTGTGTGGGTGTATGTGTGTGTGTGTGTGTGTGTGTGTGTGTGTGTGTGTGTGTGTGTGTGTGTGTGTGTGTGTGTGTGCGCGCCCACGTGCGTGCGTGAGAGCGAGTGTATATACCCCAGATGTGAAAGTTTATCACGACAATCGGTCTAAAAGCGGAGTATTCCCCACTCACATGGTGTATTCAGAGATACAGTAGAGACAGACAGAGAGAGAGAGACCTTTTCTGAAAATTGTGATATTGTTGTCAAAAGAGGACATCTTAAATCTGGATATTGAGTTTTCGGGCAGGGAGCGGGCGTTTTTGGAGGGGGGAGGGGGGGGGGGTTATGTGGGAGGGCCAAGGAGGGGGTGGGCGGGATGGGGGGGGTACGTTAAGTTAAAAATGTAACCATTCTTCACTTTGCCATCATTGGTCACCTGTGTAACCTGTATTCCCTTATATTTATCTGACACACATTTCTAGAACATTCCAGATTGGTGAAGCAGTTAAAAAGAAAAAAAAGAGAAAAAAACGCACACCCTGTTTGATGTGTAGGCGCCTCATCGGTTCATCCGTTCTCCCCCGTCCCCCCCCCCCATCGTGTGCAGTACTGTCCCCGTGTCCCAGAACCTTACCCCATGGCAATCACAACCCTGTACATAAGGGACAATTCCCCTCTACTGTGAAAGATATCAATGATATATATAAATATATATATATATATAGCTAAATATGTATACACTTATGTATAGTGTCCAAATATTAACACAAATATTTATACGTTTTGTAAAAACAAAATACAAAAAAAGAGAAAAACAAAAATGTGTTTTAAAAAAACAAAAAAAACACTGAAGTGCAGTTAATTGTGAAATATTTATTTATAAAAATAAAAAACTGCTACGAGAGGACACTGCTACAGCTCCGAGATTTAAAAAGAAAAGGACAACAAAACGGGGGAGAAAAAAAAAGAATAAAAGGAAATGTCCCTTAACATATCATTGTACACAATATCATTTAATGTGTAAATGTATCAAATTAAATGTGTTTACATCAAAATGACATATTTTTATTGATTTTTCTGCAATTTATGTGCATATGAGCCAAATTGTTAAGTGTATAAGAGCTATATTGTGTATTTTATTAAATTAATATATAGTTGTGTTGCAATATACAGTACATGGGCTTATATTGTATTTGGCAACTGTTGCCGTGGTAGCCGTCGAACTCTATGAGTTTAATTTCTTTCGTTCCACTGCTTCTCCTGCTGCAGTGCTTCAGCGCCGAGTCTCCTAGCGTTCGGGTCCCAATCGCTCGGACACGGAAACTGTTCAAAGCTTAACGAGCCAGCTGACGTGAAAAAGAACAAATTTAAATTACAAAAAAAAAAAAAAGCAACAACCAACACGCGATCAAAAAGAGTGTTTCTACAAAGCCAACGTGACGTTTCCAAGGCAGCTAAATATTCTTCATTGTTTGGGGTTTTTTGTTTGTCTTTTTGTTTCGTTTTTTTTTTTTTTGGAATAATTCTTTTGTAAATTAGGACCAAAGGAAACAGTTCCGTTTGAGCAGTTTGTGTATTGTCTGTATGTCATTGTGTTCGTCTGAACTTTCATAGTCTCAAAGTTTATCAAACTCGATAACTTCGAATTCGGAGAAAACGTTTTCTTTTCTTTCTTTTTTCCCAAGTGTCTTTTTCTAAGTCAAGCCACATGTATGACAAAGCAGAAGCATCATTTAAATCGTTTTTACGAAATATTCTTTTAAGACGTACAACAAGGTTTCCATCAGCCCTGGCTGTGCAATTTACAGTTTTTTGTAAAATGCCAACTTTTTTTTTTTTCTTCAAAAAACTGAAAGAAAGCCCTTGGGGACATTTCACTACTTTACGTGGACTGGACTGGGACTGGAATCATTAAAAATGTGTTAAAGAGGCTTAAATTAGATTCATGTGGAATTCACGTCTGTTTGAAACTTCATTGTCCGCTGAATGTGTGGGACTTCACCTCGTTCTTCACCGTCTGTTATGGCAAGGACTCACTTCCAGATACGCAGAACCTGAACCAGAAGACACCGGAAGCCGCCATTTTGTGGAATGTTTGTTGCGTGTTCCCACAGTGGGGTATGGAGGGGAAGGGTGGGGTATGGAGGGGAAGGGTGGGGTATGGAGGGAAAGGGTGCGGTGATGTGTTTTCTCTGTAGACGCTGTGGGGAATGAGGCCCCGTGGAACACCCGAAATGGGTGGATACCAAAAAAAACAAAACCTGATGTAAACCAATCATTTCGTTTTTTTTTCCTGTGGCGAGCAACTTCATTTGGTTGGTTCAGACAAGTCAGTGATTGACAGGTCATTGTAGCCCCGCCCATTGTAGGGTTCATGAAACCTCAGTGTCCAATCGCTGCGCAGGGATAGGCCCCTGTTGCCCAGCCACGTCTGGGTATTCGTCCATCCGAGCTCTTAATTAACGTAATTGCATAATTGGTTTAATTATCGTGCTAAATTAGCGCGGGTGACCGTGCGCTTTTTGCTGAAATTCCTCGCCACCTCTGACAAGCGGTTCCCCCTGCATTACACGGACGCGATAATTGGTCCAATTAAGAGCCAGGATGACACAAGAGCCCGAAACATCTCTGGTGCCCTACCCCCTGCTGTAGAACACAGGAACGGAAACGCATCGCTGGGATTTCTGTTTCCCCCCACGTTCCCACAAACCCATTTCTCTTCTCCCCGATCGTCGCCTTGCTAGCTCAAAAGAGCGATGCGGGAACTTTTTATGTATTTATTTATTATTATTTTTGTCATTTCTTCTGCTTTCTGTTGTAGTAGATTTATCACTGCACTGGCAGAGACGGGGCTTTGGGAAGAGGAGGCCTTTTTGTGTTGCTTTCTAAATGAGATTTTTTAAACGGGTTGACAGGTCTGACATTTGTGACACGCTCGACATGTTCGCGTGAGCGCCACAACAACCACGGGAAGTAATGAAACACCGCGTGGCGCATGCTACTGATCGCAGCTTCGCTCTGACACAATTCTTTCATTTCCTGTCCCTCCGCCGTCAGCGGCGCCCCACTCAACCCTTTCATTTAAACGAACAACGCCGTCACGGGGAATAAATGTTTCGCCAGAGACGTGGAAATGGAGTCTGCTCCTTCTCGGGTTTTTTGTTTTGTTTAAACTGCTTTGCTCCGGTATCATTGTTTTCACCTGTGTGTGTGTGTGTGTGTGTGTGTGTGTGTGTGTGTGTGTGTGTGTGTGTGTGTGTGTGTCTGTCTGTCTGTCTGTCTGTCTGTCTGTCTGTCTGTCTGTGAGTGAGTGAGCGTGTGTGTGTGTTTGACTGAGTGAGTGTGTGTGTGTGTGTGTCTGTGTTTGAGTGAGTGAGTGAATGTGTCTGAGCATGTGAGTGTGTGTGAGTGCGCATCTGTAAACACTGTGCCAGGTTTGAGTCATTATTAATTTAGGAAACTAACTGTTTTCCTAAGTATTTTGCAGCAATTTTTGTCTTTGAGGATTTTTTTTTTTTTTAGTTGTTGTTGTTTTTTTACTGTTTCTTTTCTTCACTAAAATATGGTGTACAGTGAAGGGGCCGCTCCGGGTCCCGCGTTCAACACCAAGGGCAGTAATCGAGGCGCGTAAATACGGCCGCGGCCCTTGTGAAGCGCGAGACATGCTTTATTACCCTGCGGCTTTCAACCTATTTGCTGGCTAATGGAGTAGAAGTTGCTGAGGTCAACACGTAGTTGGAAATCCAGTTTAATGTACACCCGCCTCATTATTGTCTAATTACTTTCTTTTGGCGCTGGGGAAGGATTCATCGCCGTACTAGATCAGAGGGGAACTTCACCCAGCAACGTGTTGTTGATTTCGCAGCGTAAATTGAGTGAAAACGTGTTTGACGGCCCTGGCGCTCTCTCGCCCCCTACTGGCCAGTGGGGGCCCCCTCTCACCCCCTACCACTCCCCCTCCCATTGTTCCATAGGGTTCCCCGCTACATTGGGCAACTAGAGAAAATGAACAGAGAAACGCCTATTGTATGGAATATCTCAACTGCTATTGTCTAACAGCTGTGTTCAATGTGAAAAAATGAGTGAATAAAAAAATTACAAAAAACAAAAAAAACGACAAAAAATAATTACTAATATCCACGTCTCCTGTTCTCACATTGATTAGCATGACTTCTGCTATTATTTCTGCCACTTCATAAGGGAACAGTCGCCACACAGTCTTGTGTGTTCTGCTGTAGCGTGCACATTTCCTTCGAGGAAGGTCTGTGGAGTGGGACTCATTTTGTTTCCGTGTCGTGTTTGCGGCCCTTCTGTTTACAGTGTGGCTTTTTGCACTCGCACTTCTTAATGTGTCTCATTAGCTCAGATTAAAGGCCGTTGTTTGCTGAGAGGCAGAATGGATTATGCGGTTGTGGTCACGGGCTTCGCCCCGCTCCTCTCCACAGATTCAGTTAGCCCACAAATGACACGGACATTTCGGTTCGTTTTGGAAAATAGGCTTATTCTTCCTCTGGGCCCAACAACTTTGAATTTCAGATGAATGATGATTCTGACACTGCTCTACAGAATACCAGAGATGTTAGTGTGATGTGGAAATGCTTCTAGGAGGAATGCTTCTGATTTGGTTGCGGGGGGGGCGGCTGCTACCTGACAAAATACAGGTAGCTGCCAAAATAAAGGAAACACTTGAGTAAATGAAGGGTTCTGTTATGGTGTGTGGTGCAGACACCTGTAGAATCTCCAAGCGCATTGAAGCTGTTCTGGTGGGTCGTGATGGCCCGACGCCCTATTAAGACTCATTTTATTGGTGTTTCCTTTATTTTGGTAGGAAGGACTTTGGATTTATGGGAGGGTTTCTCTATATTGACAATATCTATATATAGATCTATAATACATATCGACAAAATATTTTATTTAATCATTTTATCTTTCGGTTTGTACTTTTGGGCTTTAAAAAATGTTCATCTCCAGGGAGCTCTATATAAACCAAAATAAAGTAAAGCAAATAGCCACAAAATATATTTTTTTAAATGTATTGAGCAAAGCATGCATTTTATATTTATTGTTATGCCTATCTCACTCTTTTTTTACTTGAGGTCTGTTCACAAAGTCTGCCCCCTTCCACATAAATGTAAAAAAAAACAAGATAAATATTTACAGATCATTCTGAGATCACAGAACATACCCTGTGTGCCCCTGTGCCACTGGCGTGTACACATCTGCCGTGACTCGTTGCCTTTGCATCGATTAAGACGTTTCGGATGCCCAGGAGAAAATGGGAGGCTATTGTTCTCTGATGTTTGTATTTTTGTCGTAATTCGGGCGACCGAATTCAACCGGTCTGGTCGTACCGCGTGGTCTAACCCCTCCCCCGAAGATGCCTTCTACACAACACTGATGCTACTGTAGCACCAACATTAAACTCTTCATATGTCAACATATTTAAAGTATAAAATGTCTCCGGTCTCCAGTTTCCATACAGTGAGGCTCTCTGTGCCAAGAACGGCCTCGAAACAGCAAGGCAGGCATTTGAATTCTGCCATATCCAGTGACCAATATCAATATCAACACGAGTGCTTTATTCATTAGCAGATTGTGATATCTCCCCTTTTCCTCTCGTGTCTGCGGTTGAATTCGTTGTTTCGTCCCGTGAAAGGAGGCACTTTAGACGCTGCCGACAGATCTATGCGCTCGGAGGTGATTTCAGGTCTGTCGTGTGTGCAGTGGCCTGTTTTTCTCAAATGTAGAACAGAGCTGTTATACGGCCAGTATTACAAACATAAACGCACTTTACACTGGAGTACATCACACACAAACACACTTTACACACAAAGTACTACACACACACAAACACACTTTACACTGGAGTACAACACACACAAACACACTTTACACTGGAGTACAGCACACACAAACACACTTTACACTGGAGTACAGCACACACAAACACACTTTACACTGGAGTACAGCACACACAAACACACTTTACACTGGAGTACTACACACACAAACACACTTTACACTGGAGTACAGCACACACAAAACACACTTTACACTGGAGTACAGCACACACAAACACACTTTACACTGGAGTACAACACACACAAACACACTTTACACTGGAGTACTACACACACAAACACACTTTACACTGGAGTACAGCACACACAAACACACTTTACACTGGAGTACAGCACACACAAACACACTTTACACTGGAGTACAACACACACAAACACACTTTACACTGGAGTACTACACACACAAACACTTTACACTGGAGTACAGCACACACAAACACACTTTACAAACACACTTTACACTGGAGTACAGCACACACAAACACACTTTACACTGGAGTACAGCACACACAAACACACTTTACACTGGAGTACTACACACACAAACACACTTTACACTGGAGTACAGCACACACAAACACACTTTACACTGTACAGCACACACAAACACACTTTACACTGGAGTACAGCACACACAAACACACTTTACACTGGAGTACAGCACACACAAACACACTTTACACTGGAGTACAGCACACACAAACACACTTTACACTACAGCACACACAAACACACTTTACACTGGAGTACAGCACACACAAACACACTTTACACTGGAGTACACACACACACAACACACACTTTACACTACACTGAGTACAGCACACACAAACACACTTTACACTGGAGTACAGCACACACAAACACACTTTACACTGGAGTACAGCACACACAAACACACTTTACACTGGAGTACAGCACACACAAACACACTACACACACACACACACACTTTACACTGGAGTACTACACACACACAAACACACTTTACACTGGAGTACAGCACACACAAACACACTTTACACTGGAGTACAGCACACACAAACACACTTTACACTGAGTACTACACACACAAACACACTTTACACTGGAGTACTACACACACAACACTTTACACACAAACACACTTTACACTGGAGTACAGCACACACAAACACACTTTACACTGGAGTACACACACACAAACACACTTTACACTGGAGTACAGCACACACAAACACACTTTACACTGGAGTACAGCACACACAAACACACTTTACACTGGAGTACAGCACACACAAACACACTTTACACTGGAGTACAGCACACACAAACACACTTTACACTGGAGTACAGCACACACAAACACACTTTACACTGGAGTACTACACACACAAACACACTTTACACTGGAGTACTACACACACAAACACACTTTACACTGGAGTACAGCACACACAAACACACTTTACACTGGAGTACAGCACACACAAACACACTTTACACTGGAGTACTACACACACAAACACACTTTACACTGGAGTACAACACACACAAACACACTTTACACTGGAGTACAACACACACAAACACACTTTACACTGGAGTACAACACACACAAACACACTTTACACTGGAGTACTACACACACAAACACACTTTACACTGGAGTACAGCACACACAAACACACTTTACACTGGAGTACTACACACACAAACACACTTTACACTGGAGTACAGCACACACAAACACACTTTACACTGGAGTACTACACACACAAACACACTTTACACTGGAGTACTACACACACAAACACACTTTACACTGGAGTACAGCACACACAAACACACTTTACACTGGAGTACTACACACACAAACACACTTTACACTGGAGTACTACACACACAAACACACTTTACACTGGAGTACCATCACATAGAACATACAGGTGAGCAAAAATGTAGCAAAATAACAATGAAAAACGGGGAACAATTCGGAAAAAAATTTTTAAAGAAAAAACAACAATGAAACTTTAACTTTGTGGGAGTGGGTGTTCCTAAGACCAAAAGAACATTTTAGAAAGAGAAGAGTGGATGGTCAGGAATATGGGAAATTCGGAGAGTAAAGCATCTTTTGACAACGCATGTTGTCACGGCGGTTTGGTTACTCATTAAAACTCCAATGTAGCCCTTTCTAAAGTAATGTGACCCTTAACAAAGCTTTCAGTCACATTAATAGTCTTGTGTTTTTTTCTGCTATATTTCAAAGATAATGATGGAATAGTCAACCCGGAGTCACGGTTATTGGCGCAGTCTCACACACGTATTCCATGAAACCGGGCTGGGAATAGCAGCTTGCCTCCAAGTATAAATGAGTCCATGAGAAAATTGTGTTGTGATTACACCACAAGCCAAATGCTAGGGTGAGGCTTTAGCAATATTCTACTTGGCTACATATATCATGCCATAAAGTATGAAGACTGGTTCACTGGAGCATCTAGCCAGCTTTGTGGAAACGACTTAAAATAATTTCATGCTTTTCAAATGATTAACTACACGTTTTTGATGGAATTACTGATTTTATTTATTATTATTTTTCTCCGTCTAAATAGATTTGCTTGGTATTTAATTGGAGGCACAGGCCTCGGCAAACAAGGATACGAAGTGCTCTTTGATGGCAAGCTGTATATTCCAAATTATATTTCCCCATTTCTGTTCATATCAAGAGACAGTAATATGCTTTTTGGTTTTTCCTGTTTAAAAATCTGTAGCCGTAGGCAAAAAACTTAATTAACGAGGGAGAGCTGGCCAACAGCTTTAGCACCCGAACCGGCGCTCAAATACACCCCAACAGAGGCAGACACATTTGCTTAAGACTTGTTGAGGTTGAAGCCTGTCTCTGCCAGACCGGCCCTGGCGGGGAGCCCCGATCGGGGGTGGCGTTTGGCTGTACGCCACGGGGAGGGTGAGCCGGCACGAACTCGCTGAGAGGCGCGTAAGGGTGACTCCAGAACATGGGTGGGCGAATTCCGTGTCGAAGGAAGCGGAGTTCGCTGCCCTTGGAGAATTAGCTTGCCTTGTAGAGACAGGTGGCGAGTTCGTGTGGGGAGGGCAAATCGAAATAAACAGAGGGGATAATTGCCCACTAAATTGGGAGAAAAGGGAGAAATAAATCTTGGTTTCAGCACCAGAAGGAAACATACGTACTGCAAATGTATTATCCATTTCTTAACGAGCACCCAGGTGTGTACGGGCAGGCAATATGACATTTTGATTTCTGTAAAAAATATATATTCTATCCTCCTGCATCAGGAGGGACATGCAAATAAATCAACTGATTTGTTCTATGAATAATGCTGACAGCAAAAAAAGTTATGAAATTAAAATAATGAAATATCAACTTTGCAGGTATACTAATGCCCCGTACAGAGATACACATCAGCATATTTTAATTCACTCTACCCTGCACTGCGGATGTGAATGAGAGGCAGTTTTACAAAATTACTCATTTAAAACAAACAATAATAACCTTCATTCACATTGTTTATGTAAGGCCGTTCCGGTAAATATCCACCATAATGATGCACCAGGATCACATAAATCAAGAGTGGAAAAGGGATGTGGTGTCAGAACGTATAAAAAGCATTCCCAAATCAACTCGTGGCTAGCTAACTAGCTATGTAAATACAGGTAGTGGCCAAAAAGATGGAAACACCTCTATGATACGATTATGGTATCCTGCACTGTAGAGTTCTCGACTGATAGCTCTTTAGGAAACTTCCTGCTCACGCCCTAGATTGATATTTGCATTTAATTTATTAATGTTTTATTAATTCATTTCTCGTCTGTTTAGCTTGCACCTCGAACTAACGCACGGACATCACGATCCAGGACTATGCACTTCCGACCACAGTTGCCCTTTATTTTTCCCCTCAGGGTTCCATGCCGACATCATTAGAATACTGTTCCTCGTGAAACACTGAGATCTCACATCCGAGCCATGCTAGCCATATCTAATATATATAATATATGCCATTTAGCAGACGCTTTTATCCAAAGCGTCTTACAGTAGTGAGTGCATATGTGGCCTCAGGAGTTTGCATGTTCTCCCCGTGTCTGCGTGGGTTTCCTCTGGGGACTCTGGTTTCCTCCCACAGTCCAAAGACATGCACGTTAGGCTAATTGGAGAGTCTAAATTGCCCTGTAGATATGAGTGTGTGAGTGAATGGTGTATGTGCCCTGCGATGGATTGGCGACCTGTCCAGGGTGTATTCCTGCCTCTCGCCCAATGCATGCTGGGATAGCCCCCCTGCAACCCTAACCAGGAATAGATAATGAATGAATGAACTACAGGGTTGCTGGGCAGGCCTGATTACATATAGATATGGTTCTGTGGTTCTGTGTGGCTCAGTAGGTAGAGCATGGCGTTGGCAACGCTTAGGTTGTGGGTTCGATTCCCATTGGGGCCACATATACTGAAAAATGTATGTATTCACTACTGTAAGTCGCTTTGGATAAAAGCGTCTGCTAAATGGCATATATTGAATGTGGCCCCAATGGGAATCGAACCCACAACCTAAGCGCTGTCAGCACCATGCTCTACCTACTGAGCCCCACAGAACCACATAACCATATCTATATGTAATCAGGCCTGCCCAGCAACCCTGAGCATGCTGGGACTTTCACCACTTACCCAACTCAGGGCAGCACCTGTGTGGAAGCACCTGCTTTCAATATACTGTGTGTCCCTCACTTACCCAAGTGTTTCCTCCTTTTTGGCCACTACCTGCACATACCTACTGTAGCGAGCTAGCCACCTTTGAGCACCTGTGTTCACGGTTTTAAAGAGTATGCTTATGTTCGAATCCAGTCTACCTGTGGGACACCTTGACTAGAAAATGTTCAAAATGTTTATAAAATTTAACTATATTGCAATGCATTGCAGGCGGCAGTTTAGTATAAAGGTTAGGGAATTGGGCTTGTAATGCAAAGGTTGCAGATTTGATTCCCAGGTGAGGCACTGCCGTGGTACCATTAGCAAGGTACTTAAGTGAAGTATTTACTGAAGTGTTTCAGTAAAATATCCAGCTGTATAAACGGATTGCATGTAAAGAAATTCAAACTGTAAGTTGCTTTGGATACGAGTGTCAAGTCAAGTATCTTTATTGCCATACCAACCGTGAAGTTGTTAGGAATTTGTTTTGGTGAAGCTCATATAGACAACAATACATGGATAGCAGCATTACAATACCGACACTAACAATATCACACTACAATAACAATATCACACTACACTAACAGTATCACACTACAGTAACAATATCACACTACACTAACAGTATCACACTACAGTAACAATATCACACTACACTAACAATATCACACTACACTAACAATATCACACTACACTAACAATATCACACTACACTAACAATATCACACTACACTAACAGTATCACACTACAGTAACAATATCACACTACACTAACAGTATCACACTACACTAACAATATCACACTACACTAACAGTATCACACTACACTAACAATATCTCATATATCATACATGTACATACACTGGGCCCTGTCCATAATGTAGTAATGTAACAGTACAATGTTAATGTAACAGTGCAGTGATCTGTGCCTTGCGTTAATAGTTCAGGGTCAAGCAGGGCTGCATCTGTGTGGCATTCAGAGAGCGAGCGCCCTCTGGAAACGTGCTGTTCCTGAACCGCTCGCTTCTCCCCGAGGGGAGGGTTTCCAGTAGAGGAAAGCCTCGAGTCCAAACCTCTGTCTGTCCGCTGGATGCCCGCGACGTGATGTTGGGCCCGATGCAGACGGTCGTGAGCGCAGAATCCAGACCGGCCATGGCAGCGCAGCGAAGGCGTGAGCAAGGTCTGCCAGCCGAGCGCAGCCCCCAGAGTGCGCTCCAGGAAGAGCGCGTGAGCGATAGCCCAGACACGGGGAAAGTGGGTGTGCTACATACGGAACATATTTGGACACAGGCTGTCCCACTTGAAATATAACGGAAATAAATAAATAAAAAAGTCGTTAAAAAAAGATCCCAGCTGCCGCTGCCGCTGTTGCATGTACAAAAGAGAGACGTCAAACCTTTTTGTCTCGTGAAAACAGGGCCCCGTCTGTGCGGTGGCAGTCGGTGCTAATGAGGTTTCCGCTCCCTTTTGAAAACGGGTCGGTTGCTCCACATATTTAGCTCCATTAAAGATGGGGGAAAAGGATAAATGAAGATTGTGTTCAAACAAACCATGGGGACCGTTACCCAGTCGTGAAGGTGGGAATCACCCCCCCCCCCTCCCCCAGACGGTATGAACTTGACTTTCACAGCTCTGCTCTCGTTGATGACAGGCTAAATTTGAATCGATACCACAGAGAGGGGCGAGAGGAAGCCCGAGTCGCTGTGTTTGTGACACACCGATGTGTCAGAGGGCTATTATTAGAGAGACAGGATGTGACTCAGCATCCATTGAGCAGCGAGGACGGCGAGCGTCTCTGGGGCTTGACTCCTCAAAACGGGGAGAGGCGCAGAAAAGAGCGGCTAGGGTTTACGGTGGGCCAAAGCCACTTCATCTCTGTCACCAACAAAAACAGAAAGCCCTTCTCTCTCTTCGTTTCAGAAAAGACATCATTTTCGGAGCCGATTTAGAATGAGATGCGTTCCTCCCTTCGCTTTGCATCTGAATTCTGGAAGAAAGAACCACAAAACCAAACAAACAACAACAACAACCATAAAACCACAAAAAATTGCTCACATTTATCCTTAGATAGAGATGCCAATCTCAACATGATTACCCTGGCTAAATAAAGCATAAATACAATCCTGAGCTTCTGTTTCATGTGAAGCAGAGGTTTCCAAAGGACTCTGTGACCCAAGGGGATACGTAACCACATATCAAAAGGTAATGTTTTATATCTGGGGGCGGGGATATGACTGTTTTGAATATTTGGGGGACATGTCCTCCCTCCCCACCCCCACTCGTTACACCTGTGACCCACGCATAATTCATATGCAGCCAAAAATACATTCAAATAAGGAATTAAAATGTACGTACATGTATATGTTTTTATCATGTCAAAACAGCTGCATTTACCCAGTAACTAACAGAGTGCGTGCCACAATGTGCGGTGTTATATTTTGACTGATGTAAATGTCAATGAGGAGTGTATTATACAAACATCAGGGAATTGTAAGTTATTGTTAGTCGTGAGCGTCTCGCGACGCCCCAATGGGAACCAGTGATATAAGGTTTGTTGGGACGTGTGTGTTTTTGGCTATTTATTATTTATTGTGTTATTTATCTTGTTTTTTTCCATCCCTCTCAGGCGGGCCGGCAGAATCTCCAGCTAAAAAAGACTTTTTCAGAAAACCCATCTTTTCAGACTTCGCCTCAAAATAGAAAAAAGTACAATAACCTTTTCTCTTCCCTTTTGTGTAACAGGTTTTGAAGCGTGAACTCCTGTGATGTCAGTGATCAGACTGCAGCCCGCTGTTGGACAGCTCTGGGCCGATCTCTGACCATGCCAATGCGCTCATGAATCTAAACTGGAAAAGGAATGCGCTATCAAAACGTATCAAAAGCGTTTCCGGGGCCTCGGATAGGGTAGCGGTCTAACGCACTCGCGTTGACTGGTGCTTTGCGAGTGTGAGCTGCCTACTGCGGTCGCGGTTCGAAGCCCGACTGTGCCGTTTGGCTGTCCGCCCCAGGGGGAAGGGGGAGGGTGAGCCGGGAAGCGTGAAGGGCGTCTCCAGAAAGGGGGGTGAGCTCCGTCTCGAGGAGGCCGATCATCGAGGTGTTCACTGTAGGACAGTGTAGTATAATGGCTAGAGAACTGGGCTTGTAACCCCAAGGTTGAGGGTTCCACCCTACATCCCAGCCAGACCCCTCCGCTCTGTCTTCTCTGGCAACCTGGCTGTCCCATCCCTCCGGGCGCCCGGCAGCCGCTCCTCGCGGTCTCGCCTCTTCTCTGTCCTGACCCCTCGCTGGTGGAACGATCTTCCGCAACCGGTCAGGACCACGGAATCACTTGCGATCTTCCGCAAGAGACTCAAAACCCACCGTTTCAGACTCCACTACCACTGTACATCTAGCTAATTGTCATCACCACTGCCTACATGTTTAATACTGCTTGTCGTAATATGTATCCTTGTTAAATTTCTCAAAAAAATAAAAATAAATCTACTAACCTTTTCTTTCCCAGTGTTACAGGTATGGTATGCAGCTGCCAACAATGATGCCTTTTACTGTATTACTGCACTGATCTCTTGCGCGAACTAGGATTGATCTGACCATGTATTAATGCACGTCTTATAAGTCGCTCTGGATAAGAGCGTCTGCTAAATGCCTAAAAAGTCAAATGTAAAATGGGTTTGATTGCCAGGTGAGTTTCGGGGTATGCTGGCTCTGTTATGGCATCACGGCAGTGTGGAATTTTTTGTTACACTCTTGGGTTTATGAAATGAGGGCGGCGTCTGGGAGACAAGGTACAGTACAGAGCACTAGCATAGCCAGCCCCTCCTCCGATATGTTTTATGACAGATCTGAACTGCTGGACAATAGTTCGGCCAACCACCCGGTCAATAATTCAACAACAATTTGTTGGCGTAATGTATTTTCTCAACACCCCCAGAAAATCATTCCTGGCTGCACTACTGGTGGTGTACATGGGCCTAATTTATCTCTGTTGAGAATGTGTTTAATGTCTCTGCAAATTGAGAAAGTAAGAGGTGCTACCGCCCACGCCGTTAACCGCGTTCCTCTCGCACGCAAGGACAGCGTTCGCTCTTTAACGATGTCTCCCAGGGCATGGAGATTAACCGGCGCCAGCTATGGCGAGGACAACGGGAGGCGAGAGCTTGGACGTTACACGCACTTTATCACAACGTGCGCACGTGTCTTCTTTATTGGATTAAACTATGATGCGCCGCGCAGCTAATTATGCAAAGAGTTGCGTGCCATGCCCTGCCTACTTGTGGTCCGTACCTCTCCTCAATTTTAGCCTCTCGCTCTAAAGCTAGTGTATAACAAATACATATGTATATACATTTCATAAAGTCAGAGAAAGCAAGTATTAAATCAGCAGCCTGCCAGCAAGATTTTGAAACCACGGATTCCGATCTGGACAGTACGGGCCAAAACACCACACGTCTCTAGCAGACACCTGTAACAGGTAGCAGACCGCAGCAGGGCACACCTGGACTGTGCGCTGTGCTGGTGGAGTACCTGCTGCGGTGTTTGAAGGAAGGGGTGATTAAAAACTAAAAACGCTGGTAAACGAGCAAAGGAAAGCGAAAGCACAGCGGTGTCCCAGTTATAGGACAGCAAGGTGGCAGCAGGGTGGAGCTACAACTGGCTCACAATCACCGCCTTGTTTGAACCAATCAAAGGGGTTTTGCCCTCCACAACAAATGCACAATGATTGGTTCAAATCAGTGAGTTCCTAGTAGTGTATGGTACAGGTAACTGGCAAAATAGAAGGCAACACTTGAGTAAATGAGGGATCCTTTGCAGTGTTGCAGTACCGACGGCTGGTACCGGCGGATAGGCCGGGCCCTCCCCTTTCCAACGAGCCCCACTGGGACTTCACTAGTCCGGGCCAGGTCCGTTTGAGTACGCCCACCCCCACCCCCCAGGTTACCAGAGTGTTGCCTTTATTTTGGCAGTTACCTGTAGCTCCATCCATATTTGGGCACCATGACCTCATTCGCCCATCACCAGTCCCAGCAGTGGTTCCGTAATGGCGGGGGGGAACTTGGGTTCACCCGTAAGCCGAGGAGGCCAGGTTGGTTGAAATCGTTGCGTAACGGGGCTGAATGAACACCTTCATGCCGTGTTAGAGAGTTGTCAATGCCTGGAACAGCTTGCCAGGTCAGGTAGTAGAGGCAGAAACGCTTGGGCTGTTCAAGTCCAGGCTAGATGTAGTACTAGATACTCTTTAGATTAGGACATGATGAGCCAAGATGGGCCGAACGGCCCGTTCTCATCATTATGTGTTCTTATGTTCTTATGTTCTTATGTAGTAGAGGCAGAAACGCTTGGGTTGTTCAAGTCCAGGCTAGATGTAGTACTAGATACTCTTTAGATTAGGACATGATGAGCCTAGATGGGTTGAACGGCCCGTTCTCATCATTATGTGTTCTTATGTTCTTATGTTCTTATGTAGTAGAGGCAGAAACGCTTGGGTTGTTCAAGTCCAGGCTAGATGTAGTACTAGATACTCTTTAGATTAGGACATGATGAGCCTTGATGGGCCGAACGGCCCGTTCTTGTCATTATGTATTCTTATGCTCTTATCTTTCCTGCAGAGAGGGTAAGGTCTTTCAGCATGACAGTGAGTGTGAGTAGTCGCCCAGTGGGCTGAGAAGCGTGACACTGACGTTGGCACGGCGTACGCAGGTCGGTCACCAGATCTGCGCCCAATCGAGTGGGATGTTCTGGAATGACACCTGAGACAGCGTTTTCCACTCCCATCAACTAAGCGTCAGTCCATTGAGTTTCTCGTGGAAGAGTGCTGCTGTATTCCTCCTGCAGAATTCCAGATGCTGGTAGACTATGTATGTACTGGCATATACAACCTGTATGTGGATATATATATATATATATATATATATACACACAGTGGGTATAAAAAGTATTCACTGCCTGTGGTATTTTTCGCATTTTATTTTCTTACTTCATGGAATCAAAATGATTTAATTGGGATTTCATGCCAGTGACCAAAACTACTCTATGATGTCAAATATAAATAAACTCTAAAGCTTTTTTTTTATTTCACATTATAGAGCATTTTGTGTTGATCAGTGGCAAGAAATACCAATTAAATCATTTTGATTCCATGAAGTAAGAAAATAAAATGTGAAAAATACCCACTGTGTATATATTTATATGTGTGTGTGTGTGTGTGCGTGCGTGCATGCGTGCGTGCGTGCGTGCGTGCGTGCGTGCGCGCGAGTGAGTGCGAGTGCGTGTGAGTGTGTGTGTGTGCGTGTGAGTGTGCGTTTGTTTTCACAGCCTGGAGTCATGTTCCTATTCGTACAAAGTGCAATTCCCTTCCCGCTGGTTTTAATTTAAACAATTAAGTCAACACTAAAAAAGGCACTAAGCATTAATCCAAACCCAGTGGTGGGTCGGTGTCTCGCAAAAAACCTTTTATCTCCCCCCAAAAAAATCTCATTCCTCATTTACCATCAGAGCTCTCTGGCCGGCCCCCACGTGGGGGTTTTCAGACAACTTTATTAGGTGTTGATTTATGAGGCATTTCTAGCAGACGGTGTTGGATGAAAACTTTTAATATGAAAGTTAAAAACAAATGAGTATAATTGTGACACGGTCACATAATATGTAGAGTTTATCTCCCGTGTATAAGAACGATAAATCATTCTCATATTTCTACAAAATTGTACATTTAGGCATGCTTTTATCCGGAGTGACTCTTATTTTAATTGTTGTAATATATATACAATCCATTCATACAGCTGAATATTTACTGAAACAATTCAGGTTAAGCACCTTGCTCAAAGCTCAAGGGTGCGATGGCAGCGTCCCATCTTGGAATGGAACCTGCAATGTCTTCATTAAAGGCTTTTAAAAAGTTTTCCAGCCATAATACTACACCACCACTGTCACCAAAAAATGTATGCTGTTGGTTGATTCTCCACAAAGCTTGTTTAACATATAAAGTGTAGAGTGGTATTTGACCACCCAACCTGTTCTAAGCAATATGTAAACCTCGAAGGGCTTATTTCATTCATCCATCAGAGATGGGCGAGGGGGGCATGTTTCTTTAAGAGGGGGCGGGGCCAGAGCAGGAAGAGGAAATGAGGTTGGTTCCCTTCAGTTTTGGAGGGAAAGAAAAAGAATGGCTGGGCCTTGTGAAAGACAAGTAATGATATGTAAATACTGTAGAAATAAATGACTCTCAGACCACTGGAGCAGCCTTTTGTTTTGTTCTTGATTCAGTTTTTAGGTTTCTGTCCAAGAAAATTCAGATTAGCGCTGGGAATGGAACTGAACAAGGTCATGGAACTTGGGGTGAGCTCAGTATATAAATATATATATTTTTATTTTTTTATTTTATTTTGAGGGTCATTGTTGAATTGAGAAATTGATGTCAAATTGGCACCAACACTCCGGATACAAACGATCATGTAAAACAAAAATAACAACGAGCTGCCTTCAAATGCATGATATTATCAGGTCTGGTTCTGTGTGGCACAGTAGGTAGAGCACGGCATTGGCAACACTTAGGTTGTGGGTTCGATACCACATATACTGAAAAATGTATGCATTCACTACTGTAAGTCGCTTTGGATAAAAGTGTCTGCTACATGGCATATATAGAGAGTATGAGTCAGACTCCTCTAAACGTGAGAGTCGATGTGTCTGTAAAGGAGACCACCTGACTCACCTCTGAACTCAACACGTGGAGACCGATACTGGGTCTCAGGGCAAGAGAGGGGGACAGGTGCTACCTGGTTCTATATGTGCTCTGAGAACATTTGGGGTTTGATGGTGCTGTGTTTTTGTTGATAAAACGCAGAAAGTACCACAACCTGAGAACATCTTACCTGCACACCTGGGTCAGAAAAGACCTATATGAAATTAGGGGACTTTGAACTTTTAGGTGCCGGTAAAATTGTGAAACACTCCCACAGCCCTGAGAATTGTGTGTAACTCACCGAAATGTACAACCATGTGAGAGAAGAGTTCTTCTTCTGGATGTTGGTCAAAACAGATGCTTCATTCGACATCGTCAGTAATGTGCAGGAATCTCCCTGGGTGTAAAGCAGGGGTGGGTGACTGCAGCCCTGAAGCTTCTCTGTTTCCACCAGTTACCCCGGCTCAATTCTCTACTCTGATGTACGCACAACAACACCGGTTCACTCGGAGAACAGACCACAGCGGAATGTTTCACCTAGCGACACAAGAAAAGTGTTGGGCTGTCGTTCCTGAGCCGTTCGTGTCACTTTGCTCAAATGTGAAACAGTGGTAAATGGCGGTAAATGGCTGTGATAGGTAAATAATTAGGAGTACAAGTTGGCACGTAATCCAGGAATGGAGACAGCCCTCCTTGCCCTCCCCTGGTTTAGATCATTCCAGATAAAATCATTTGACACCGTTTTCCTCCCAGTTTGGTGGCCGATCATAATTCAGATTTTTACATTTTACATGTACAGCATTTAGCAGACGCTCTTATCCAGAGCGACTTACACAAAGTGCATTTATACACGGTAAGATTAAACATGGTTTCCACACACACACACACACACACACACACACACACACACACACACACACACACACACACAGAGCCGCTTTAGCATGCCATGAACTCATGCCGACTTCCCCTCCCCCCTCCTCCCTCCCTCCTGGGGGCGGACAGTCAATCGCCACCCCCAAACGGGACTCCCGGGCCAGAGCCGCAGGTCTCGAACCCAGGCTGCAGTGAGCAACATGCACTCACTTAGAACGCCTTTACCGGTTGCGCCACCACTGGGCCGTTAGCGCCCTCCTCTTTTGCCGATTTTGGGGAATAATAAGCATCTGGATTGGCTATAGCACCGGGAGTGTTATACGGTGGGGGAATGGGATGGGATATGGGGGAGGGGGTCATTTTTGACCTTTTCACTCAGAAACGAAAAGGTCAATAAGCACTGAAAACCAGAAATGAATTAGACGTATGAATTCCACCGGATGGATTATCGGGCCTGTGGCAAATTGCTCTTCTGAGTGACACCGCCAAATCAATGAGTAAATACCCAACACCCGGGCTCGGCAGCTCCCGTCGGCACTTCACAGAGCAGCTTCGCTAAATGTCATCTGAACTTTTGGCTTCTTTTATTATTATTATTATTATTATTATTATTATTATTTGTTTTACTATTAATTTATTTTTATTTTTATTTGTTATTTTTTTTCTGATATGTTTACTTCAGTCATCTTCACTCACACAAACATTATAATGATAACATTATATATTAAAATTAATATGATAATAATGCTCAAAACTGATCAGTGCCTTAGTTGGACCTTGGAACCCCATAAAACATTTTTTTTTTTAAAGCTGATAACGTTACTTCTTCTTTCTTTTTAAAACTCATTTAGAGAGAGTATGAGAGGGAGAGAGAGAGAGAGAGACATTTCACTTTCGTCTGTTTGTGTTTAATGTTTTTGGTAAAGCTGATCCATATCTGTAATCAATGTCACTACAGTTTGACGGTGTTTAAGCCAGTCGAACGCTTGCTCAGAAATGTGTCGTGATTGACAGGAAGGACATCTAATAGGACACAGTCCCAGGTGGCCGTGCCCTTGACACAGAGCCTCCCCATTGGCTGCCAGGCTCCGCGACACCTCTGAAAAATTAAGAGAGGGCCAGACAAAGTTAGGGGGACGGGGATTCCATGAACACAGAGTGAGACGATTACCCCCAGCTTCCAGAAAATTGCATCGAGCCACAGCCAACGCGGCTGAAAGTTTTGGAGGTGGAGTGAACCAGGCCCTCGCATCGCGCGCTCGACTGACAGGGCGCGCCGGGCAGAAATGATTGCGGCTGCCTCGCCCCGTATAAGACGGCCGCTAAATGCAAATCAGAACACTTACTGGGCAAAAAGGAAAGGTCAGTAAGCAGGGCTAAATATCAACATCAAGGCGAATATCTTAATATCACTGAGCAAGCTCACGCTTTGGGCCGGTCGCCGATTGATTGATGGAGCGCGATCGATTCGCTCATGGTCATCAGCGGCGCATTAGTAATCAGCGTGCCGCCCCCCCCTCGTGTCAACGTTAAGTGCATCATAACCTCTGTTCAAATGTGTTCGCGTTCCGCTCCCCGTCAACGTAGCCGAACGTTGCGATGCAAATCGGAACCGCGAGGTAATCAAATATAAAATGTTCTAATCTGATCTTCATTTCGCTGACGTGCTCGTGTTATTTGCCGCTCTTGCATTTTTCAAAAAAGTTCACTGACAACTTTGTCCGAATAATTCACTTTGCTATTTTGGTGGAGATTCACAGGGACCGGTAATTGCTTTATAGTTTTTTTGTTTTTTTTAAACGGAGTAATTGTTTAAGTGCCACGTCAGCATCTCGTTCCCTACTGTGCGCCTTTCAGATGCCATGCCCAATGTGTTCATTATTATTCTAAATGTGTTATTTAATTTTGTATTCTTGTTTTGGGGTGGGAATATCAGTACAGTGGTTTGGTCTG
>JAINUG010000214.1:850000-875000 GCA_029706075.1 Aldrovandia affinis
GCCTGTCTTCACTTTCACCTGTACCTGAAGACTCGGGGTTTAAATCACACAAAAACGGGGGGGGAGCTTACCGGATTTGCCCTGGAGCGTTGATTTTGCGCGGAGCCGTGTCGCCGTCTCCGCTTTCCCTCCTCCCTCCTCCCACGTCCGCGGCGGCCCCCTCTTGGCAGCGTGTCCGTCGTTGTTGAAGCGCACGCCTGCGTGAAAGCAGGCCAGGCTCTCCGATTCCCCCGGACACGAAAAGGGCGCCCATTCACCAGCGGGTTCCCGCGCGCGCGGATCGTGTTGCTGGTCGTGTCAGAGCTCCGTTCCCAAGGTACTGGCAGCGCGAGTGACAGGCTGACGGCGGAACAATGGCCGCCCTCACAATGGTCACGGAGCGGCATCTCTCGGGTTACACGTGCTCGCTGGGGCGGCGCGGGCGCCTTTCAGCCCCGAGACAAACTAATTGCTCCGAATGTGGGGGGGGGGATAGATTTTTTTTCTTTCACCTTCCTTCCTTCAAGTCCCCACGAACAAGTCTTAACTTGACACCAATTAGCGAACAGTGGTTTTGTTTCCAGTGTTCGAGGTGCGCAAGGACAGCTTGGACATTTTAATAAAAGGGACCGGGCGGCACACTTGCGGACCGTCGGCTGATCCTCGAACCCTCGCCGAAGCTCAAAAGAGGCCAATTTACATTCGCGCTTTAGCCTATTTAGCTTTTCCCGGAGTGACTTATGGTTCTTTACATGCAGTCCATTTATAGAGCTGGATATTTTACTGAAGCAATTCAGGCTAAGTACCTTTGCTCAAGGGTACAACGACAGCGCCCCACCTGGGATTTGAACCTGCAATCTCTGAATCACAAGGCCAGTTCCCTAACCGCTATACTAAACTGCCATACATTTTTGAATATTATATATTTATATACATATGTATATTTCTTTTAAATTGGTTCACTGGCACTCTCCTTCCTTGGTTATCCTCGCTAGCGCTGCTTTGTGGTAAGTCCTGCTTTCCTCCTCCACCGGTATATGAAAGAAATCGGACATCTTTCCGCCCAGATGGCGAACCACGGCTGCCTTTGAACCATTAAATTTCGAAGGGTTAGCTCCATGTCATGGGTGGCGAAGCTACATCTGGTAGCAGGAAGCCGCGCTGTATGGACAACGTCAAGGTCCAACGGCTATATCAAGAAACACTGGAGCGGAAAATTATCCCATGTGTTAATGCGGGCAACGGTGGTTCTGGTTGGGTGTTCAGTATCCAACACTGGCAGGATGTCTTCTCACTGAGGTATTTAATTTCATACCAATGCAGAGTTGTTGTTTTTTTTTACATTCAGAAGACATTCAACCGCAGCTAGAGCAGCAGCTAGAGCTAGCAGCTAGAGGAGCCATAGCAACAACAACCAAAAAAATGTATACATATGCATGCACACAGTGGTGGACAAAGTACACAAACCCTTTACTTGAGTAAAAGTACAGATACCCTGATAAAATATTACTCCAGTAAAAGCAAAAAGTCCTACATTGCTTCCCATGCCATGTCGGGTGGGAATATATGTTGTTGAAAGTAAAAGTAAAAATGTAAATACTTAAGTAAGCACAGACACTTGAAAAATGTACTTAAGTACAGTAATAAGTCAAAGTTAAGTTAATGTAGGCCTACTTCGTTAGCGTCCACCACTACATGCGCATACGTTTAAATATACAATACTTTCGGTTAAATTTCACTTGCCTTCAGCTCGTACAGGGGACGTCTTTTAACCAGATTGTCCGTGACAAGGTGTGCAGAGTGGAAGACTGAATCTGAATGTGTGCTGTCGCCTGCGCCGCTTCAGACCACCCGTGAGTAGTTAACCGTTATGGCCGCTGAAAATTCCGTTAAACTGCCAGGCCTGCAGACTGGCCTACATTATATTATTAGCTTTGCGTTCTATCTGGAGCGTGAAGCCCGGGGAAACAGAGCGCTCAGCGTAGCCCCGGAGAACGTCGTTTCTTTTATAAATACCGCACTGGCGGGGGTCTTTCACTTTGTGCGCTACGTCTATATTTACAATGAAGTGCCGCACAGAGACACTGTTTCCCGTGGCCGTCCACGCCCGTCCCTGACAGTCCTACGGTTTCTGATGTATTGTTTTGAATATTTTAAATGCCTCCTGCTTAGCTTGTAAATTGAACCGCCGTGTAATTCCTCACGCACACAGAGACACGAGCGCTTTCGAGGAAACGGCGTAAAACGTATGCTCAAATATGATTTATTGTGTCGTATTCACGTACTGATTTATGTGTGTGTCGGGGGCTGGGGGGATTGTGTCTCGCATAATGCGATGTGGTTCTGCAAAATAATGGGAGGGGGGTGCGGCTGGCTAGCTGAAACCTCCATGAAAAGGAGCTATTTTCATCCCTTGTTCTTAGTTCTTGGTTCGATTTTTTTTTTTACTCGTTTAAAAAAACAAAAACATTTTTATTGGTAGTTTGTTTCTCCATTTTTGGAATGCGGATAGTAGTCACCGTTAACACGAGGTGCTTGGCACGACGGTTTTGAATGGATATCATTTCCGCAAAGTAAGTTTGACAGCTCCTGAAATGGATGTTTACGCTTCGCGTAGTCCCTGACATGTGTTTACACGGAGAGTTCAAAGCGAGCTTGGCTCGTAGCTTAATATCGGGTCTTATTTGGAATGCGGGAGGAGGGAAGAAGGGGGGGAGGAGAAAAGCCCCCCCTTCCGCCCGCTTCTTAGGCCCAATTTGCATAAAACCTTTGATTTGCGGAGATGAATGTGAGAAGAAACAGCCGCTTTGTTGAGATTAAAAGAGTTCATTTGTCACATTAAGCAGAATTACTCATGTTTGTGTCATTAATGCAGAGAGAGAGAGAGAGAGAGAGAGAGACAGACAGAGAAAGGGAAAGGGAAAGGGGAGGGAGGGAGGGAGAGCATAGCTCAGTCGGAGGAGAGAAGGAATGAAGGAATGTTTTCTCTTCTCCTGCTGAACGGCTCCGCTACCTGCAACGCCTCCTTAGGAGCTCGATCCCGCCGCTGAAACGCTCCTCATCTCCGGCTCTGTGGGGGTCCACTCAAAAACTTTCATTTAACTTAAGACCCTTATGAATGACCTGCGAATAATAATCCGTCCCCTCATTGGCGGCACCATGCCTAGCGCGCTGTGGGCCCGTAATCCAGCTGAGTCTACCACACGCCAACCTGCCCATCACATGCACATGTGCTCTTCAGAAAGACTGCAGATTTCCATTATATCATATCAAATTATGTTTGTTTTTTTCTTTTTTCGTTTTTCTTTTTCAAAAACCGCAGCGCTCTCTGCGAGAAGCGAATGGCACCGTGTGGCACGGTAGGGCTGGCAATGTAGTGTAACGGTTAGGGAGCTGGGCTTCAATTCCCAGGTGGAACACTGCTGTTGTACCCTTGAGCTAAAGGTACTTAACCTAAATTGCTTCAGTAAAATATCCAGCTGTATAAATGGATTGTATGTAAACTGTATAAGTCGCTCTGGATAAGAGCATCTGCTAAATGTCTAAAATGTAATGTAGAGGCTAGATGCCCCTCTCCAAGAGGACGGTGATCTGCGCTTGGCGTTGAGATGTGATTGGCCTGTAGGTTTGTGTAGATTTTACAGTGAGCATGACGTGACTCTTCAGGGCCTTTCAGCTGTGTTTTAGTTTAGAGTTAGAGTTAGAGTTAGAGTTAGAGTTAGAGTTAGAGTTAGAGTTAGAGTTAGAGTTAGAGTTAGAGTTAGAGTTAGAGTTAGAGTTAGAGTTAGAGTTAGAGTTAGAGTTAGAGTTAGAGTTAGAGTTAGGGTTAGGGTTAGGGTTAGGGTTAGGGTTAAGGTTAGAGTTAGAGTTAGGGTTAGAGTTACAGTTAGGGTGCAGTAAGCTTCAGATGAAGCGATGCATGAAAACATAGCTGAAAGGCATCACGTCACGCGGACTGTCAAATCTGCGTGGCCAATCCAAACCAACGAAACAAACCTACAGGCCAATCACATCTCGACACAAGTGCAGATGGCCGTCCTCTGGAAGAGGACTCTAGCCTCCACTCATAAGGCACCGGGTTTGGTACTCTCTGCCATCTGATTGTCACTTTGATGTCGTTGGTAAACAGCGTTCCCGCTGACGGGTTTACACGGCATGTCTGCCCCGCCCCGCCCCGGCCCGCCCCGCCCCAAGTGAATATTCACACCAGAGCAAGAGCTCCCGGATTTCCCTCGTGGTCGCCGTATCGACGGGCGTGTGTTTCTGCCAGGCATTTAGGGACTCGGGTTCGAGCTGGGTGGACTGACCACCGTGAAACACGAGCCGTCTTCTCCAGCCACGGCAAATGACACAGACAGACAGACAGACAGACAGACAGACAGACAGACAGACAGACAGACAGACAGACAGACAGACAGACAGAGCCTGTAGTTGCTCATGCGGAGATAGAGGGTGTCTTACTACAGACGCCTGTTAGAGTTTTCTCACATCATTTTTAGACCCAAAAAAATCCTTCCAATTGACTTTGTCTGGTATCCCCCTGTTCTCGCACCGCTGTGCCGGTATTCTTCAGCGGGCGGAAAGAGAACAAATCTTCCCTGCTCCCCGGCAGTCTTTTGTGGTTGAAGGTCGGGTGGTTGTCCATGCTGCGCTGCTGAAACCCTTGACAGGTGTTTGATGAGTGTGCTCTTACCTGCTCGTTCTCCGGACAGAGCGCTACTCCATCTCCGTCCGGGTGTCTGTCCTAAAGAGCGGGGGCGTAGGGAAATGGATCAGGCCCCTGCCCCGAGGTCACCTGAGGTCTCCTGAGGTCACTCTTCCAGGGGCCAGTTTCCTAAGCCTTTATACCAGTGCAAAGTTAGCAGCTGATAGTTTTTTTTATTTGGGTTAGCAGCGAATTTATGATTTGGGTGTATTCTGGGAATGTTTTTTCAGTGACAGTAAGTCTTGTTCTCAACAAACACAAGAGGATCAGTTGCCACAACACAGAGAAAGAAAGTGAGGGGGAGGGCCAGGAGAGAGGGACAGCGAGAGAGCCGGAGGGAGGGAGGGAGGGAGGGAGAGAGAGCTTCAAGGACCCTTTATTCTGAAACAATGAAAGCAGTGGGGGAAAAAAAGCATAAAAAGCAGAAACTAAACGTAAAACGGGAAACTATTTTCATTTGACCTTATCCCTTTTGTTTTATTTCTTTTCGTCATCTTAACTGTAACCTTTATTTAATATTTTTTGTTGTATGGGAAAAAAAAAAAACCCCAGGCCCAAAGTGTCTCTAGTCTCCACAGTCCACACCCTCCACGTTGCTGCTTCGCACCGTTGCTTCTGGAGGAAAATAAATGATTAATTTTTTTCATTTCTCGCAGCGAGGATATTAATGTTGGGTTTGCGCATGGCGACAATTCAATTTCTCTATTTTGTTTGTGTTTTTCTAATCGAGCGAATGAGAACCCGAACTCCAGTGAGGAGAAGTGGCTCTCAGGCCCTTTCTGCGGAAGCCTGCTTCGCTATTCGATCCGTCGCCAAACAACGAAGTCATCGGCGTGCACACAGCCCGCACCGACGGGCTCGAGTGAAGTGAGACAAACTCCCAAAGTCTGTTCAATTTCATGAGCCCCTCTCAGCTGCTGCCAACACCGTCCGCATTCAAACGGAAAAAACCTGATGAAGGAAATGTAAGGAAGTCGAATGAAATGGTTAATTGCATTTAAAGAGTGTTTTTATGTCCGTACTGCCAGCAGGAGTATATTTATGCAAACGGCATGCGTGCTTGAAGTTGCAGAGAAAGGGGAAAAGAAACGGAGCTATGCCAGTCCCTCTCTCCATAAAGCGTGCATTGCACAGCGTGATCGAACATTGTGCTCGGGAACAAGATTGTCTCACCCTTTTACACACAAAACCGAAGGGGGGGAGAGTTCAAGAGCAAAACATTTCAAAATGCAGATTTTCTTCCTCTGTAAATATTTGAAAGGAGCAACGGTCTAATTAACTTGATACTAGAACAATACATTTAAAAAAAGTGCTCTTACCTCCCTGGAGATAAAACTGGCGACGTAACAACCGTCGGCCTCACGGTCTTAGAGACACTCATAAAGATATTGGACGTTTTGACTTATGTCTTGGTGGACGCGTTGACACGGGGGCTCACGGTTGCCAGGTTTGTAACTAAAAGCATCTGTAACAAGTTCCACAAATTGCCATTTTGGCTCATCCACAAAAGCAGCATATGGCAGCTGATTTTCACCTGTAGTGTGCGGAGTTTGCATTTGTGGATATAAATTGGCAAAAACTAAATTAGCCACGTACACCTAAATATATGCAGTCTGTGTGCATGTATGTATGTATGTATGTGTATGTGTGTGTGTGTGTCTGTCTGTCTGTCTGTCTGTCTGTCTGTTTGTTTTGTGTGTCCATGTCCATGTCCGTGTGTCTGTGTGTGTGTCTGTGTGTGTCTGTGTGTGTGTGTGTGTGTGTGTGTGTGTGTGTGTGTGTGTGTGTGTCGTGATGATTGAATTTATCTAAATGAACTCGGTAATCTTGAATACAAATACACTGATGTGCGTCTGGATCTAGCTAGCTTCCTGTCTGACTCAGTCAATATTTCCTCGACCCCGGTGTCGTTTGTCGGCCGCTCGCGTGCGATCGCGCCGGCGTGGGGCTACGCGGTCATCCGCCGGTCCAGGAGCCGGGGCGACGGCGATCTCGCCCGGTCTGCAAACACAAACGTAATGAATCACTTTGCTGAAGTGACACAGCCTCTGCCTCTCCGTGAGCCACTGTGCTAATGTTGCGAGCAGCTGCCACCGTCGCTCACCGCAATCTGTGCTCAAAGTCACCGGGACGGGCCCTGAATATCAATCCTTCTCTCTTGTTTTTCTCTTTTTTTCCCCCGCTTTTCTCCCAATTCAGTGGCCAATTATACCCTCCATTTTGTTTCAATTCGCCCTCCCCACACGAAACCCGCCGCCCGTCTCTACAAGGCAAGATGATTCTCAGAGGGCAGCAAACTCCGCTTCCTCCGAGATGGAATTCGCCCACCCTCGTTCTGGAGACTCCCTTACGTGCTTCTCAGCGAGTTCGTGCCGGCTCACCCTCCCCCCTCCCCCTGGAGCGGACAGCCAAACACCGATCGGGGCTCCCCACCAGGGCCGGTCTGGTACAGTCGGGTTTTGAACAGCTCGCACTCGTAAAGGACCAGCCAATACGGGCGCATTAGAGGGTAGCGCTGTCTGAACATGAGAGGTGCCACTTGGTCACACAGAGGCTAAAGGTAGAGGCGGCATAACCTGATTTGTATTGGTTGCTGTTCTCAGGTTTTACCTGTGAGAATTGCCGGCTACGCGGGTTATAGTTTGAGCATCGTTTTGAGTGTCTTTCGCCTGTCCGGAAGAGGAAGCCAGTTAACAATGTCCCATAATGCACTGGGCACTTTGGCTATTGAGTTATTCATAAAGTGGGGCGGTAGAAGTTGGAATAAGAAGTCTTTATTAATGCTTTCATTCGGGAGCTCACAGGCAAACTTTCTTCAAAGGCCGTTATTTTAGTGCTGCTCTTGCATTCTCCTCTCTAGCATTTATTCAGTTTATTATTCTGAAATGAATTGTTTTGTTTTTTTCCTCTTCTCTTTGTCTAAAACCATTGCAGTTTTGCTATATATCGCACCATTGAAGTTTGTTTTGGTGAATTGTATTTATTTAATTTTTTTTTTAAAAGCTCTGCTGTGACACATACCTGTTACAGCCCCCACCCCCAGTCAGGACGAAAGGAACCGTTAAAGAGGATTTAGCCGTCGTCGTCTCCGCTCTGTAGGTAGTTTTTATGCACGTTTCATCACGTTGGCAGTGCCGCAGCTAAAACACACAGAGCAGAGAGATCAGAACAGTGCTCTTCCCCCCCCCCACTCTGTTCAGATATGTTCAGAAAAGAAAGAAAGAAAATAATTTACACAGAAAAACTGGAAAGCAGGTTTCTGTATCCTGGTCAACACACTTTATTTTAGATTTTTTCATAAATGTGCCTGGGAGCACACAAACCTTATTTAACACGCAAGCCTCGACTGTTCCTAAAATAGCCGACTATCCTATGATAATGCAGCAATGCTGATTTGAGAAAGGGCCATTACCTTCCCAGAGTCCCACGCAGTAGGAGCTGGGTCATTATTCAGAGTACGTAATTGACAAAGGGCTTATAATGAGCTCAATTGGCCAGCAATATTCATCTAGAGCCCTTTCTTCCATTATGAAGAATTACATTGAAATATTTCATTATGTAGTCAGCTTGGGCTACGGAAAATTGAACTGTTGAGCATCTGATGAGCGTGAGAACGATGCATACCATATGCCCTGGCCGTCTCAGTCACCAGATCTCAACCCAACTGAACACTTATGGGAGATTCTGGAGATTCCTGAGACAGGTGTTTTGTTGATGGTGGTGGAAAAGACTAACGATGTAACTTCTCGTGGAGGAATGAAGTTGCATCCCTCCAATAAAGTTCCCGACCCTTGTAGAATCAATGCCGAGGAGCATCGAGGCTGTTCCGGTGGCCCAACACCCTATTAAGACACTTTATGTTGGTGTTTTGTTTATTTTGGCAGTTACCCGTATACGTTTCATGCACTTTATGTTAGCTCTTGCATCTGTTATTCAATAACCAGTTTGTGGGAAGGGGAAGACCAAAACCCCAAATCATTTTTTGAAAACCATAACAGACATAATAGCCGGGCCCAGAGGACGGGGGGGCTTGTGAATGAGCCAGCGTCGGGAGAGTAGCGCGGGGCCCAGTGTGACATTGCGCCGTGTCTAGCCGTGTGGGGTGGAGGACACAGTAAACCGTGGGCCCGGCGGGCTGCCAGGACATTTAAAACGCTAATCCACATTTGAATAAGGGGACGGGGTGAGCGGGCGGGAGGGCGAGGGCAGACGGAGCGACGGGGCATGGACGCGAGACCAGCTGATGTGTCAAATATCGGCGCCAGCGGTCACCCTCACGGGAGATTAAACCCGCCCGTGCGCAAGGGCGACGTCGCGCGCCGCCGAGGACAAAGCCCGCGGGCAGGCGCGCCGTCCGCTGAGTGACACGTCTGTTGCCTTTCTCTTTTTTCCCCCCTCCTCGGTCCGAGACATTAAGCAGGAGCGTCACTCCAGAACGGTGCCTTTACAAGCGCAGACGCGCGATTGGTTGTTCTTGTCCGTTGGTTGTTGTTGTTGTCACTGTTTGCTGGTTTGTTTGGTCAGCTCGTTGTCGGGATTTTTGTCCATGTGTTTCTCTGTTGAAACGTGGGATGAATAAAATATTACCCCGAGCATGGAAGTGACCTCAGTCATATTCCTACAGGGCATGGACAATATAGTAATCATACAAACTGCTCTTAGTTATGCTGCTTGACATGATATTTATTAAATATACATTTATTTTTTGTTTGATTGCTGTTGTTTTTGCCGGGAGGTTTTTTTTGTCCAACTGCATGCTCAAGAAACATTTGTGTTTGTTTATATTTCAGGTGTTACTAATTATTATGTGGGGGCTCAGTTTACATGACATGGGGGTTTCATCATGCAGGAAGCTCTGTCTGTTTGCACATATCAGTCCGACCCTTCTCTCTCTCTCACTTTGGGCCTGTTTTCTTTCTCCCCACAACTACAAATATTACATAAAGGTTACAGTTAAGATGACTAAAAGAAACAAAACAAAAGGGATAAGGTCAAATGAAAATAGTTTCCCGTTTTACATTTAGTTTCTGCTTTTTTCCCCCCACTGCTTTTATTGTTTCAGAATAAAGGGTCCTTGAAGCGCTCTCTCTCCCCCCAACTCCCTCTCTGTCTCCCACTTTCTGTCTCTCTCACTCACCCCCCCCTCTCCCGCTCCCTCTCTCTCCCGCTCCCTCTCCCTCTCACACACCTCCTCCGTGAAATCTCTCCTCATTTCTCTCCTATAAAGTGCCATGAAGTGGAAACGTTTATTGCTCATTTTCACTGAAATCTCCATTTTTTATTATTATCCTTGCCCTTGTCATGTGGTCACTTCTATTCTATTCACTTCCAGTCCAGTAGTCAGTACACAAAGGGGGGTCCTCACACAATCTAAGTCAAACTCAATAAATAATCCAAAACACTCAAACTCTCTCTCTCCAAATCCCGGCTGGTTAACAGACTTCACATGTTCTCTCTCCATGTTCCAAACACTTTCCTACTCTTTTCCCGTGTGATCGGAATCAGCCCTTTAAATGAGCCTCGAAATGGCCTTCAGCTGTTCGTTAGTCCCAATTGCTCGACTCCGTTCAGGTGTGACACTGCGGCCTGCTGGGAAATGTAGTGTTTTCGGCTCCAATGGCTCCAATGCGTTGAAGGCCAGGTAGCCATTTCCTTGGGCAGCCCCAAGTGTGTTGCCACAGTGTATCATATGTGTGTTTATACACGGTCACATGTGTGTGTTTATACACGGTCACATGTGTGTTCGTACACGGTCACATGTGTGTGTTTATACACGGTCATATGTGTGTTTATACACGGTCACGTGTGTGTTTATACACGGTCACATGTGTGTGTTTATACACGGTCACATGTGTGTGTTTATACACGGTCATATGTGTGTTTTATACGGTCACGTGTGTGTTTGTTTATACGGTCACATGTGTGTGTTTATACGGTCATGTGTGTGTTTATACACGGTCACATGTGTGTTTATACACGGTCACATGTGTGTGTTATACGGTCATGTGTGTGTTTATACGGTCACATGTGTGTTTATACTGCGGTCATGTGTGTGTTTATACACGGTCACATGTGTGTGTTTATACATACGGTCATGTGTGTGTTTATACACGGTCACATGTGTGTGTTTAAACATGGTCATGTGTGTGGTTGTACACCGTCATGTATCCAGGATGAAGTCACTGCGAATGCTGAATTTCGTTGTTATAACTTTGCTCCTATAGAAAAAGTTGATGTGGGGGCCTGCAGTTAGTTTAGGTGAGCCGTAGATGCTGCCTGTATAGACTGTATCAGGAGACACCAAGATTTCAAACAACTATTCTACGCTATCCACTACCACTTTAGCATCTCCATAACATCATGTATTTTCTGAATAATATATATATATATATATATATATATATACACATACAAGTACATGCAAAGCAGAGGATACCGCACAGCTGTGGCTCATCCATTAATTAAACAAATAACGTCATTATATATTATACATGACCCCAGCATGCACAGGGTCATGTATAAAATGCTGCACAGGGCTGACTGATTGTAATTACAGCTGCAAGATGACACCTCGGTGACTTTGAAAGAGGGTGAATTTGGGGGCGTGTTTGGTGAGCTTCAGTGACTAAGACAGCCCAACCTGCTGTGCAAGGGCAAGCAAGGCAATCAAATGCAAAACGTAAGCCCAGGACAGGGGCTTCCGGTAGCATAATGGTCTACGCATTCGCTTGGGAATGCAAGTTGCCAATTTCAGCCGTGGTTCAAAACCCGACTGCACCAGAACAGCCCTGGCCGGGAGCCCCGATCGTGGGCGGCGATTGGCTGTCCACCCCAGCGGGAGGGTGAGCCGACACGAGCTCGCCGAGAAGCGCAAAGGGTGTCTCTAGAAAGTAGGTGGGCGAGTTCCGTCTCGGAGGAGATGGATCATCGTGGGCTCGGGGGAATTAGCTTGAAAAAATCAGAAACAAACAAAAAAATATATGTAATAAATTGAAAGGCAATGCAGTGTTCAGAAACGGAGAGGATATGAAAATAGAAGATAATATAGAGGTAATATCATATACACTGTGCCTCCAACACACCACATAGAATGAATAATCTGATTTGACTGTGTTTGCTGAACCTGTTGAATGGTTGGAGTGGCACGCTGACTGAAGGGACCAGCCGTAGCCTACACGATCGTTTCGGATGGCAAAAACAGCCCAGAGGTAAATGACCTTTTCATAATTATGTGAAGAGCAGTTTATTTTGTAGGTTCGTGTGAGCTTCATCGCTTTCACCTCCTCCCCTGATCAACGCGGGAATAAAGATCCTCTTTTGATTGATGGCGGATTGGTGGCTCAGCTTCTCTGTGCCGTGTACGAGAAAATCGTTGTGTGGTATAGTCAGGAGACAGCGGTTTCGCATGCACGCACGTACACACACACACGCACGGACACACACACACACACACACACGTTCCTTATGTTCCACATTTTTCTGCGGATATTTCCTGTGCCAGCACTTCCCTTTACACTTATCACCGCATTACACGATTTCCTGATTCAGAATGATTATCCAATCCATCACCCATCCCCCCGTAAAGCACCTCTTTCACTTGGGAGATGGCTTCCAGCACCGCTTGGCTGAACCCCTTTCGCTAGACAGGATAGGGGTGGGGGCGGGGAGGGGGGAAACCACGAAAGGATCCTCCCTCCACATACATCTTCTCCCACGGGGGGGGAAGATGTCTTTTTCCCCTCTAAGGGTGGGGCGACAGGACACGATCGGGAGAAGTTTCAAAAGTGCATTATAGTCGAGCGGGATTTCTGAAAAAAGGCCCCGTGTAAGGCTCGACAAGCATTTTTGGGTAAAAGTTGGGAACCAGACTTTTTTGCATAATTCAGGTATGCTGAATCCGATAAACCCGGTTCCCAAACAAATTTTTGAGCTTTTGACCTTCTAATTTGCATAACAAAATGGCCGCCAAATTTCCAATTTTCTCCAATAACTCTGTAACCAGGAAAGCAAAAATGACAAAGAAAGTGTCTATACCTATGTTTTGAGGGTCAGATAATGTGATTAAGACATTTTTAAAGTAATCAGTGGTAATCCTACTCTTAAAATATGCAAATTAGTGGTGGCCATTACAGAAAAATCTTTTTTCTCCAATATCTCTGTAACTAGGCAAGCAAACATGAGAAATTAGTGTCTATACCTATGTTTTGAGGGTCTGAGAATGTGATCCATGATAAGCCAGATGCTTAATTATGCAAATTAGCTACCAATGAATTACACAACAATCCATGTAACAATGCTCAATGCACAGGTTCCCAACTTTACCCCAAAATACTCCTTGATGCTTATTCAGGCATGACAGAGCAATATGTTATGTCAATCAAAAAATAAACAGGACCATGAAAGAGAGTTGGTTGTAGTCTATATGTGGTTTATAGTGTGAGGCACATTTGTAATGGTAAACAGTTCAATGAATACAAATAAGCAGAACTGGGAGTTCAAAACGAGTTACTGACTCAGAACTGAAATTATGACTTCGAATTTAAAAAAGTCTCACTCACAAAATGCCTCATCCTGATGTCTGGTAGAATAAACTTTGTTGGACTAGAACATATTCATGCAAGGAGTTTGATCATCACTTTGTTTCTGACATGCACACATCGCTGTGCATCCTAACCCGGATTTGCGGCATTTGCAATGACGTGTCTTGCATTGCTTCTGGCATGCACACAAAATCATTTCCAGGCAACCTTCTGGGACTGGACTCAATGACATCAGAATGGGCTGAAGTCCTGAATCACCATGTTTCCATCCCATGTCCACAGGTGCAGGAAGCTCAGGTACGGCACAGTGAGCATTTCTCAAACCATTGCTTGATAGTATACTGCATCAAATGGAACTGGAGAGCATCACTTGTTGGTGGCATTGCTTCTGGTTTACCAGTCTTGGAGAACAGTATATGCCTTGCTGCATCAACAGAGTCTGTTTTGTGCACATCATATATTCTGCAGACAAACGCTTCTGGCAGAAGCTCGTGCTTCTCAACAAATCTATTCACTAAGATTTTGTGGCGAGATTTTGCAGATGCGGGACAACAACAACGAATTGGCATTGCTCTTGGCCTTCCAGGGATTCAAGGTGTTTGATTCAGTTTCACCAGGGTCATTGCTAAATCATTGCAAAATCTCGCCACAAAAGACTTAGTGAATAGATTTGTTGAGAAGCACGAGCTTCTGCCAGTTCCTGTATCACTTGCCAAAATGAATGGTACACTCCACACTGGAAACAAGTCCGTACTGGCAAATTTTGTTTGGGAACCGGGTTTATCGGATTCAGCATACCTGAATTATGCTAAAAAGTCTGGTTCCCAACTTTTACCCAAAAATGCTCGTAGAAGTCACATTTTTCAGGAATCCCACTAGACTATTATTTTGAGCTCTTTGTGGCGACGGTTGGAATCACCTAACGCAGCTCCCGCCGTATAGATAACACGTTCTCTTACTTGCGTTCATCTGGGTCTGGCTTATGAGAAAATAAATACATAATAAAAAAATAAAAGAAAGCTGTTTGTGCTCAGGGGTCCGTTAGGAATTGATCGTCGTGGTTTTCAGGGAGACGGACTATAAGTGTACTGCAAGAACAAATCACCCTTAGATTCTGTCCTTCACATACTGTACCTGTAGGAGCAGAGGAAAGGACTCCTCACCTGTCCGCTGCGTTTATAGTCCCATCGCCATTTAAAAAATATATATTATTATTTTTATTATTTATTTTTTTCGTTCAGATTTTTTCCACATTTTTCTCCCAAATTTGGTGGCCAAATGTACCCTCTATTTCTTCAATTCGCCCCTTCCCCACGAGCCTGCCGCCCCGTCACTACAGGGCAACCTAAATCCCCTAGGCTGGCGATGATCCGCCTCCTCCGAGACGGAACCCGCTCACCTACTTTCTGGAGACACCCTTCCCTCTGGGGCGGACAGCCAATCGTCGCCCCCGATCGGGGCTCTTGGCCAGGGCTGGTCTGGCACAGTCAGGTTTCGAACCCTGGCCGTAATAGGCAGCTCGCATTCCCAAGCGAATGTGTTGACCCAGTATCCCTTGTACTCGCTCAACCAGTACTTTGGGGGTTGTTGGTGGGCCTTTCCACAGAAACGGGCACCGTAGGGGGCCTCGGGTGGCGTAGCGGTAACAGCACTCGCCCAGAGTTCGATCCCCGGCTGTGCCAGCCTGTCTCTGGCTAGGAGCCCTATCAGGGGCGGCGATTAGCTTCCTGCCCCAGGGGAAGGGGGGAAGGAGAGCCGGCATGAGTTCGCCGAGAAGCGTGAAGGGCGTCCCTGTGAGACAGGTGGGCGAGTTCCGTCTCGGAGGAGGCGGATCATCGCCAGCCTCGGGGTATTGGCTTGTCCTGTAGATGCGGGCAGCAGGCTCTTGGGGGAGGGGGCGAATTGAAGAAATAGAGGGTACATTTGGCCACCAAATTGGGAAAAAACGGAGGAAAAATCTGAAATACAGACACCGTCCTATTTTTAGTGTGCTTCTGAGCTGTGAAACTGGAGTTAACGGGGGTGGGGGCGTCGATATGAACAGAAACAACCGAAATCTCATTGAAAAAAAGCACCCCCGTTCCCCTCGTTTGCATATCGTGGAGATGAGTCATAAAAACAAATCTGTGATTATAACCAATAGAAATAAATAAATGGAACAAACACCTCCTCAAATGTGAATATTTATTATTTCACATATAGCATAAATACAAATAATTCATATTTATATATATATATATATATATTTTAAACAAGTGTTAATACTAAACAAACCTTTTTGCGTAATGGTGGCATAATTGCCGTTATAATGCATTTTGTTGGGGAGAGGTGCTAATTATTGTTGCTGCTGACTGATTTAATGATGTGCGGTTCCGTAGCTCCAGCTCACAGGTTCATCGAGGGTCGGTGTCCCTGGCCCAGGCGGACGGAATGAGTTCCAAGACGCTCCGTAAACTGTCATGTATGCTTTAAAAAGCATAGAAACCTATTAAACATACAGATTACATGCACAATTTGTTTTTAGTGCTCGTTACCAGGACAAGACTTTGTAATGCCCTTCAAGGCAATGGGATGCTGGTAGTATTATGGGATGTTCGCAGTATTATGGGATGCTGGCAGTATTATGGGATGCTGGTAGTATTATGGGATGCTGGCAGTGTTGTGGGATGCTGGCAGTATCATGGTAATCATATGAGTTGACCGGTAGCGGTGTCTTGATAGCGAAGCGGCTGTCAGCGAGTATGGATGGCCCTCCTTTGTGTGCACGGGCCCCTGATTCTTCAAGCTGCTCCATTATACTAGGATCATGAAACCCCCCAGATGGATGGATTCATTCATTTTTCCACTGCTCCATATTTAGCATACCTGTATTCATCTGTCATTGTGCTGTTTGTAATGGGTGATATGCTCAGTCCACATGGACATGCTACCGCATCATCATTTAAGACCCGCCCACCTTGGAATGTCATCACCTCATTCTCAAAGACCCGCCCACCTTGGCATTTCATCACCTCATTCTCAAAGACCCGCCCACCTTGGAATGTCATCATCATCTTAGACCCGCCCACCTTGCCATGTCATCACCTCATTCTCAAAGACCCGCCCACCACACGGTCCAAGTCCATCTCAGTCACATCTGTGCCAGTCAGGATCTGCGCTCTGCTCACTGACCTGTCAGTCATCTGGATGCACCATTGCGGCTCACTGAGTACATTTGACATTGACATTTTTGACATTTAGCAGACGCTCTTATCCAGAGCGACTTAGACAGTTCACGTTTTTTTTTAGGTTTTTTTTTACATGCAAGCCATTTATGCAGCTGGTTATTTACTGAAGCGATTCAGCTTAAGTACCTTGCTCAAGGGTACAACGGCAGTGCCCTGCCTTGGAATCGAACTGGCAGCCTCTCTTAGTTACAAGCCCAGCTCCCTAACTGTTGTACTGCACTGTCGCCCAGTCTAGAGTCCAATGGATCGGCCAATCCACACACTATAGAGATCAGTGGATGTGAGCGGGCACGTCACAGGTCCCAGATCAGCCCTCCCCACATCGCAAGTGTGCTGGGAAGCTTCATGAGCTTGTACCAGCATTACGGGGCATTAGAGCTAGGGTTAGTCTGCCTGGTGATCTGTGGGTCTCCTCCTTATAGCGTGCGACTGTGTACAGAATTTAATCAATGGTTAGGACAAAGTTTGAGTGAGAATATGTTGATCATCAGTCATGTGTTTGGACTCTGATCTTCCCTGTGTTGTGTTTCCTCTCCTGCGGTTCATCTTGATTGATCATCGGGTGTTCTTTGATGAGTGGTCTTCTGCCTCCTCTGATGTGTCTTTTTAATGACATTTTGCTGTGTCACGCCGCGTGGCGATCGTTTGTTCCAGAGGGGCATCGTGCAGTCCGAACGGCACTACTGCTCTCGCTTTGACTGTACCGGCGCGCTCATTCCGCCGCACGGCTTCTTCCTCCACCTCTCTGCCTCTTGCTCAGTGTTTCTCATTTGTTTCCATCTAACGAGTTAGTGACCACCCAACTCCGGAGGAGGGTTAAGTGTTGGGGACGGACGGAGGGGGGGGGCAGACGGTGCGGGCGGTGGGGGAAGTGTAGCGCTTGCTCAAATTCATTACTCAAAGTAAAGGACACATCATTAGTGGTGGTTACATCGAATTCCCCCAACCACCCCACCCCCTGAATCAGGTTAATTTAACATGACTTATTCTCAATCGACTCCCAGCAAACCCATCAGTCACATGACCACACAGAGTGCACTGTCCAATCCTCTTTTTCGGGTTTGTCACGAAGCAGAAGCGCACTTTTGCTAACGGCGACTTTCTTTGGAGCGTGGGCCATGTTAATACAGGGTGAAGGAAACCAGCAAGATCGGCAGGGTGGGGTCAAGCAGCGTGGCAACACCTCCCCGGTCCTGCAGACCACCCGTAGGGGAGCAGCCAGCTCAGACCCAACAAACCAGGTGAGGTGAGAGAACTGAAAACTGAGTGGTGCACTGTGTCAAGTGATCAGTTAAGTAGATTTGTTTTAAGGTCACTGTTTTACCATATTGTCATTTTTTAAATATTGGCTTGTATGAGTGAGCCGTAGCACTATTACGGGGTATTTTTGTACGCTGCTCTCTTGGGCCAGCACCCCCCCCTCCCCTTGAAAAAGAGATGTTCATTTCAATCTCAATAGGGTTTCAGTTTTTCCCAGGAAAATAAAGGATAAACAAATAAAATTAAATAATAATTTCTCTCTGGCCCCCCGGCTTACGGTTTTTGGGGGATTTGTAGTACGACGTTGCCATGGAGACCACGCTTTTCCTTCTGGATGGTGAGGATTCTGAAGGTGACAGTGGGACCAACAGGCGGCCGACAGGAGGAGGGGGGTTCGACGTATGGAAATGAAGATCCTTTCTCGTTAATTACACACAACGCAACTTCAAGAGAGCCTTGACTAACAGTCTGCTGACACAGGCCCCCCGTTTCCGAAGGCCAGGTGACGCAAGAAAAAGATGTACGTTTTGAAAAAAAGACGAGCGTTCTTAAACAGCGTTTCCCCCCCCCCAGAAACAAAGAAAGGAGAAAGCGGAGAGTCACCAGAGCGTGGAAGAAGCGATACTGTTGGAGGCAGATTTCTTTACGATATTGCTTTTGATTAATAGGTGGATTCTCCTGCATGAGCACACAATGCGTGGTGTCAGGAAGACGTATGGCCGTCCGCGTAAACGTTGCTGCTGGTTGCGGGATTTTTTTATTGCTCACATTTTGATGGAGGATTAGAGAAATGCACAAGAAGTCGCTCCATAAATCAGGCTTCACTCAATCTTAGGCTGAAACATCTATCCAGCGTTTATGTTTACTAATTTTCCGCGCGCTACCATAAAAACATGGGAAGTTAATGTTATCTGCGGGAGGCGGGCCGCTTTCCCCCATGTTAACGGGCCCTGCGTCGCGCGCCGGGGCCACCGAAAGACATCAAAAAGCTATTAACCTATAATGTGTACAACGGTCCGCTGATTAAATTGATAAAAGGAAGTTGTGCACAATTGGGATCCATTTATTTTGTCACAGGTTAAAATTCTCTCTGCAATGTATTTTTTTCCCCGCAGACTTCTCCTGGAGACAGAACAAATACATTCTCCCCATTTGAAGAGGACTGATGGTCCGATATCTGTTTTGATCGCAGTCACTCTCTTACTCATTCATTACCAAGTTATCAGTCAGCAATTATGTACTGCAGCACTATAATTAACAGCCTATATCACAGAATAGCTTAACACATATTCCCCAGCAAGGCCATTTTTATAACATCATATATTAACCTACTCTACACTGTGATATAGCCATCATATACTAACCCTGTTTACACTAATATAACATCATATACTAACCCTGTTTACACTGATATAGCATCATATACTAACCCTGTTTACACTGATATAACATCATATACTAACCCTGTTTACACTGATATAACATCATATACTAACCCTGTTTACACTGATATAACATCATATACTAACCCTGTTTACACTGATATAACATCATATACTAACCCTGTTTACACTGATATAACATCATATACTAACCCTGTTTACACTGTGATATAACATCATATACTAACCCTGTTTACACTGATATAACATCATATACTAACCCTGTTTACACTGATATAACATCATATGCTAACCCTGTTTACACTGTGATATAATATGGTTTAAGGAAAATCAGATAGGTCATCATCAATCATAACATATCATCTCTGATACTCTCAGTACTACTAAAGCTCAAACAATCGTTTTTATGACTATATTTTAATACACCAGTAGTTTTTATAAGCTTGTAGTATATGTGTTTATGCATTCTTTTGGTTTATTTATTTAAATATGTTCTGTAGTTCACTGGGGACAGGTGTTGAAAATTAGCCTTTGGCTATAAACACTTAAAGCAATGCATCTGATGCTTGTTTTCTAGCAAAGGTTTTGCCCATGTCCCTGATAGAAAAAAATAAATATATGTATGTATAAATTGAGCTGCTTGGCTCGTTAAAAACAGTGTGGTTGATCACTCAGGAAACATGCGTCGCAGCTTTAAACAGGCACAGACAATAGGCCTGAAATGAGCTGGATTCCTCCGCACAGCTGTCAATCATGCGTTTGATGGAGCTGGAGCAGAGGGCGGAGCCTAGTTCTGGAGGAGGGCAGCTGCACGCAGAACATAACGGCACTGGGTTTCGCAAAAAAAAATGAAACAGGAAACTGCGATGAATGGCACAGATGCTGAGCCGGTTCGAACCCTCCACCCACCTGCCGAGTCGAGCCTTGCACCATTCAGTGTCACTTTGAGAAGCGATGCATGCTGTGGAAACCAGCGTGATGATATACATCATTTAAGGGATTTTTATCACTCGTTACCACAGTGCGTGAGAGACTCTTCATCCATTAGTTTAAAATATCAATTTAAGCTTTTGGCTTTTACTTAACTTATTTTATTGATCTTTGTTTTTGTTTTATCCATCCTTTTACTTTTATTGAGGTATATACTTTTTATCATTTTAGTTTTTTCTTTATTTGTTATTTACACTTTCTGGTACATTTGCATTTATAGTGGTGATGACAATTGGCTAGATGTACAGAATTCAGTGGTAGTGGAGCCTGAAAAGGTGGGTTTTCAGTCTCTTGCAGAAGATCGGAAGTGATTCTGTGGTCCTGATTGAGTTCGGAAGATCAGAGAACAGAGAAGAGGCGAGACCGCGAGGAGTGGCTGCCGGGCGCCCGGAGGGATGGGACAGTCAGTTTGCCAGAGGAGGGGTCTGGCTTGGGTGTAGGGTGTGATGAGTGTCTGGAGATAAGGGGGAGCAGTTCCTCTAGCTGCTTGATAAGCCAGCACCAGTGATTTGAATTTAATGCGTGCTGCGATGGGGAGCCAGTGCAGAGAGGAGAGTAGAGGGGTGACGTGGGTGAACTTGGGTTGATTGAACACCAGACGTGCGGCAGCATTCTGGACCAGTTGCAGTGGCTTGATGGCACAGGCCGGTAGGCCTGCCAGCATGGAATTGCAGTAGTCCAGATGTGAGATCACCAGGGCCTGGACCAGGAGTTGTGTGGCCTCTTGGGTGACGAACGGTCGGATCCCCCGGATGTTATGGAGGGAGAATCGGCAGGTCCGGGTGATTGCTGCGATGTGGCCCGAGAAGCACAGCTGGTCGTCTAGGGTCACTCCAAGACTCCTGACAGAGATGTCAGCCAGGCATGCAGAGATCCGCGCTGGGACGGAGAGAAAGGGTTGAGTGTCATCAGCATAACAGTGATAAGAAAAGCCATGAGGAGAGATGACAGAACTAAGTGACTTGGTGTATAGTCAGAAAAGGACGGGGCCTAGCACCGAGCCCTGTGGGACTCCGGTAGAGAGGGTGTGGGGAGAGGAGAGGGATCCTCTCCAGGCCACTTGGTAGGACCGGTCAAGAGTTCCTGTTATTTTTTATGACCTCTCTTGTTAGATCCACAAATAGTTTTATCTGTATTTTACTCTTTTGTCTGTGAAGGTGTGAAATGTGTGTTTTTTAAGACAGGACTGATGGATGATCACGGAATCTGAGTTGACTCTGCTATAGCTTGTATACCACATTACAGGCATTTTGTGGACACTCTTATCCAGAGCAACTTACACCGCCTTCATGTCTTTATTCAGCTGTTTATTGCACTGAAGCAATTCAGGTTAAGTGCCTTTGCTCAAGGTTACAATGGCAGTGCCCTACCTGAGAATCAAACCTGCAACCTTTGCATTACAAGCCCAGTTCCTTAACCATTATACTGGACTGCTGCCCCGATATGCCAATATCATTTTAAAGATGAGTTTACTTTTTGACTGTCTGTCAAAAAAGACATAAAGATATGGTATCTCTTTATTTAAGGTGACCTTTTTTTTGCTAGGGTGAAAAAGCACTGGCAGTGCCGTAAGTGGAACGCTTATTATGTTTGTTTTCAATAGAGATTGACCAATAATTGTGTAATGGTCTGTAAATAATGTGGTAATACATTTAAAAGGGTCGAATAGTTCTCAGCTCATTGGGCGAGGGGGGTACCTGAAATGAGGATATCACTGCCTTGTGGAGATTAATGAGATGTTCACTGATGATTGTTAGGTAATTGAGCAATGTGAACCAGTCAATGGTGTGGCTAGAACATTTTCAGTAAATTCTGCTCGAAAATATATATATATATGCAGGCCCATATTTATAAAAGAATTGCGCAAAATGGAACGGACTGTCGTGTTTTGTTCAGAACGATTAGACGGAAGGGTGGGAAGCAGGATTTAGCAAATGGAACGTGTTAGTCTCATTTTAATGCAACCGTATCGGTGTGCAATAGCCCCTCAATGTACGAGGAATTTGGCGATTCCGGGGCGCACCGTAGCTTCTGGCGATCGCGCGTGCGGTTCTAGCCTGAAAAGCAGGCTTAGATTTTTGCTGCAATCACACAAGGACCACCCAGGGCAACCGTACGTTGCCAGCGGTGAATTAGCCGCTAACCTCCAGATCTCTCTCTCTCTGCTGTCCGTCTACTTTGACTCTTCTTCTCTGCGCCGGTGGCTCCTGTAGTTGGCAGCGCGCTGTTCGTTCGGGACCGCCCACTGCTTCCCCGCTTTACACGCATGTCACGGTGAACTCGCCAGCAGCATAAAACGTATTCGCCTAAACTTTCAAAAAATATTTTTTATTACGTAAGTTACAGTTTCTTGTTTTTTGTTTTGTTTTAATTAATTGCCATTTTGCTGTATTGAGTGGATGTACTTTTTTTTTCTAATGTGTGCATTTATTACGTTTTGGGGGCGGGGGGGTTTATACATACTTTTCTTTTCCTGTAGTTTATACAGGGCAGGTGTTTGGAAATTAGCCTTTGGCTATAAGCACTTAATGCATGTGATGCCTGCCATGTCCCTGACAAATGAACAAACAAATAAATAAATATACATTGCAGAACATCCACCCCATTCTCTGTGGAATTGACTGCATGCATATTCCAGGAAAATGGTGAAACCTGTTGAAAGGGATATGCAGTGTATCATGTGGGCTATTTTTCAAAGCTAACCTGAATAGTCATGAGATGGGAACGAGCTGTTTGAAAGTGTGCTCTGCAGTGTGTGTGTGTGTGTGTGTGTTCTGTTCTGAAACGGTTTGATCTTTGTTCCAGGGCCAGCTTTAGTAGCCCTTTAGACAAAAGCGGCCCTACAAATACACCCATGGATCAGGCAGAGCTGAGGTCTTCGGGACAGTGAGTAAGTGCAAGTCGGAGTCGGTCTCCATTACGTCATCTGGACGACACTGCTTTATGAGTAAGACGTTGACACCAGTCTAATACAGTGAATTCCTTTTTCCTTTCTTTTTTTGCAAGCCTTCCAAATGCAGTGAAGGTGAACAGCACAGCATATTGATCTTCTGTCAATGACAAAAATGTCCAGAATGACGGACTGGAAGTTTTTTTTTGGAGGGAGGAAAGAGTTGAAAGCTAAAGAATATTATCTTGCTCGAAATGGCATCGCAGGAAAGATTCAAATAAAAACAGGGGGAAAGGGAGGAAATGGAATCGTTTGGCTCCACGATGGTTTGTTACGTAAACTAAATATAAATATTTGAAATGCGACTGTGTCCCTGGCTGCGTTCAGCCATGCAGGCGTGAGCTTCAAACAGGCCCACCGTATCTCTGCCACTGATATCAGCCACTGCATTCAGTGCTTTATAGTGAGCCAGGACAGCATATCTATTCCATAAGAGAGTGAATTTACTTACTTAGGAATTGTTCCTAAACTAAGAAAACCCAAAATATCCTTAAAAAAAAAAAAAAAAATTTAAAGTAATTCTGCTGAAGTATTTTATTTGATCTATTTCCATATGCTAGTCTCTTTCATATTCGTATATTAAGCATCCGTTGACAAACTGCTAATTAAAGTAAAATGAAGCGTCATGTATTCTTCCTGTACTCTATCGGGTGTGCTGAAGCTGAAAGCTGAAAGCTGAAGAAATGGTGACCAAAGTAAACCTGTTTCCGTAGCAGAATTAAATGTTCCATAAAGTTATACACAGGTCAGATTAACCACACCAGTAGATCATTGATATGATATTAATGATGTACAGTGGTTATCTAAATATCTGTGCAGGGACGGGTGGGGGGAATAAAACATGCACAATAAATGCACATCTTATGGGCAAAAGATTGCTTATCGTTTTATGTGAGCGTGTAATTTAATTTATTTAAATCTTGAGGGATTTTTGTTGTTGTGCCAGTTGCAGAGTCATGCACTGCTCTGGTATAAGAGTGCTAACTGTTAAAAATGATGAGCCATCATTATCAACAGAATTCAGAATTGGGCAAATAGGGTAACTGAGCTTGCTACTTTATCAGATGGAATACATGAAAGGCATCAGGGAAAGTGTACATATTTTTTCTTTGGTACAAACTATTTAACTGCACATATTTCTGTGGCATCAGAGCCTCAAGAAGAGTTCATAACTTGGGGCCCCGGGTAGCATATTGGTCTAACTCACTCCGCCGGGAGTGCAAGTCCGACTCTGGCCGGGAGCCCCAATCGGGGGCGGCATTTGGCTGTCCACCCCAGCGAGTGGGGGGAGAGAAGGAGAGAAAGTCAGCATGAGCTCGCCGAGGAGCAGTAGGGCGTTCCTAAAGAGGAGGTGGGTGAAGTTCCATCTCGGAGGAGGCAGATCATTGCCGGCCTCTGGATATTGGCTTGACCTGGAGGATGGGCAGGTTCAGGAGGGGCGAATCTAAATAAATAGAGGGTTGAATTGGCCACTAAATTGGGAGAAAACAGGGAAAATTGATCGAAAAATCGATTTTTTAAATTATTTTTTATATATAATAATAAGAGGAGTTCATAACTGTATCATTATTGCTCTGTGGAGCTGCGTAATACCAACGAGAAGGAGCTAGTGTTGACGGTCTCCTGTCCTGCCCCTGAGTCTGCACTGAGATGTGCTGGTGCCTCATCTCCCTACCTTTATGGAAATGGAATCCATTTATTTATCAATATCACAGAATGGGTGAGCGTTGACTCATTTTACATTACTGTACTGCATTACCGTACATTAGAAACTTGTGGTTAATGTGAATGTGGACACGACACACACTGCAAAGCACTGAGGTCCTATCACATTGCAAAATTGAAGTTATATTTCAGCTTAAAAAGGAAAATACAATTTGAGGTTAGGGCTAAATATATATTGGCATATGCTAGAGTTTATTGTCTGTACCTGACCTGAAGATTTC